>VDFB02270651.1:798804241-798902518 GCA_007258455.2 Sequoia sempervirens
CGTATGCTCAACCAGAGAGGAGGCCGTACGAACTAGGGAGAAAGTCGTACGTTGGGTTCAGGAAAAATCCGTACGGCATAGTAAGAAGCCCGTACCATTCATCAACTGGAGCCTTCGCCAGGAAAAAATAACTGCTGCTGTACCGGAAGTTGTTAAGGGTTTTCACTTATCCAAAAAAGTTATTCTCCGACAGTTTCATCCTTTCAAGAGCGGAAAAATGGATGCCAGCACGAGTACCAAAGCAAGGAAAATAACACTGAAATCCAAGGTGACTGGAGGCAAGTCAAATAAGGGGAAAGTTGATACTATGACTGCAGATTCGCTGACGTGGGAGAGTCTCACAGGCACAGAGTGCAAGACATGGTGGCAGGAGACGGCACCCGACTATCCCATCAAGCGAGCACTGGCGACAGCACAGGTGGACAAGGTAGCACAGTGTCCCTTTTTTAATGCTAAGGATTTTGAAGAATATTTGAGAGATTGTTGCCAATTACAACCAGCACAGCCACAGGAGTACAATTGAATACGAAGGGTTTCCAGTTACCGTGGCTTTTTATCCCTCGGACTTCCGGAGAGTCTTTGGCATACCTGCGTCTGGGCAGGTGGTCGCCAAGCCGACTACAAAAATGACTGCGCAATAGAAAGAGATGATTATTAAAAGAGTTTGCCGGTCGGATCACTGCCAAAGAAAAGGAAATAATCTGGAGTGCAGGAGCTCGAGGGTTACGGAAAAATATGTTGGGGAATGGTGATTGGAAGTGCATTATGGATCTTATCAAATGCAAGTTGACAGGCGCCAGCTGAGCCTCAGATATCGCAACCTGGATGGTTGAGTATATGTTCGGGCTGAGTGGGGGAAAGGTTTACAATTGGGCACTATACCTATCAGAAAGGATTAGAGAGTTCTTAGAATGCAAACACAAGGCGTTCTATATGACCCAGCAGCTTATAGCCCTCTTTCTGGATGCCGTATACAATCAAGTGCCAGAGGGGAAATTGGGAAAATTTCAGCCAGCAAGGGATTATGACAGTTATTGGCCTACAGCTTTCAGATGGACGACTTTGGATGTTGGGAGCACCACAAAAGAGCCGAAGACGGTGAAGAGGAAGAGGAAACAAGTCGATAGTGAAGAATATGAGCAGTTAGCACTGTCTTCATCTGCCGATAGTACTTCACCAGTCGGAGTTTATTCAGTAGATGTTAATACTCCAGTGAAAGCCCCAGACGAACAGGAGGTAGAAGAGAAGGTCGAGGAAGGTGGCACAATTGAGGCAATTGCATCAGCAGGCGAGATGACACCACTAGGGGTGGCGGAGGACACAACACCAGAGGGTATGATAGGTGAGACAGATGCACCGACATCACCAGGAGGGACACTTCAGACAGAAGGTGTAGATGGATGGCTGCGGCAAATGGGAACACCTATTTGGGAGGACATCTCCCCCATACACTCACCAGGATTGATGGAGACAGAGGTGGGAAGAGATGCTGCACCAGCCGGGAGCACTCAGCCAATGGTGGCTATGGAGAATACGCAGCCAATAGTAGAGCAACAAGCAGTGGAGGGGGGAGAGATGGCACATGTGATCCATATTGGGTCAGATGAGGAGCCTCTTACCATACCACAGATGGCCGTACCTGCAGCTGTGGGTAAGGTCGGAGATGCCGGTGGATCCAGTGATAATGATGTATCAGAAGGGATTGTTGTGATAATTCCCAAGCCAGATTGAGAGGACCCAATAGGTACAATCGAGAGGTACATTCACAACCTTGAGCCTATTGCGTTGGTCATCCAAGAAGTGTCTGACATTGCAAAGACACTGCACCGAAAATACTCGCCCATAGCCGAGCAGGAGGCACGAAGGATCATTCAGTTCATGAACTCAGGGAGTGGTAGAGAGTTTGACAGGATATTTACTGGTGATTGGTTGGCGAAGAAGACATCAGAAATGATGGTTGCTTGGTTTCCGAAGAGGCCAGTTTTGCATGGGAGAGACGACAAGCTGGTGGCACAGTTATTTGAGATGGAGACAGCATACAGGACATTATTTCTAGCCTGCCAAGAGTATGAGATCCATCTAAACAAAATGACGAGGAAAGCGGATCAAGCCATCACCCTTTCCCGTAAAATACAGGCCAAGATAGAGTCCTTTGCGAAACAACTACAAGAGCTCACTCGGTTGTTGGAGAAGGAGAAGCTGGAAGTGAGCACTCGGGATACAAGCATTCAGGGTATGGAGAAGAGGATGAAAGCACTTGAGGAGGAGATGGGCCGCCAGTTGGCAGAAAAAGACAAAGAACTGGAGAGGGTCAATAAAAACTTGAAGGAGGCAGTGCACCTGGTCAAAACCACTCGAGAGAAGGAATTGAAGGCCTCTCGTCACCTTTAGCAGCGTACAGAGGTGTACCAACTACGACAGCTAACCACTCTGGCTACCACTTCATCAGTTCCCCAGCCACCAGGGACGTCCTCTCAACCCTCTTCCCACTGAAATTTTATGTATTGATCTCCCAGTATTGTATTTGTCGTCTGGGAAGACGACTTTTTCTGAGGGGGGGATGATGTAAGCCGCTAAATAGTAATTAGCAAATAGAATAAATAAATAATGTTAGTCCTCGGGATTAGTTAGCACTCGGGACTAGTTAGCACTTGGGATTAGTTGGTACTTGTCAGTTGCCGACGGTTGGTGCTCTCAACCGATGCCGGTTAACTATTTATGTTGCTGTATGGTTCGTAGTCGGGAGATTGATATGATAATGTAATACTGCAAGTACATGAATAAAGACTGCAATGCTTCATATACATCTATTTTGTTCTGTGAATGCTTTTACATACTCAATGATATTATGTTTCTAGTTTACTTCTATAGTATATTGAATTACCATTAGTGGAGTAAACATGGAGAACGCTCTCTAATCGACACTGAGGTCAGAAATACCGGGGCTTGAAGCTTGTCCATCGCACAGGACTTTGACCTCGTGTTTACATTTGTGCTACGAGGAAGAACCAAATAAGGGCTTGTAATGTCCCATTTTGGCCATATATGCTCTTTCATTTGGATTTAGCCTACTTTGAGAATCCGGTGAGGGCTACTTCCGCTTGTGCTGGGACCAAGGTTTCCATTTTCAATAAGTCCTGCTTCCAGCTCAGTTCAGTTTTCTGTGAGTTTTGTTGTGGATTTACTATTTATAGCAGTTGGCTATTTTTAGTAAGTTATTTTGTGGTAGTGGCATCGGCATCAGTTCAGCTCAAGTCATCTTGTCCTTCTTCAGTTTCAGTTTGGTTTGGTTACCTCCATGGATTAAGTTTTATACTTAGTCATTTTTATGTTTCTCAGTTGTACCCCCACGCCTAGGAATGATCACTTCATGTTGTTTTTAAAAGGGGGTCATTAAGGGGTCAATGGCGCATTTAATGAATTATTAAATGCTTTATTGTTGGAAAGTGAAGTTGGACGCTTAAAAGAGGTTGATTAATATTTTATTATTCAAAAAGTGAAATGCTTAAAGTGGCATTCCTTTTGGAAGTTGAAGTGATTCAACTTCTTGGAATTTGAAGAGTCTCTTGTTGCTTCATTTGCCAACTGAAGCCTATATATTGATGTTTTATGATGAGCTGATTATGCATATTTTTGAAGAGCAAAGTTATGCTGTTGGAATGAATCCAGAACCTGGCTAAGGGGAAGCTTAGCAAATTGACTCCATTCTTCGGGCCTGAAACTATGGTTCCCTAGATGGTGGATTGAGAGTGTGCTTCATTCAGAAGTGCACATTGAGCTTCACTGTTGAAGAATTTGATGTATTTTTCAGTTTTTGAGCTTGCTGGTTCGTTCATGGCTGAAGGTGATTTTCATATCCAGCTCTTTGAATGATTTTTAATTGCACATGGGTATTGGTTCTTTCAGTTTGTATGCTTAAGGCGTCCCTATTTGTGCAAGATCAGAATTTATAATAAAGTGGATGAATTTTAAAGAGAGGTCGACCCTCTCCTAGGGCCGTACCATTTCAAGAAGATAGCTTTGAAATTTGTGTCTTATTTTTGGTGTTTGATTTGGCATTAGAGTTTCATGTGAGCTGGTCGCCATGTTTCTTGTGATTAATTGCTTCTAATTTAAGGTGATATGGTGAAGTATTGTGGAGGTTATGAACATTTGGGTGTTGCATAGTTGGTGGTTGAAAATTTACAGGCCGCTGGTTTTATATCAGACTTAGCTCTTTTCTTGATATGCAATACTTCTTGGGCATCTGTGCTGCTAATTCCATGTGCATTCCATTTGGAGAAGATATAAGCATTTTGGAAGAACATTTGAACAATTTAATGATGACCAGCTGCTGCCTCATCGAAGTTGGTGAAGTGTGGTAAGAGATTTGAACATTCCTGATATGTTGCATTTGCTGGTTATGAAAATTCAGTTTGCTGGTTCATTATATCAGATTGAACAAAGTTCAGATTTTGGCTTGTAATTTTGTATTTGTGAAGATTAAAAGTTGGAAGAATCATCTTTCAAGTATTTGCATTGGTTATGTTATTGTAACATTTGTAAATTGCAGATTTATTTCATTGTAAGGCTGTGAATTAGTAGTACTAATCCAGTCATTATTATTGTTGCATTTACTTGTGAATTATAATGCAAAACATTAATTACCCCTGGATGGTTTACCGCCAGTGTGGAGAATAAACTTTGTAACTCTCATTGTACCCATTGAAAAGTGAAGAATTCCCACTCAAGAGTGGATGTCCGCCGCAGCAGATGAATTAGTTGAATTGTTTGTAGTATTCCCCCCATTGTTTAAGTGGTTGAGCAGAAATCTTTATGGCTGGTTCACCGCCTAAGTTCTTTCAGTTTTGTAATACTTACTCCGCCATATGTTAGCACCTCGCCTTCAAAGGGATCTTGTGTGCACATTCTTGGCATTGAGTTTATTTTGTACTTTCAGTTGTAATCATCCTACAATTGTTGAGTTATTAGATCCTAGGGATCCTCTGACCATATGCCCGCCCCTCTTCCTTAAGTGGTTTTAGGGCGTATTCTTGGTTAGAGTTCTTTTCCGCATAGTTTTGGTTTTGAAGTTAACCTTAACGGGTGCATGTTGCAATTGTAATTGATATGTAAAATCAAGAAACATTTTAAGGGGGCATATTTCAGGGTTTTTGAAGAAAAAGTATTGAATCAAAAGGGAGGTCGATTTTCAATCTCATCCCTCAAATCTCAGACATATTCCTTTCAGCCGTACGACTTCATTTATTTCAGCTCAGGCCGTACCTTTCAGCATTTAGGCGTGTGAACTTAGAAGCTCAGTCGCCTTGCTTTTTTGGTCTTCTCTATTTCCATTGGGGGCGCATATCATTCTGGAGGCATCTGGCGTCCATCCTTGGCTGGAGATCATTGTTTCACAGGCAGTTCGAGCTTTTCATCTATTTATTTCATGGCTGCAAATAAACCAGGTTTTTGAATTAATTAGTGTTGCCTTTTTTATTTGCATGTTATCATTCCAGTGTTGTAAACATTCAGAAAGCCAATAAAAATCATTGCAATCAGTTTAGAAGTCGATTTGCTCAAGAATTTGTATTCTTTATTTTTTTATGCATTTTAGAATCATTTTATGCAAAATCGCATCATTTCAATATATTGCAAAAAACCACAAAAAAATACAAAACACTCAGAAAACCAGCAAACACAAAAAAAATCAAATTGCATTCTTAGCATCAGAGGGGTTGAGAGACACCTGGTCTCTTACAGAAACATGATGTAAATCCCTAAACTTAAGGTTTCCATATCTTTGCTGCAGTAAATATCTTGCATCCGTAATAGTAGCATAACAAAAATTTGATTCACCTGCTCTGATTCTCAATAGGAAAATTCAATTCTTTGTCATTTCTAGAGTAACAATCATCTTTTATCATTAATAGTACAAAATTTATCATCAAATGCAAGTTTAAGTCCTTTCTCAATAGGATGACTAACAACGTTAGATTATACCTTTGACTAACAACATCGGATTATGCCTTAGTTGTGGTGAGTGGTATATATCAACAATTTTTGCTTTTCCATGTATAGTGTCTATACAATTTTCTTTTTTTACAAACTTGAAGAACTTTATTAGCACCCAATCTAAGTTGACTTTTAAATATTTCATCAATTTTTGAAAATGCTTTTCTACAACCTGTCATATGATTAGAACAACCTAAATCTAAAAACCATACCTCATCACTTGTGTTTTAAGCATAGTTACGGACTTGACTCGGCCGGACTCGGCTAGGGTGACTCGACTCGCGACTCGACGACTCGGACTCGGACTCGGCGCAGACTCGGCAAAATGAAAAAAGTTGAAAAAACCTTAGAAAATTAGAGATTTTTAAAGATTTAAAACTTGTTTCAAGCACCCTTTATTGAATACAACACAAATAAAAGCAAATTTGATCACATACACAAATATACAATGATCACATAAGTATAAAGTACACAAATTGTAGTTGCGCTGCTGAAGGAAATAACATACTTTGATATATAAAATTAGTCAAATGTATACAAAACTCATGGAAAATGAAATCCATGACATCAAATGTTCCATACAAATATGAAATATCAAAAGATTCAAAACAATAGCTATAAGTCTATCACTCTATGCCTATGGCACAGTGGAGCCAGCATCCTTCCTACGAAGGCGTCTAAAGGTCCTGGATGATGTTGCAGTTGCAGCCATAGTCTCTGCCTGTGTCTGAGTCCCCATACCACTCTCACCACCAGTAGCTATGTCTCCTCGTGCTCTAGCCTCCTCCTCAGCCATGGCTACAACCTCAGCCTCTCTCTCTGCCTGGTCCACCCAATCAAGGTCCTCGTCACTAAAGACTGCGTCTGTAGCCTCAGTGATCCACTCAGACTGTGGATCAACCTCCTCTAAACAGATCGGGGTGTTGTCGTGGTCAAAAGCCTTCCTGTATCTGAGCCGAAGGTTGTAATGAACATATACCAGGTCATTCATCCTCTCCACTGTCAATCTATTGCGCTTCTTGGAGTGTATGTGCTCAAACATACTCCAATTGCGCTCACAACCGGATGAACTGCATGGCTGGCTCAATATTCGTATGGCAACATTTTGCAGGTTCGGTGTATCAGAACCAAACATCTCCCACCATCCATCTGAGATGAGAAAAAGAAACAAAATCAATCTCATTTCAAGTTTCAAGTTCAAGTTCAACATTTAATAATAAATTATAATATAAAAAGATGAAAATTATTGCCTTAAATATATTTTTACCTGGCATTAATGTTGTCCTACTATCTTTGCACATTTGACGTGCAAAGAAGTCTCCTCGTGCCTTAGTGAAGGCATCTATCTCCTGCACTATCTGTGTAGTAACAGCGGGCAACATTCTCTCTATCGTCGAGTAGAGCCCACTAAGAATTTCTCTATCTGCACGGAGATCACGGCGGAAGTGGAAGGCCGGATTTAGGAAACATGCGGCTGCATGGATGGGCCTATGGAGTTGGTTTTGCCATCTCCTATCAATGATCTCCCAAATGGGACGATACTTATCATCAACTCCACCATAGACTGATCTAATGGCCTCTTTGGCCCTATCCATGCCCTCATATATGTAGCCCATTGCGGGCTTCTCCCCATCTGCAACTCGTAGGAGAACTAGCAAGGGCTCAATAAACTGCAAAGTGCAAACATGTTTCACAAATAAGTAAGTGTGACTGTCAATGAAAATGAACAAATAAAAGTAAGATATGATTAAAAATTAAAACATAATAAAGAATTAAATGTTACCTTCACAATCTCATCTGCTGGTGTCCAAAACCCTGCCTCATCAAATATGCAATCAGCCACAGCAATCCCTGCAGTGCTTGTAGAAAAGGATGAGGAAGACCACTCCTCACTAGCAAACATGCGCCTCAAAGGTGCCCTTGACCGAATCAAGGATTGCAACATGATAAAATTTGATGCAAACCGAGTGATGCCAGGACGAGACAACTCCCTCAACCCCGTGTATTGCCTCATAAGGTTAAGCACCCATGCATGATTGTAAACAAATTTGCAAATGTTTCTTGCTGATTCCATACATGTTTTTATCCATGGGAGCTTGCCAAGATCCTCCATCATGAGGTCAATGCAATGGGCGGCACATGGAGTCCAAAATATAGTTGGGTGCCTCTCCATCAATAATCTACCAGCAGCAACATAATTTGCTGCATTATCTGTCACCACTTGAACTACATTTTCTTCCCCCACATCGGCTATCACCTCCTCTATAGCCTCACATAAGTATGTGGCATTTTTGAATTGGGCGGAAGCATCAATGGACTTTATGAAGACAGTGTCACCTGAAAAAATAAGCAAAACCAAATTACCAATTATTCAATAAATTAAAAACATAAATCAGCCTTATTAAATTATTAATCACTAAATCAAATTCAAATATCAATGTATTAAGGTAAGTACAATTACCTCCAGAGGAAACTAGAAAGTTCAACAGCGTCCTATTTCTCCTATCGGTCCAACCATCAGTCATGATGGTGCAACCAATCCTCCTCCATTGCACACGCTGCTCCTCTAATTGTGCTTTCACATCCGCCACCTTTTGAGTCAAAAGTGGGCCCTTTAATTCATCTTCGCTGGGGGCTTTGAACCCCGCCCCACATATGGTTATTGCATCAACCATGTTTTGCCAAAAAGGAGACCTAAAACATGTCATAAAATGAAAAGATTTAAGTTTTTAACTTTAAATTTGAATTCGATAGTGAGATACATCTAAATTCTAAAACAATAAAATTTAAATATAAATTTTAAAACAATTAAACGAAAAAAGAATTACCTGGCTACATGGAAGGGAATGGTGCAGTAGTACCAAAAGTCTGCAATTGTTTTTTTTGCTGCATCGTGTGCATCCTTGTTCCAACCCATGCTCTCAAGCGACGGTTGGGAACCAGGAGTAGTGCGTGGTACAAAATATGAGTCCACCCTAGATTTACGAACTCTAGGGCCAATACTAATACTGCCACTACCACTAGCAGTAGCAGCGCCACCAGCACTAGGAGTACGCATAGGAATAGATGGTGCAGAAGCAGAAGCACTAGCAGAAGCACTAGCACTAGGACGGTATGGAGGCATGGAAGAAGCATCTCCAACAGCACCAAGTCCCTGTCCAACTCCAACACCTGCCAACTCCTCCCTCTGTCTCTTTCTAATTTCTTTTTGCCTTTCAAAATTTTCTAATTGCACCTGCACTTCACGAACAGCCTCAATAGGTGCTAGGGTGCAGCCCACTGCATCATGGATGGGTATGCGTGCAAGGTGGTATTTCAATCTATTTATGCCTCCATGATATATTGTTTTGCAGTATTTACATTTTGCTTCTCCTCTTTTCATTCCGGGAAAGATTTCAGCATGTTTCCAAGCAGGGTCTTTTCTGACTGGGGTTTGAGACATTGTGAAAATAATAATATGGTTTGATTTGCAAATGAATGTGGCTGCAATAACAAGTAGGGTTTGTAAAATTATTTAAGTTGCAAGTAGGGTTTGTAAATAAAAATGCAAACTATAATAATTTAAAAACAATGATTTTACAAATTACAATGAATTATTTGTTAAAAAAACACAAAAAAAACCATTAAAATCAAACTTACCTCTTAGATTTGGCTTGGAATGCAATGCAAACTCCTCCCAATCACTAGCAATGAACTTTCAATGCACCTCCTTAGCAGTATGAAGCTTCCCAAATGATATATGACCTTGCTTTTGTTTTAAACAATTTGCTGGTTGCCCTCTCTTCTCCTCCTATTTTTCTTCACAACTCTCTCTTCTCCTCCTATTTTGCCAAAAGAGTGAAATGAAGTTGCTTTTAGGGTTGGAGAGAACATATAGAACAAAAAAAAAACTAACTTTAACTTTTAGTTTTATGTTTTTTTAGTGTTTTAACTTCTTGCTGCCGCGGCCGGGTCACAGGGTCGGGACTCTCCGAGTCTGGGCGAGTCCGGCGAGTCCGGCGAGTCCGCTCGACTCGCTGTCCGACCGGCTCCCCTGACTGCCACCTGCTCGGCCCGACTCCGAGTCATGGTAGTCCGGGCGAAGTCTCATAATGGTTTTAAGCTTTGTTGCTTCAAAGAGAGTAATGCAATGGATTTTCATCTTTACCTTTTGTAATGTCCTCTTCTCGTCAGTAATCAGTTCAATTGCTCATCAGCCTATTCCAAAGGCCCATAGGCTCGTTGAGGTGAAATAGGGTTTCCATGCTAGGAGGTTCTGTGGCATTTCTTGGTGTTTACTATTTTTAGTAAATACTATGTTTGGCAATGGTCTTGTTGGCAGTACTTCAGTTTGTTCTTATTCTTGTTGGAGCAGTTGGTATTTTTGGTATTGTTCCCAAAATGCAGTTTTTGATGGCAATTATTTAAATACAAGGCAAATAATGTTATGTTTCTTTGTTGACCCCCTTGGCCTAGGGAGTTAACTTTATGTTGTTTTAAAAGAGGTCATTGAAGGGGTACGCCTTCATGAAGGAATTTATTATTTTTCAATAGAATGTTGCCTTGAAGTGGGACGCCACCCTTGAGGGATTATGAATTTTGGAAATTTGAAAAGATTCAACTGTGGCTTTTGGCGTGCCTTGAAGGGGATTTGAAGATTTTTCTCCTTTTCTATAAAAGTGAAGCCTTGCTCTAGCATTTGGTATCCATTGTTAATTGCTAAAGTTATGCTGTTGAAATGACATTATGAATATTTCTTCGAGGGGTGCTTACCTCCTAGATTCCAACCAATTTCATGTTTGAAAGACAACACCTAGTTGGCTTTATTGCTGCTTCTCAATTTAGACTAGTAGATTGAGCTCATTAGTTGAAGATTTTTGGAGTTTTGTCAAATTTTGAGTTGCTAGTTTATATACAGCTGAAAGTGAATTTTGTATACAGCTCATTGAATAAATTAAATTTGGTTATGGGCATTGTTGATAAGTGTTTGTCTACTATGGGCGACCCTTTCCACCAAATTTGAGATTTTATTATCAAGTTTCTGATTTTATAAGTCAAAATCGCACCTCAAGGAGGGTCGTACCTTTCATTATTGGTCTTGGGATTCGTGCCAAATAAATAGGGATGATTTGATACAGTTTTATGATCTGATTTGGGGCGCCATCCTCCTAGAAGACCTTTGCACTTCGTTGCGGTCAGTTCGGAGGTAATTTGGTGAAGTTATGAGCATTTAATTGATTTTACAGCTGCTGGTTATTCATTTCTAGAATTGTAGATTTACATCAGATTTGTTTCAGTTTGAATTTCCAGTCCTTTCTTCATCAATTATTGTTGATATCTAACATGGAATCATCTAGTATCTTGGTGCTTTGAAATCATTGTAACATTCATGTAATTTGCAGCTCTCTTTCCATATTGTAAGACTGTAAACAGTAGTACTGTTCCAGTCATTTATTGCTGCAATTATTTCTTATTTTTCACATTAAGTACCCTTGGATGGTTTACCGCCAGTGTGGAGAATAAATACCTAATCTCTCTTGTACCCACTGACAAGTGGTGAATCCCCACTCTTGAGTGGATGCCCACCATAGCGGATGAATTAGTAGTTGGAGTTTTTCTATGGCTGGTTATCTGCTTAGTAATTTCAGTTTGTAATAATTACTCTGCCATATGTTAGCACCTCGCCTTCAACGGAATCTTGTGTGCACATTCTTGGCATTGTGTTTATTTTACATTTCCAGTTATAAGCTATTGCAGTTGTTGAGTTACTTGATCCTAGGGATCCTCTGACCATATGCCCACCCCTCTTCCTTCAGTGATTTTAGGGCGCATTCTTGGTTAGAGTTGCTTTGATAGAGATTTGGCTTTGACGCTAATGCTAATCAAATTGGCCAAGTGTTGGTTATTGTGTAAAAATTGTGGCAAAAAATTGGTTAGCATATTTCACCTTTCTTTGGACCTTCATTTGCCTTCTATATATTCTTGTTCATAGTTTGTTTTCCTTTCATTGTTTAATTCTTGAATCTACATTATCTTTCTATATGAACAAACTTCTTTTAATAGTAACACTGTACTAGTTGCCTTCGTAAATTAAATCAACCTTTACCCCTTGATAAACCATGACCTCTACTCTATCTTCTTGCTCTACAATTAGAGCCAAACTCTTTATATAGTATTCTCCCCCTTATTGCCATGAGAAAAACTAGTACTTGCTCCTTGATTGTTATTCATCTTTTCCTTTGACATAAGTGTTTGATATGACCACCCATCACGAGCAAGTAATGATCCAATCAGTTCCTCAACCTTCAATGTATTCAAATCCTTGCACTATTCTAAAGTAATAACAATATGCATCCGCTTGGGTGTAAGAAAACTTAAAATCTTCATCACAACCACATCGTCATTCACTATCTACCCATATGTTCTCATCGTATTCACTATATTTGTTACTCTTTAGCACAATAATCTGCAATGTCTTCATTATCTTTCATTCATAGAATTTGTAGCTTTGCAGTCCTTACCTGATTTGCAGCTTGATATCTAACATTATCCGTGCTTCCTTTGATGCCTTTTAACCCGCAATTCTTGGATAAATACTTGGATCTCTAGCATTTGAATGTAGAAAAACACTTGAACATCATTTTTCTCTTCTTATTTCTTGTATGTTTTATCTTTTGTATTCAATGTATTCAAATTTTGAGGTTCAACATACCCAATTCTCATACTCCTTTCCATATACTCTTTCCAACCGATCTCTCCAATAATCAAAATTCTCACCTTTAAACTAAGGAACTGGCACTATACCACTGTTACCTGATATTATAGCAACTCAAACAGAGTTGGCATTTTCTCTCAAAGTATCAAGATCTTTAACTTGGTGAAGGAGTTTCACATCTAAACTTGTCCAACTGTGTTACCGGATCCTTCTCGCGACCAGCCAGATCCTGGTCTGGTTCGAACCAAATCCGGGTACCAATTCGATTCGCCTGTGGGTCCAGGTCAAGGGCTTCCAAAGGCCACCTAGTTCGCTTGGGGTAAACTTGGGATGTGATCCAGGCGAACCCACGGGGAACCTGTCCTTGCAATGTCACATTACCACACTTTTTTTTTTTTTTTTTTAATTAATTTAATCAAGTGAATTGACAAGGTGCCCAAATGAACCCTAATATTGACTTCCAAAACACATTGACCCCAAAACAAGTCCATTGTGTTTCATTTATTTTGCAAACAGCAAATATCATTCCAAGAGGCTAAACATTCTTTTTTGCTTGTTGGATCAACAAAGAGAGTTAAAGATTGATCTTTGAAGGTTCTACATCGATTGCATTGGCATTCCTTTGCATTTAAAAGTGTTTATTGGCTGCCAAGAAGATCATAGAAGGAATTTTTTGCAAAGAGGTAAGTTTCTTTCAAACTTTTTCCTCCATTTTTGTTTTACAAACAAGAAGCATTTTTTTTGCTTTGTTTATCTATATTTTTTTTCCTTTCTTCTAGGAATGTATCAAAGCTTCAAAAGAGCTAGTTTTTGTAATATCTATTTTTTGTGTCCAATTTTTCGTTTTCATTTTGAATGTGTCGTTTACAAAATTTCTTGACATAGGAATCACAATGGCAATGTGATAACCTGTGCTCAAACTGATTGAAATTTTTTGCTATGGTTTCCCACAGTTTGTCAGATTGAGGAATTAGGTCAAACAGTTCGCTTGCAAGATGGTATATTACTTTCTTGATTATATTCAAGTGGAGGTGAAATACACACTAAGCCTGAAATGGATTATTCTCCTCTTCAGATATTTAACAACCCACCAGATTAAAACTTTAAAGAGCAATTGTAACATCAGTTATAAATGGGACTCAGGTTACATTCATCCACTGAAATTCAGATCTCTTCTACTTATACTCAGGTGCAGATTCAGATTAATGGTTAATGCAGTGTACCAGCGTTACACTGTATACTTCAGAAACATACTAGTGCACAATCCCGAAGCCTTCTTGCATGATCAGAAATATAAACATGATGGCAACCCTCGATTAAAAGATATAACGACCTCCAAAGTGGTGACGGTTCCAGATATCCTTCAGCCAATAGTGATAGATGACATGGCGACAGTGCTTATCACATCAAGACACATAATTAAATTGCTCAAATCATATAATTCATTGTGTCGTCTATAATTCCCACGACTCCCTATTAATCCTAATTATCACCCAGTGTTCACACGTGATATTAGACCTGCAGTAAGTTACGGCTCCAGCAATTCCCGATGAACATTGAAAGATGTTTTTGAATTATTCCCGCTAAAGCATATATCGAACACAATAAAAATCAATGCTAAATGGCGACAGAGATCATTCCAAATCCTCAATGAAGTGGGACGATTGAATTCCTCAACACTAGTGATGATCTTCCCGTGATAGCTATGCAACGGCAGAGTTAAGCAAGTGCAGCTGAAGATGACAAGTTGGAGGTAGACTTACTTCCCTTATCGCACAACTCCCATATATTATTGTCTTATATCAAAGGGACGGCTTGCCTTTATTTTATTTTTTTTCTGACGGACCAAGCACACAAACAGAAAGCTCCCGATTGGATTGGATTTTATCTTCTTCAAATTCTCTTTGAATGACCTGGTAGTTGGCAAACCTAATCGATTTCCTCTATTCTCTCCTCTCCTTTTTTTTCCTCATACTTGTTCGATCTTCCATCTTTTATCCCCTGTGATCACCCTTGAAGACGTCCTTTGTAATGTCCCTTCCAGCTGTTGTGCCGCTTCAGGGAGAATCGCGATTCTTGATTTCATTCCCCTACCTTTAATCAAATTACTCTGTGGCTATTCATTTGTAAATATAGGCATGGTCAGATGTTAATATATTATTATTCTTATAATAACAATATTAATGCTTGATAGGATAATTATAATATCACCAAATGATTATAATTACGATATTATTTTATGTCTCTATTTATCCATTATAATGATCCTAATTTTATATTGGGTAATATTATTATTTTATTAATTGTTCTAATTATAATAATATTATATTTTATGTCTTGACTGTTATAATTATAATATTATCAAGTGATGATTATAATTATAATGATATTATATTTCTTTATACTTGACTAATTACCTTTTCCTATATTATTAACATATTGTTGTAAATTTGAAAATATAAATATATTAAGCGTATACTTATCTCCAATGCCCCTTTGTGATGGGGACATCACAAGCAACTAGTTCTAGCTCCACGACTAAATTAAAATTCAAAATAGATCTGAATTCTCCTCTATGGAAATATGTTCAAATGATACAACAGGTTCCAGATGGTCGGGGTTACATTTGGATATGCAATGGGTGTAATGTTAGATATTCTTGTTCATATAGTCGAGTGAAAGCTCATTTGTGTGGAATACCTGGGCAAGGCATCAAACCTGTTGGAAATATTGTCATTGATGTCAAAGACACTCAGTAGAGATTGTTGGCAAAGTTGTCCTTGATGTCAAAGGGAATAGTCAATATGAAATGAAGGATTGCAATTTGTTTTATGAATAACATATATATACAATGTATGCTGGCTGACTTCCTCAGTAATACACAAGAAATATATTCCAGAAATAACCAGAATCACTATAAAGTTCAAGATGCTGGCTCATGTTGACTTGACTCGACTCCATCATGGTCAAGACTTGTGGAAGACATTCAGATCTTCATAATTTCAAGAGGACGGGTTTGTTAAGCGAAGCTGCTGAAGACGGGTTTGTTACTTCAGATTTAGTGATGATATTCAGAATTAGTGACAAGGCCAATATAATCAGAGATGTTAATGTTACTCCAGATTTACTAATCAGTTTGTACACAAAGACAAGATACCGATGATATTCAAAGGATATGGTCATGTTGATGTTGCTGATAACGTGTCCTTAGCAATGGCCCTGAAGATAAATTATATTAAGCAGAGTTTATATTAAGCAGCGATCTTTTTAAGGATGATACGGATTTGATTTAAAAAGAGCACATAAAGACAGAATCAAATAAGTCAAATGAAGAAAGGACAAAAACAAATAAGACAAAAATAGAACAACCTCAGATTTGCAAAAAGAAAAAATTCAGAAAAGGTGAGATTAGTTTTGTTTAAAGAAAAAGAAACAAAATAAGATAAGACAAGTTTAACAAAAGGACAAAATTCCATATAAGACAAAAACATATAAGATGAAAAAGGGCAGCGCTAATATTAAGGAGAATATTAGTATATGTAAAAGTCACGTCCCTTTATAATGTGTATGACTTTTCATTAAGTCATCTCTTTATTGGACAGTCACCTTCCTTCATAAAGGCATACGATAAGATACAAAAGAAAAGTAATAAGTGAATGGAGATGTAAGAAGGAGATGTGATTTATGAAGTGGAACGATTTCTGATTGCAACTCCAGATTTATGTAGTTAAAGTCAAGAGGTGCGATCAAGAATAGGTAATATAGTACAATTAATATAACATTGAAATGAGTGTGAAGTATTACTGTATTAGTAATGTGAAGAGGGAAGCATTAAAATTAAAGAGACATCTCTTCATGAAAATATGAAGCTATAAAAGAGAGAAGAGAATGTGAGTTGAAAAAAGCAATTCAATGAATATCATCTGAGAAGCAGATTATGAAGAGTAAGGGTGAAAATGAATATCATTTGAATATGCAGATTTGAAAGAGGAAGACTATACATGATTTGAGTGGAACAATGAAGTGAATAGAAAGAACACTCAAAGAGATATGTGTGTGTAAATAATGAATATTTTCTGAACACTTCAAAGGTTGTAGAAAGTGGTGGTGTGAGAATATAGATTATATCATCAAGACACAAGCAGACGTGGTGTATTGGGGTATGGATTAAAAGAAATATCGTAAAAGACAGCAAAGTGTGTGGTGTGGAATTAATGCTATATCTTTGAAACACAATCAGGTGTAGTAGTGTGTGTAAAAAGGTACATCATCTGAAGTTTGTAGTTGTTGTCTAATGGAATAAAAAGGCCATATCATCTAGAAGGCAGAGGAAGCAATCAGGATTATGGATTTTAATGAATATCATCTGTGATTGGAGAGTGTTGGAGTAAGGAATAAAGGATATATCTTCAAAAATACAGTGTAGGGCAGAGTTTAATGAAGTATATTTCAGACTTATTCTGAAATATACATGCAGCATATGAGAAAAGTTAAAAAGGCAGAATTGTGAAGTGGAGCAGATAAAAGTGAATTGAATATATCTACAGAGAAGATTATGACAGACTTTGTAAGAAGAGCAAATTTGTAAAAGAAGAATTTATGGCAGTCTTGCGAATAATAGTGATTGCAGATTTGTGAGTGAAAGAAAAGTGAATTCATCATATGCTATATCTCTCAAGAAAGATAAATTCAAGAAGAAGAGTGTTTGAGCAGAATTGTCCATCATCCGTTGAAGAAGCAACATTGAAGGTGGAGTATTATTCTTGATATTTCTATCTTTGCTAAGTAGGTGCTTGGCAAGTGGGGATTGGAGCCTCTAGTAGGTTGGTGCCTACGAATATTAGGGGTTGGTGCTCCTTGTAGGTTGGTGCCTACTAAATCAACATTAGGGGTTGAAGCTTCTTGTAGGTTGGTGCCTACTAAATCAGGATTAAGGGTCGGTGCTCTTTGTAGGTTGGTACCTACTAAATTACATATTTGGTGATTCAAGTAGGTTGGTGCCTACATTCTTTGTAAAAGCATATATAATTCATAAAGTAAATTATTTGTACCGTGGTTTTATCCAACAAGGGTTTCCACATAAAATCTTGGTGTCAACTTGTTCATATTGTAATATTATTGCATAGTTGATTTTGTGTTAGAGTTTGAAGTTGATAAAGTTTGTAAAGGGTAAAAGTTGGTTGATATACTGATTCACACCCCCGCTCCCCTCCCCCTCTCAGTAAATCTTTGTGCTCTTCAAAACCTTGCCCTAGAAAGGATGATGCAGGTGTGCCATCAAAGACAATGATAGGATATATTATGGAGCAAGAACAAGCAAATGAACGGGCAGGTTGTAAATCAAGTCACCCCTTAATAAGAAAAATATCAAAGGGAATGCAGCTCGCTTCTAATCCCAATGTTGTGGTAGAAAACCATCCATTTGTTGCCAATCCTCATCCTCAAACTGAACAGCTCATTACAAGCGAAAAACCAAAGGGACCTTTGGAAAGAGCATTTCAAAATGAGGGTCAAGACATTACTGACCAACATGTAGCAAGATGTATTCATGCAAATGGATTGTCTTTTAATGTTGTTTGCTCTCCATATTGGAAAGAGATGTTGAAAAAAGCTAATGAAGCTCCAAAAGGGTACAAGAGCCTAGGCTATGAGAAGGTGTGTGGCACCTTATTGGAAAAAGAGGTCAAGAACGTTGAAGATGCATTGCAGTCCATAAGGGATTCATGGGTTGAGACAGGTGTATCCATTGTTTTAGATGGGTGGAAAGATGCAAAAAATTGGCCCTTGATCAACGTCATAGCTATGTCCCCTAAAGGGGCAATATTTTTGAAAGTCGTTGACTGTGAGGGGCAAGTGAAATATGGCATAATTATTACTGATATTTTCATCGCAGCCATTGAGGAAATGGGTCCCTGTAACATTGTTCAAGTAGTAACAAACAATGCAAAGAATTGTAGAGTTGTCGGTTTGTTGGTTGAGGAACGATATTAACATATCTTTTTGACACCTTGTGTGGTCCACTCTCTCAATCTTATGCTACAAAAGATTGGGAAAACAAAATTGATTGGATCAAAGAGTTGCATGCAAAGGTTAAAAACATCCAAATGTTCATCACCAACCACCAAATGTCTCAAGGCATTTTCAAATCATTTTCAAAATTGAGCTATTGAAGATAAGTGAAGTAGCATAAAATTTTACATTTTCATAATTTGATTGTGTATTCTAATTCTCCTTTAATTTTTAAAGTTTGTTTTTAACTTTTAATTATTTTATTTTGTATTTTTAATAGGTTGCAAAGGCCAGTTTCGCTTGTAACACAATCATCTTGAGACAACTTGTGAAAGTGAGAGAGGCTCTTTCTAGCATGGTGATTAGCCAAAATTGGTCTATATGGCGCAAAGAAACTCTAATAGGGCAACAAAAATTAAGCAAATGATATTACATGACTCATGGAGGGATCGTGTGCAGTAGCTTCACCAAGCCCATTTTGAGCATGATTCACTATACTGAAATGGACAAGCCTTGCATTGGAGAAATATATGATGGCATCGAATCAATGCTTAAGAAGATGAAGAGCATCATAAATGTGAAAGAGCAAGACCTTGAAGAGACTTTCTTCAAACATGCGCATACAATTGTTGAAGAAAAAAGGAACAAAATGACCACTCCATTACATCTTTTTGCCTTCGTATTGACTCCAAAATACTACAGTGTTGAGATAATTTCCATGCCAAGAAGGCTTCCCCCATATAGAGATTTTGAAGTGGCTGAAAGGTACAAGGTACCATTCCATAGCCTCTTCTCTGAAACAGAATTGCAAGATGTAATCACGAATGAGTTCATTGATTTTGTCCACTCAAATGGTCAAATTGTTGAGGCTCTTCATGATAGGATTAAGAAGGATGCTCATAGTTGGTGGTACTTCCATGGCCAATTCTTCCCACCTACAACCCCTCGCAATCAAAATTTTATCACAAGTTTAATAAATTTTTAATTTTTAGTCCTTAAAGTTTTAATAAATATAATGTATAACTTTAATTGTTTATTGTGTCTTCATAGGTTGCTAGTTCATCTACATCTAAGAGGAATTGGAGCACATTTTCTTTCATCCACTCAGTAAAGTGCAATAGATTGCACTCCAAAAGAAAAGAAAACTTAGTATACATGCATTCCAACTTGCATCTCCTTTCACACAAACAACATGACTAGAAGGAAGGGGACACAAAGTTGTGGGATATAGAGCCAAAGCATACAGATTTGGATGCTTCCACTTCCCAGCATATTGCATATCAAGATTCTAAAAGCCAACACACTTTTAGTGCAAGTGGCACTGGCAATACCATTGGTGCTGCTCGTGGTTCATCTAATGTTCCTACATCATCTAAAGTCAATGATGATCATGATCATGATTTAGAAAATCCATTTGATGATTAAAAGTGTAGAACTTGATATTATTATTTTAATATTGAACTTTAAGTTTGAACGATGAATATTTATCATGCATGTTTTAAATGACATTCAAGATTAAGGTAGTTTTGTTGTTTATAAAGTCTTTATATGATGTTATGTGATATTCTAATCTTAATTTTGCTTCTAGGCTGCATATATATTTATGATTTTTACATGTTTTTGTTAGAAATCTGAAATACATTGAATAACCCAAGGAAATTTTTAAGAGAAAACCAAAGTTACATAAATTGGAAAAACATAAGAATGCAAACCGAGACTTTAAGAGATTATGCAATGTCGATGTGACAATATTGCATTAAGAGCTCCCAAGCTGAAAAGATACAATGCAAAAGATTGCAAGAAGATACAAATACAAAGGTAGTGAGTTTATATAGAACTTAGGAGAGGAGGTACGTGGCAAATCCAACCAATAGGAATCAACCATAAAAAGTGGAGGATGCCACCAAAAGTGGAAAGTGGTTCCACCCTTTAAGGAAGGGGACACCACACACTTATCTCCTAATAATAATCTCACTTTATTATCCTAAGCAAGCTTAATTAAGTGTAGGGAAAACCTAGGACTAAGGGAAAATAATCAACCCACTAGGAAAATAAAAACCTACACCAACACCTCCCCATAAGCACAATTTAGGAGGATGTAAAAAATGATGGGTCTTGACAAATGAGGCCATGTTAGGTACCCATGTACAAATGAAATTCCCCCAAAAGAAGAAGCCGCCTCGCCCCCCCTCAACCCGCACCCCCACCCCCCACAAATAAAGAGAGAACATCCCCTAGAATAGAGAGAGAAGAAAAGGACTAAGTAGCTCCCCACACCCACCCCCAAGGAGGACATCAACCGCACCCCAAGCAATTCTCGCAAATGGAGGAACTTGCTCTCAATGAAGGGTTTGGGGAAGATGTTTGCAGTTTGATCTGATGTTAGACAGTACTTGGGATCAATGATCTCTGAATGAATCAGCTCCCAAATGTAGTGCATATGGATCTCGATGTGCTTGGTTCGCTGATGATGGACCAGATTGCGAGAGATCTAAATCACACTTTGGTTTTCACAATAGATGATTGTGGGCTTCCGAAAGGGAATGTCCTCAGTAGCAGCATTAATTGCTCCTCGATACTCAACCTCTGTGGATGAAAGAGCAATAGCAGACTACTTCTTGCTCGACCAACAAACTGAAATGGAACCAAGGGAGAAGCAATACCCTGAAGTAGACTTGCAATCTTGAGAATCGTTTGCCCAATCTAAATCTGTATTTCCCACCAAGTCAAAATCCATGCCCGCTGCATAATGAATCCCATAGTTGTGAGTACCCTTGACGTATTGAAGAATCCACTTAGTTGCTTTCCAATGTAGCTCATATGGCTCCTGCATGAATCGAGAGACCATGCCTACTGCATATGAAATGTCAAGTTTTGTATGAGTCAAATAGATGAGACTACCAACAAGTTGATACAAAGTGCCATCAACCAAGGGTGAAGAACCCTTAGCCTCAAGTGTGACCCCTGACAAGAATGGAGTCAGCGTGGGCTTACAATCAGCCATGTGAAACCTCTAGAGCATGTCAAGTGCATACTTAGACTATGCAAGAGTAATACCTGAGGAAGACTGAGTGATCTCAATCCCCATGTAGTGCAACAAGCCCAAGTCTGACATCGAAAACTGATCATGAAGTGCGGTTTTCATGAGTGACTCCCTGTGATCAACAAGTCATCAAGGTAGAGAACCAAGAAGGTGTGAGTATCATCCTACTGCAATATGTAGACATTAGGATCAGAACGACATCAAGTGAATCCCACTTTCAAGAGGAAGGAGTCCATCTTGACGTACCAAGCCCAAGGGGCCTGTTTGAGGCCATAGAGAGACTTTTGAAGACGACACACAAGTGAAGAATCCTGAACGAACCCTTGTAGCTGCTCCATGTATATCTCCACCAAAAAATCACCATTAAGAAAAGCACTCTTCACATCCATCTGATGAACATCCCATCTATGTGTTGCAGCTATAGCAAGAACAAGTCAGATGGAATTCATTTTGGCAACTGGTGCAAAAGTCTCAGAGTAGTCTATCCCTAGAACTTGGGAGAATCCTTTGGCAACCAAGTGAGCCTTATGATTGTCAACCGACCCATCTGTTGCATATTTTGTTCGATAGACCCACTGCACCGAACAAGTTTCCTTCCCTTAGGAAGTGGGACAAGATCTCAAGTGTGGTTCCTCTCCAAGGAACTAAACTCCTCATACATCGTTGCATCCCACTCAGGAACAGCAGAAGCTTCCCGAAAAATTTTTGGATCAAAAGTTGAAGCAAGGAAGACATGTGGAACACCCTAAAACTGTGATCTGAAGGACCCCTACCCAATCACCTGTTGACTACAAAGTTTGACGAGCCTAAAAAGGCCCTATGGCTGGAGGAGAATCTTAAGGAGAATCATCATCCTCTGAAGATGAACTGTGTGCATCCTCATGATCACTATCATCATCTAAAGTGGAGGAAGAAGACTCCTCATCATGATCTGAAGGACTATGATCCTTTGAAGAACTATCATCATGATATAGAGACTCCAAACTGATGGTGGTAGGAGAAGTGTCGAGAGAAGGACTGGAAGTACTCTCCTCAAATTGAACACTCCTCTCAATGGACAACTCATGTGGTAGGATGAAGAAGACTGTAGCCTTTGGCATCATTTGGGTAACCAACAAATATGCAAAGCTTGCTCTTCGAATCCATAGCCTTGTCTTTCTCTGCTGGAATGTGAGCCCATGCATTAGAGCCAAACACTTGAAAGTGCTTATCTGACAGTTTTCGACCGATCCAAGCTTGAAAAGGAGTTACCCCCTTCACAACTTTGTGGGGAGCACAATTTTGGATATAACGAGCACAATTAGTGGCTTATGCCCAAAAAGGTGGTGCCAAAGACTTGGAGTGAATCATACAATTAGCCATCTTTTTCAAGGGCCAATTCTTCCGTTTTGCAACTCCATTCTACTGAAGACTATAGGGGACTGTATGTTGCAAATCAATGCCCTCTAAAGCACAATACTACACAAACCTGTGGTTGACATATTCCCCCCCATTATCTGTACACAAAACTTTGATAGATTTTCCAGTTTGTTTCTATGCAAAAGCCTTGTACTCCAAGAATGAATCAAAGACTTAAAACTTCTATTTGAGAAAGTACACAATAGTGTACCTGGAGAAATCATCAATGAATGTCAAAACATATCAAGCTCTATTGAAAGATGGTTGTGGAAATGGTCCTACCAAATCACTATGTACCAACTCCAAAAGATGTGAGGCTCTCCAAGCTTTTCCTTTATCAAACTTCTCTTCAGGATGCTTGTCAAGAATGCAACCATGACAAACACCTTTAGAAAAGTGAACAGTAGGCAATCCTATAACCATGTCCTATTTGCTAAGCTGCTACAAGTAGTGATAGTTCAAGTGGCCAAACCATTGATGCCACAAATTACTCACATCATCTGAATGAATGAGTAGAACAATTGAAGGAGGATCAAGAACAAAGTGAGAGAACAAATAAAGCCGAGACTGATGATCTGCTCTCCTAACTGCAACTGTAGAATTTTTGCATCTCACGAATCACCACTGAATCAGGAGTAAACTCAAATCTCTTGCATGTACCTATATGAGTGATTTGATAGATAGGAGATTAGTTGATAATGAGGTCACACAAAGAACATCCTGAAATGTGCCATCCCCCATATCAACAGACCCTCTCCCACACACCTCAAGTGGAGTGTTGTCACCCATCAAAATGGAAGGCATAGAACATGGCTCCATAGATTCAAGCTCATCTTCAGCTAAAGCCATGTGGTGTGAATCACCCGAATCAAGAACCCATATGGATGGTGGAGAAGCAACTACTACAAGGACCTAACCCTTTCCTTTCCCCTTGCTGTTGTCTTTGGCCTTCTGAGAACCCTCTTTTGAACTCTGCTTGATACAATCAAGAACATTGAGATTATTCTTCTCAAGAATGTGTGTCAAGTGATCAACTTGTTTCTTCAAACACTTGTGCTCATCATGACCAGGTTTCATACAATAGGCACATTTGACTCTCTCTTTCTTAGGCTTGTCATCTTTTGAAGATGAGGTCTCATTACTTACTTTTGTAGTAGCTGATTTCTAATTCTTCTCTCTACTATTATTTTGTTTCTTATCCTTATTACTACTTTGTCCCTTTTGTTCAATTGTGCCAAGACTGACAGCCAAGGCATGTGACTTAGAAGACTTAAGAGTGCCTATCTGAATTAGCTTATCCCATGTGAGAGAAGTAGCAAAATCATCCAAAGATGGCATATTGAATTGAGACCCAAGTGCATCCTTAGTAGCATAGAAGGTAGAAACAAATACTAAATATTCAGAACTTAGCTTTGAGAGAATACTTAGAATCAATTGTTCATCTTTCTTATCAATTCCACATTGTTGTAGTTGTAGCCTTAGTGATTTCATTTTGGTGAAGAAATCCTAAATTGTGTTGAAGTTGCCTGGATTTAAACTGATTAGTTCGTTCTCCAACATATGACCCCTCATAGAATCTTGTGCCAAAAAGAGATTCTAGCTTTTTCGATATTTCATTTGGAGTATTCAAAGATTCAATATGAAAGAGTATATCGGGAGATACAAACACACAATTCTCCATATGCTTTATCACATTTGTTAAACCACTCAGTCTTTTCTTCATCTTTAGCTAGTTCAGTTACTAGTCCCATTACTACTCTATGCAAACTAAGTCTTTTTAAGTGAATATCTATTTTTGATTTCCAGTCAAAATAGTTGTATGCAATTAGAATAGGAATTGTTGTTGATGCTATGATGAAGAAACGCATAAGGAAATGCGTAAAGAAAGTGAACACAAGAATGCCAAGAACACCCCCACCCTTTTCACTAGTATCAAAGATCACCCCCCCAAATATTATAAGGTTGGCACTTTATAATTCAATGTGTTTACAAAGCCTTTTCCAAGATACAATGCTCAATAGGCTCAGAATAGCCAAAATTACAAATTCTGATAGAAAATGAACCTGAGACAAAATTTGGAAAATTTAGCCTTATGGTTGTGTAGCTCTTCAATACCTTTCCAACGCCTATTCGTTTCCAAAAATCAGAGCATCGGGGGAAAAGTTATGGCTTGTTGAAGAAATTAGCACAAAACAGCTTCAACCTGAAATATCTGGTACAAAATGGCAAAAAATATTCTCAATGTCTCTGTGGATGGAAAGGGTGCATCTCCATCTTTCCGGGGACCTCTCGTTTTCAAAAAACGGACACCATGGCAAAAAATTATGCACCTGGGGGCTAATTCCAGTAGGCTAAACTGGTGCAAAATTTCAGCACCTGGGGGCTAATTCCTGGTCATCCATGTGACCGACCGCAAGGCTGAGGCAAAAAAAAAGATTATAGCGGTTAATTAATTGTTGGCGGTTCTGAACTTGAGTGTTCACATTTGCGGTTTAGAAATCGCCCTCCTGGCGATTACGAAAAGGCTGCAGTTTTATTTTTACCGCAAACAGCTTATAGCTTACCCGCATGGTTATCCTGACTGCCTACAGTGGTTTATTGAAGCACCGCCCACTTGGTGGTTTATGCAGACCATGGCTTAGCCGCTGGCAACCAAGGGCCGCAGCTAGTCTGCAGCACTATGAGCGCTTAAGGCAAGTGCTTAGCGCTATATGCCTTAGCGCTCAACGCTAAATTTTTTTTTTTCAAATTTAAAAAAAGAACACCATTGAAAAAGAAATATTTTCAGAATTTTTAATTTTTGACGCTCATACCTATGACCTAGGGGGCCATATGGCCTCCAGGTAAAAAAAAAATTGCCCCAAAATCAACTTTTGCCAAATATAGGCAAATTATATATCAAAATTCATGGAATTGGCCTCCTGGACGCAATGGAAAGGTCCTTTTTGGCTGAAAATGCTCTTGGAAAAACCTGTTCACTAGATCTGAGCTTCAAACCCCCATTTGCAACTTTGTCATATGATCTCCAATTTGAATGAAACAAAAGACAAATCTTGCTTTCTTGGGCCTTTTGGATACGTTAGAATAGTCAAAAATGCTACCAGTATAACTAGAAATGCTACAATCACCTAAATCTCACAAAACGCATATGCAATATGAAGAGGTTATTAGATCTTTGCAAATCCTTTATGATTTTTAAGATCATTCAAAATGCAAGAGAAGAGCATATGGGAATTTACATCTTTACAAGAAACTCAATCTCTCAATCAAGAATCTAACTTAGATTTATCAACAAAAAAAAGCTTTGATACCATGTTAGAAATCTAAATTAGATTGAATAACCCAAGGAACTTTTTAAGAGAAAATCAAAGTTACGTAAACTGGAAAAGCATAAGAATGCAAACCAAGACTCCAAGAGATTATGCAATGTCAATGTGGCAATATTGCATTAAGAGCTTCCAAGCTGAAAAGATACAATGCAAAATATTGCAAGAAGATACAAATACAAAAGTAGTGAGTCTATATAGAACTTAGGAGAGGAGGTACATGACAAATCCAACCAATAGGAAGGATGAAATCACAATACTATGTCTCACTTTTTGCCCAAGATGGACATTTACATCAATATTTTTAACTGAATCTTCATCTTCTGAGACCTATAGCAGCTAAATCATAAAGAATTTGAAGACGATGTGAACTAGTGATTTGTGGCAATTTGTGTGTAGATTCTAAATATTTTTTTTTCAAATTTTTCAAAATAAACAATGAATCTTTCAACATTTCCTTTAATAACTAGTTTTAGACAGAAAACAACATTTAAAGAAAGTAACGTTTGTGTCAAAGAAAGTAACGTTTGTGTCATACAACATAACTTTTATTCTATAAAGGATTAAATTCTAATTTTTGGAATATCGATTCTCAACATCAATATCTAGAGAAAGGATATTTTTTCGTAACTTTTTGTTGCATTTTTTTTTTAAAATTAATTTTTGAAGTCACTATAACTATAATTTGGACATACGTGTGTGTCATACAACCTAACTTTTTGTTTATATATCGAAATCCAATTTTTCTTTTTTGGGTGAAACAAGGAAATCAATATCTAGGGAATGGGTATTTTTTGAATTTTTTTTACACTAGTTTACTATTTTTCCACCTCTGCACAATAAAGAGTTTGATGTTCAGAGAAAAACCTATGTTAAGTAAAAATTGAAAATTAAATACATGATAAAATGAAAATAGATCAAGCCTAGCTAGTTTCAAGGGCTACAATCTTGAAAAATATAATTTTTAAATGATGTTATTTAATCCCTCAAAAGGTAAAGAAAAAGTGGTTTTTTTTCCAACATTTTGATAGCTGTGAAGGAGACTCCATTGTGGGTATGATTTAATACTATAGGGGTTCTATCCAAGGGGATTTGATCTAAGTGGGTCTTGTATATCCCTCTTCAATTAAAACCCTTTAGATGGAGCCTCTCAAGACTTAAATAATTAGTTTTTTCTAAAAATAGTGATTTCAGGCAAAAAACAACACATCCCAAAAGTGAAACACAATATTATGGCAGCACTCGGAATCAATCACAAAATGTGGAGATGGACCACCAAAAGTGGAAGGTGCCACCAAAAGTGGAAAGTGGTTCCACCGTTTAAGGAAGGGGACACCACACACTTATCTCCTAGTAATAATCTCACTTTATTATCCTAAGCAAGCTTAATTAAGTGTAGGAAAAACCTAGGACTAAGGGAAAATAAATTAACCCACTAGGGAAATAAAAACCTACACCAACAGTTTTTTGTATGGACGAATCCAGAACAAACCCAACCCTTAAAAAAATTTAGCCGAATCCACGAACCTGAACCAAGACCAATACCAAAACCGGCAACATAGTTGTCCAACGTAATTCTAATCTACACTAGTAAATAAACTTGGCTCTAATACCACCATTAATAAAAACATATGGAATAAGGTAGGACAACAACCTCAAGAAATTAAAAGCATAAAATAAATTTCATTGACAAGCTATTAAATTCTTTCTAAACTTTTTGAACAATTTTCTCCTTTCATTAAATCAAATAAACAGAACGATTACAATATTCAATTTTCTACTTTGATTCAACGTCATACTAAGCTTACTCTCACCAAAAAAAATCTCCCTATTGTTTGTTGTCCTCTATCTGCTTATTGTTTTATCTTACAATGATCTAACCATCCTACTTATAACAATAAAGGAAAACATTCTAAACATAGTCTTGCTTTAAAAAACACAAAAACAATCCTTTCTTTAAACCCCTTTTATTTATCTTTTTTATTTTTATCCCTTTCTTTTTTAAACCCTTATCTATAGCTCCTTTTAACCCTATTTGTTTCCTACAAAAGCTATTTTGATACAATGGGAAAGAAACGGATTTTTACATAAAACTAATCTAAACAATTAATAAAATAAAGAAACCTAAAATAGATTCTTCTTATCCACCAAAATAGACATTGCTAAAAATAGCAATATGATGCATGAATGTAATCTGAGATTCTAAAACCACTCCTCATCCTCCAATTGATGGATTTCATAAAGAACTTTGACACCCCAAGCAACATGAATTTAACAACCTCACCAAACTGACCTGATGATTTGAATATGATGTGTTCTAGGGATTGAAATGGTCGGAAACTAAAACTTTTGTAAGAACTTTGAAAAAAATCACCTCAAAACCCCACAAAAACGATATTCAAACTTGGGGTAAAAGTGAAAGAAAGCTTGCTGACCATCAAAATTGCTACTTGAACCGCAAAACACCATGCAAACTCTACCTTTCAGACTATCAAACCACTGAAAATCATATGGAAATAGGGATATAGTGAAGGATTTACAAGCCACCATTATCAAGCACGATGAAACGCAATTGTAAATGACTAATACCCTATTTTTCCTTGGTTTACACTTTAAGAATAGTTGACATTAGACTTAGGCATGATCTCTTTCTATTGAGGGTGAAAAACACTTTGATAATGCAATTTTGGATGGGTTGGATAGCAGACATCATGTTCATCATTTTGTGCGACCTTTAATGCCTTAATCACATAATTAACTCGTAACTGCCACCCATTTACTCATAATCAATTGAATTACTGTATTTTGATACTTGATCACATGTTTTGATAACTTATGCCAATAACAAACTGTATGTCACACAATTCATAACCCTTTGCCATCATGAAGCCCTCTATCACATAATTGGACTGTCTTGTGTTGCCCTTAATGTTCAAATTATGTGATTCATTATTGTTTCCTCTGCAAAGGATGTCAAAGATCTTTTCAAGGCATGTTTATCATCAAACAACTTCATTGTGATCCGATATAGCTGAAACATTTTTGTGATATCCCTTGCTTCTGTATCTTTAATTAGTTCAGCAATTTTTCCTTTCTCTCTGAATTGACTTCACTGTTACCTATTTTTGCACATTGCATAATATCAGATAACAAAGACAAAATCCGTAAGACAAACAATCTTCCCTAAGGATAGGCACAAGGGACTTATAGTTATAACGGCTATCCTTAACTCTCTTAATAGATGATAGATAGCTCAGAGGAACGTGGACAAACAAGGTTCAAATAACAAGTTTTGGAGGGGTGTAACAAAGGATGGAGCCAACACTACAACTGTTATGGAAAAGTAAGATCCTGAAAATCACTAGGATTACAGAGAAGCGGAAAATGTAATATGGTGTAACATGAATGAAATTTAGAGATATGATGTTTCCACATACATATTAGAAAATTTTAGTGTTTTTGGATTAAACTGTGTAATTTTTTTAAGCATCAACATTTTGCATCACACTACATGATTAAAAAGCACAGTTTAATCCAGAAACACTCAGAATTTTTGAAGGAAATTGTAACTTTTGAAAATGATTTTCAATCATCGTGTGATTCATATCATATTATCAATTCTTGTTTTCACATGTTGATGTGATAGCGTACTCTCTTTTATTCAAATCTAGTAGAAAACACTTACCCAACATTCCACAAACTCATTGCATATGTTTTGTAACATATTTTGCCAGGCATTTATGTTTTTTTAAGAGATTTAATTTTTTTTAATTTGTTAAGTTTTTGCCAAGTCATGGAGTGACTCAGAATTAGTTCTGGTGAGTTTTGGCAAGTCACAAGTCTTGAAACTATGATTTAAACCATCAATAATTGTGAACCTCAAAACCCAAGATAACAAGACAACAATGCAATTTGTAGTGAAATAAAAAAATTATAAAATTCCCATATCTACCATTCATAAGACAGCATATTGGTCTCACTACAAAATAAAAAAATGTACAAGCCTGCATTATACCGAAATTAATAATATCACCAATATAAATGGAGATGAAATTCATTAGTATTAAAGTGCTTTGATTTCTATCATATCAAAAGTATAACTGTATCTTGCCATTTAAAGTGCTTTGATTTCTATGCCTAAAAAGGATCATATAGCAATATATATGCTTGCTAATATATAAAGACCTTATTTGTTCCTAGATCACACAACACTAGAAACTTGGTTTTTGAAGTTTATACTTTGTAGAATATATATTTACAAATAAGGTCTTCCTATATTTGTAAAGTAGATGTAGCATACAATGCTTACAAACTTTAAGAACTAAGTTCTTGTCATAAATAATTTTCTTGTGCAAAATTAAATCTTATAGCTGATCTCGAATTTGATTTACCAAGCTCACCTTCAGTACAGGAACTGTCAAATCTGGATGTTGATGTCGTGCAAGTATCTCAAGCTCTAATGAAATAGAACGCACCTGTAAGATTCAAATGCCAACATATGAGCAGAAGTTTGGATTAAGAAAGCATCTATTCTAAGTCTAACAAATCATTGGCTAAAAAGTAAGCATTGCATCCACAAAGGTTTTATAGCACCTAGCATGACTGCCAATGTACAATTGCTGAAAATACTATCAATGTTAAGAAGTACTACAACCGCAAGTAGCTATACAATGTAGAGTAGATTTGCATAACATTTAGTATAGACAACAATAAATTGAAAATTTATCAATACAAAGCTCACGAGTGTAATTTGGTTCATTGCTATAGATTTCACATAGTGAGATGCAGGCATGACATCCTTTTTTTCGAAATATGTCTTGTTTAGAAAACTACAAGCCCACAAACAGTCATTGCCATGACTTGTCAATTTTGTTCATTTATATTTAGTTTCCTGTTGTTTTGATCATTTATTCAACTGTGTCTTTCATTCCCTTTATTCCATACACAAACAAAATCAGTTGTGCAACCCCAATTGAATCATCAGTGTATCATATTGCACAACATTGACTGTGGCAATCTTATAAATGCCGATCATGGCCATGGAACTTGATTTTCAATTTGAAGAGTTTCATAGTGATGGATAAAATAAGCTATTCGTTGCTTTCAATATTTTAAACATCATTGCAACCATTAACTTTACATTTTAGAAAATTCATGCCCTTTATAAAGTTACCTACATACTTCAACCAGTCCTTATTTTTCTTACTTTCTTTCACAACTAGAATATGTTACCAGTCTTTGTTAGTACATAATGTTATTAGGAGTCACGCCCTTAAAACATTTATATATTGTTCTAATATAAGGTTATAAAACCTTACAATCATATGTTCTATATAAAACATACACCATTTAATAATTAATAATCTAATAATTTATTAGATTATTAATTATTTATAAATGGTGTTTTTTGATAGCTGTGACTAATACCTCTTCAAGTATTTTGCCACCCTTTCTAGAAACTTGCAAATAAATCTCCTTAGAGGGAGATCGACCTCTTTAAAATATAGTAATTGCTGCCTTTATGAATATATTTATTGCTGCCTTTTACTAACATATAACCACTGCCTTTGTTAACTAACTTCATCGCTGCCTTGAGCCCTGCCATATATAGATGAAGTCGGCCATCATAGATAAAATGAATGCTTCACTTCATGCATCCTTAATCACTTTTCATTACTTCACATAATCACAATTCTTGTTTTCTTTACTTAGTCGATTCATATGCATTTAGACTTAGGTTTCAAAGTAAGGTCTGCTACAATTTTCTTTGACATCAATGCCACTAAAAATAACCTTGCCAATACGCTTTGACATCAATGACAACATTTCCAATAGATGATTCCCTCGTCCTACCCTTGTGTTTGTGAAACAACGTGATTGTGAGTAAGGACCCAATCATCATCATGGTGAAGTTCTATTCTCTACTAGGATCATCATGGTGACTTCATCACATGATTTTTATGTCTTTCTCTTGTCTCCACCATGCTTGGAGCCGTGGTATTGATGTCTTGTGTTGTGCATTACATGGAACATTGCCACAACATCCTTGTCATGTCTTATGGAGTTGTTCTTTTGTCGTTTTGTCATAAAAAAAATGTTTGGTTGGCTAATGTCTTGGGTGTGAGGCTCAAGGTATTACAAACGAAATTAGTTCCCTAAATTCAATAATATGCATGCTTTTTAAAAATATTTTTACAAATTTATGTATTTTTAAATGTTTAAAAAATTTACCAAATTTTCCTCAATCTCAAATTTTGGGCCAGCCAAGAGTTCTTGCCAAGTTTGAGTTTTTCAACTATGAAATTTTCAATTCAATAAAAGATGGGTATTAAATAATCTATTAAAGATATGAAGATGGAATCTTGCTAGATTGCATTGCAAAGTAATCCCCAAATATCAGCAAGTAGCTAATGTTGTTAAGATGGATCAAATGTCTACACAACAAATTTGGCATTTGAGATTCAAGCACCTAAATGTGTATTCACTTGCTGAGATGCAAACATAACAAATGGTTGTCGATATTCCCACCATTAAGAAAAGTGTTTTATGTGAGTCTTGTGTACTTGGGAAATTGAGCAAAGAAAATTTTCCCAAAGATTCTTCTTGGTAAGCTATAAAGTGAGTTTAGTTGGTTAGCAGTGATATTGTGACATGTCTAATCTTTATTTTTGTGGGTGTCACAACTTTTGTTTTTTATTATAGTTGTCGGGATTCTCCATTATGGGAAAATAGACAACATACCAGTCCCCATACCCAAAATTTCCGGTGAATCATTTACATATAAAATAGTCATCTCATTATTCATTTAACTCGTGTACCCTAATTTGATTGGTGTCCCCGAACCCGTACCAGTACCAGTACCCTGCGTCTCCCGGTAGCTATGTTTTTTATTGATGACTTTTCAAGAATGACATGGGTACACTTTGTTGAAACATAAATCAAAAGAATTTAATCATTTCAAGAATTTTCTTTAGATGATATTTAATCAGGTTGGATTGAGATTGGATACTTTGAGATGCGATAATGGAGGTGAGTACACTTTACATGAGATTGATGATTGTTGCCCTCAAAAAGGAATCAAAAGGCAATATACAGTCTCATATACTAAACAACAAAATGAGGTCAACAAAGGATGAATAGGAACCTTACCAATATTGTTACAAGCCCAAAGTTCACTACTATTCGAGTGTTAATGGTTGCCCCTACTATGATTTGGTTCCTTTGGAATTAAGCAAAGTGTTGGAACCTCATACTAGAAAATGCACTATATCGGGTAGGCTGAATAAGCAAGGCTATAGATGCATGGAGAGAGGTAAAAACTTTATTAAAAATTTGTGATGTAAATTTGATAAATTTGGGACCATGGGCATTACTAGATTGGATTCCATTTGTGACAATGAGGTAAATTCCGAGTTTCATCAATTGTGTGTTGATAGGGCTGATTTGCCTCACTTAATTCATTCCTCAATCACTTCTAAGTCACAATCGGAGAGTACCTCTTCTTATTCTACTCCTAACTTAGAGACTTGATTCTTCTCTAAGTTCAAAAGAAAATTTGTCCCCCTCCTTGTAATGTCCCTTGTCCTGCTTCGCCCTAGAATTCGCTTATCGCTTACAAATTGGGAATAGGATTTCCTCTTCTCAAGTAGATGCCTCCTCTAATGGAGTATTTTGGATGATAACATGCATTCACCACAAAATAATAATCCAACATGCAAGCACATATATTGTTAGCACTAGCATGATGACATCAGAATCCATAATTCATCACAAAGATAACTATTATGCATTGAGAAGACACTTCGCCTACTACAGGAAGCCAACGGAGCTTATAAGTGGTCGGGTTCTCCCACCCCTCCATGGCCCATCCCTTCCTTGGTCCAGGCAGACTTGAGTGTGACCCTAAGCCAACCATCCCTCCATGGCCCATTCCTTTCTTGGTCTGAGAGGACTTGAGTGGAACCTTTACTCATCCATGACCCCTCCTAGTCTTTGGATGGGGCGGATCTTAAGTGGACTCTTCCACTCATCCATGGCCCGTCCTCTCCTTCGGATGGGGTGGATCTTAAGTGAGGCCAATAGGCTGTACCACTTTTCTCAAGCCCTTCCTCTTGAGCAGGGTTTTAGACACTCAAGCAATCTTTAAGCAATCAGAAACATATCATTATTTCTTCTAAGTAATATCAAAGTCTATTTCTAGAATAATGGCAATGCTATAAGAATTATTGTAGTTATAATCAAATAGTTATCAAGCAGTAGCTGTCTACATGTATTCCATCGGAAGTAATAGAGTAGCATTCACATATCCATATTAGATTCAATACAACTATCCCGTGCATGAAGTCTATATACTATTGTACAAGAAATAGAAGTTATGCATTATTATAGACAATCTGATTCATAAGTCATATCTAATCACCAATGCCTAGGATCATAGCAATGAAACATAGGTTGCAGATTTATTCTGATTAGCCCTTCAAATTGTATATATGGTTAACTAGATCACAAGCCTAAATAAATCAAATAGTTGGGTTAGCAGATGGTTGAATATTTAGACACATATGTTAGAGACATTCAATTGGTCCACTTTAAGATTTCCTAATTCAGCAATCAGAACGCACAGCATACATCTAACAAACCTTCAACAGGAATGCACAAGAGAACCAGATCGCTAAAGCTGAGTGTAGGGTGTAGACGGCCATGTTAATAAATAATTATATTGTAATCGATCGTACTAATTAAATAAATGTTGTAGTCAGTCGTAATGGGAATAGATAATAATAGTTTAAATAATACATGCACAATTTAAAATAAAAGTTGGATTAGTTGTCGGGCAGGTAGTTAGGAAGAGTTGCCGACGGTTGGTATCTCAACCAACCTCGGCCATCTATATATGTATCTTGTCATTTGTAGTCGGGGGGACAATTGCTATGTATTGTGGAGATACTTCATGAAATCAATCAAACCATTGTGTTGTGCAATTACTCTTACGATTGTTCTATGATTCAAATGTGATTCATATTCTAGTATGTGCATTATGTTGTGAATTATTCTCGTTTAATCCTGTAGTACGTTGAACACTACCCAGTGAGCAAACATTTGGCATCGTTGCCTAAGCGGACTAGGGAATCACTCATCATGGTAGCGTAATGGGTCTTCCAGCAAACAAACCCGTGAATACCAATGAGGAAAGGGAAGACCCATTGACTGAAGATTTTATCAATTTGTGGAAGATATCTTTACGCGATCACGTATGTAGGGAATCCTACAAACGGGAGATCCCTGAGGAAGTTATCTCGGATAGGTTGGAAGTGAACGACGAGGTGAATCACCTCCTGAACCGTATGCCCAGATTGTTGGCCCGTCATTTCATTATTCTGCAAAACTTGTGAGAGGAAGAGGATCAGGAACGCCGAAGGTAGCAAATACTGCAGCGCTACGAAGAGAGAACCAAACGAGAAGAAGAGGAATGAGACACTAGCTGGAGACGTACGTCCGGTGGCCAACAATGATCGCTTGAACAATTTTTAATGCCTGTACGGCCGAACAAAGACAAGAACTGAGTACCTAGCGGGCACGAGACTCAAGAGGAGAAGGTTCGGCGATCACTCAGGCTGTAGGAACAAGAAAACCGACGAAGAAGACTAAAGCAAGTTGGTAAGGAATTTGATGAGGATCTAATTGAAATAAACCAAAGTATTAAAAGAACACATGAGAATCTGAAGAGAATAGACACATCTATTGGAAGAGCACATCAAAGTCTGGTTGAAGGGAGGGACGAAGGATCCTTTGGCACTTCGTACATAGGAAGGTATAAAATTTGTGAAAACAAATATGAATTAAGCAAAGAACTTGATCGTAGCATCAGACGCTTTCGGGAGTTGTCCTTATTGGACGACGACGAATGACTGACAAGTGGAAGATCTGAGCCCAGTACCCCAAGGCGGAGAGAGTACCGAAGGGAACCCCAGCAAACTCAAGGTGTCGAGGACGCTGACGGAAGACGTGGGAGTGACTCGTACATGGCCGAGAGTGCAAGTGACGCACCAGAATGTAGCGGGGAAACCAGTCTAATCGGGTCCAATACACAAGGACAGCTGGGAAAAATCGTGACTCTCGAGCGGTAGAAGCTGCCGAAGTTTATGGGGAATGGGTCAGAAGATCCAGTACGACATTGTAAAACATGTGAAACCATCTGGATAGCAAGCGGACAGGATGATCCGGATTAGTGGCTCAAAGCATTTCCAGCGACACTCAGAGATAGTGCCATCGACTGGTACTCTGAATTAGATCAAGCACACAAAGCTACATGGAGATTATTGAAGCAAGCATTTCAAGAGGAGTTCAAACTCCTGCGGGATGATAGCGAGATTGTTGCGGAGATATACAACACCAAACAAGGAAAGCACGAGAGTGTGCGGACCTATAACCGAAGACTCAAAGATTTGTTGGGGAAATTGGAGGTACAACCGGCTAACGGGTTGACGAAAAGATGGTTCATCGAGGGCTTGCTTCTGTCATTAAGAAAGAAAATGAAAGAGGTACCTCCATCCTCGTACACTGAAGCATATAATCGAGCAATGGATATTGAAAGTGAAAACAAAACATCCTCCCGAGGGAACAAGAAGACAGACGACGAGGAGAGTACGAACGACGGCAACGGTGAATCCAAGACTATACAAGCACTCAGGAAAGATATAATGCGAATGATGAAAGAATTGAAGGCCGACAAGGAGAGTACGAGAAGCCAGAGAACTGTGGTGTACGAACTGCAATGGGGAAGGTCACACGAAGGCGAACTGCCCCAAGAACTTATTATGCGATATTTGCCAAGTGATGGGACATTCCGTAAAGGAATGCCCATACAACTTAAAAGCCAGAAGTGCACAAGTACTCTTCGCGCAAGGAGAACCGTTGACACCGCTGAACACACCATCAAAGCTCCAGTACAATAGCAATGCATCCCCTGGAGGTTACTGAAGCAACAAAAGTTTGAGAAACATGATACAATACGATGCAAAAGGAAGGCCCATGATCCAATGCAGGAAGTGCAACGAATGGGGCCACTTTGCCAGGGACTGCCAGAATGGTCAAGGTTCGGGAGGGAGATTGTGTAAGTGGTGTGGACTAGGCGATCATGAAGGTAATGAATGCCCTAAGCAAAGGGGTATCCACATAATGGAAGTAGAAGAACAAGAGGTACTGGCGATCACCAGAGCACAAGCAAAAAAGGCCACGTACCCAGATCCACGTACGGAGAAACAAAGGATGAAGGAAGCAAAAACTGAAGTGGAACTGGCGATGGCGAAGGGAAACAAAGTACCTCTGGAGAAGCCAAGAACCTCTCGGCGGTCGGAGGCGGAAACCAACATCGTACGGCAGGTACTGCAGACCACCATACCGATCAAAGTAACTGACCTTCTCCAGATTATGCCATAGTTGGGACTGGCGATCACAAATGTCATCGGGGATGGCAAGAAACCGCGATTGGAGGAACGAATGCAAGAACTGATACCAGAACTGCCACCGTACAGTGAACAAACAATTGACCTAGTATTGCTCACGGCGAACATCGGGAAGATGCCAGCGGTCGTGCATATGGAGATTAGAGAGAATATCTTGACAAATACTATCGTCGACGGAGGATCGGGAGTCAACGTACTACTCGAAGACACATGGAAGAGGCTTGGGAAGCCTACACTCTAGCCGCCAACATTCCAACTGGTTGGCGCTGATCAACATGGTATCAAGCCATTGGGAACGCTGATGGCGCAGAAGGTGACGATTGGGACACAACAGTTTTTGCTAAATTTTGTCGTCATCCCATTACAGAGGGAAGCGTACCATGCACTACTTGGGAGAGGATGGCTGATAGCGGCGAAGGCAAATCATAATTGGAAGAGGAACACACTCTCAATCGAGAACAACAGGCGGAAGTACGTCATTGACTTGAAGAACCAGGCTATGAAAGCTACGGAACCAAACACCGAAGGCGTACTTGAACTTGAGAGTTGTTCGGAGGACAAGACAAGCTCGCTGAATGGCTTATTTCATTGGCAGATGGAAGACTATGAAGTATTCCACCGAGAGCGTAACATGCTACAAATCGGAGAAATCAAGGAAGAAGAGAAACAGGGAACACCCAGACAAACACTTCCGACCGAGTATGAAGAGTACAAAGAGAAAGTATTGGATGATACACCAGTCGACAAGTTGGAATATGACAAAGTACGAGGTAGTGAGAGAGTTAGAAGAAAGGAAGAGAAAGGAGAAAGAAAATGAAAAGGAGAGAAAGCACAAAAACCAAAAAACAAAACTAGAGGAAAATAAAAAGGAGCAAAGTGGAGATAATGAAAAAATGGAGCAAAATAAAAAGAAAGAGTTAAAAAAATTTAAAATTGAGAGAGAAAAAATACAAAAAGGGAGGAATAAAAGAATTAGAAAGGCAGAAATCTTAAATGAAGTTGAAAAAATCAAAGGAAGTGAAAAAATTAAAAAATTAAAAGTGACCAAGGGAAGGAAAATTAAAGTAAAAACTATTAAAGTATCAAAGTTAGTAAAGGGTGCACGACCTAAGGAGAATGCCAAATACATAGCAGAAGAAGAGTCATTATTCAGCACTCAAAGAGCACCAAGGAGAAATTGACAAAAACATAAGGGGATAATTAAGAAGGCTGTACGAGTGAAGGTGGAAGCCATACGTAGTAGGAAGAAGAAATCCGTACAGTGGAGAGATAAGGAGGCTGTAGGGGTCAAGAGATTGAAAAACACACGAGCCATCCACATCAATAGGGTCGTACGGTGGCAAACTAGATGCATCCAAAATTCCGTACGGGAAAACTTGCAAAGGGCCATACGGTGGCAAATTAGAAGAATCCCAAAGTACGTACGACAGAACTTGAAAAGTATCGTACGCAATTGCTATTTGAAGGCCGTACGGACTTTCCACCTAAAGGGCAAAGGCTTGGAAAAGAAATTCGTACGACTAAGAGCATCAGTCGTACGAAGCAAGGGGGACGAACGACTAGAAAATAATGAAAAGCCCATATGCACTGGAGATTTAAGACTCACAAGGAACAGAGGTCACAACTCCGTATGGAAGAAAACACATGCTGTACGTTTAAGGAGAAGAGTTGTCGTACGGAAGGTCGTACACCACAAACAGAATAAGAAGTCAGTACGCATAAGAGAAAGTGAATCCGTACGCATCAAGAAGGCGGCCATACGCACAAGAGAGAGTGAAGTCGTACGAACGACCATACCATTCAGAACACAAGTCGTACCAAGTATTGAAGTTTGTAAAAGGCAGGCCGTACCAAGCATCGACCTGGAGAAAGTAAAGTCTAAGAAAAACAAAGCAAAATCTGCCCCCAAACCCCTGCGAGGGGCGCTGTCCCTCGACCCCGCTGGGGGGCGTTGCCCCCAGACCCCCATCAAATTTATTGGAATTGCCAAATTGCAATACAACCAACCATCATAGTACAGTTACAAGAACAGTTGGCAGCCAGGCAAACGAGAGTGGCAGCTCTCAAGGAGAAGTTGGTAGAGAGGGACAGAGTATTGGGTCAGTTGATAGAGAAGGATACCCAGGTGGCCGATGCACAACGACTTTCAGCACAGAGGGAGAATCAATTACAGGAAAAGGACGAGGAATTGGCATTCTTTGTTTTCAGTCGTCTGGAAGACGACTACTTTGTGGGGGGGATGATGTAGACAGCCATGTTAATAAATAATTATATTGTAATCGATCGTACTAATTAAATTAATGTTGTAGTCGGTCGTAATGGGAATAGATAATAATAGTTTAAATAATACATGCACAGTTTAAAGTAAAAGTTGGATTAGTTGTCGGGCAGGTAGTTAGGAAGAGTTGCCGACGGTTGGTATCTCAACCAACCTCGACCATCTATATATGTATCTTGTCATTTGTAGTCAGGGGGACAATTGCTATGTATTGTGGAGAACTTCATGAAATCAATCAATCCATTGTGTTGTGCAATTACTCTTACAATTGTTCTATGATTCAAATGTGATTCATATTCTAGTATGTGCATTATGTTGTGAATTATTCTCGTTTACTCCTGTAGCACGTTGAACACTACCCAGTGAGTAAACATAGGGTTACACAAGGTCAGACTATAGATTCAAAAACAATTCTGAGCAGGAATTCAAATTGAATGTCATCCAGGCAATATTGTAGCTTGCTTGCAATTTCAAGACATATTACACAGTTAAGATCATAATTTCCTGGGGCTAGATTTTCGTTGGAAACATTTAATCGATGTCATAGATAGAAAAAATGCATTTGAATGAACAAACCAAATTTCTAGTAATGCATCTGTAATTCTGTTATATTCAATTCTCAGACATAGATATGCAGATTTCTATTTCTATAGTGCTGGGGAAAATGCATAGAGTAAATCGTAGGATGGCAAAGACCAAACAGAAGGTTATGATTTCTCATGCAATCTGATCGCTATGTGCTAAGTGAAATTGCTCAAATGTTTCAGCGTATCTCGTCTCCTTTTTGGCGTCTCTCTCCAATGCCCTGTTTTCCCCCTCAAGACCAATTTACTTCCCTATATCAATGGTATAGACGGGTCATCTCCTTCCATTCTAGGTTGCGTCTCTTACCTGGAGGCAATCCGTCGTTGCCTTGACTCATGGTGTTTCATCCTTAATCAACTTTGTTAATATTGTCTTTTCTTTTATCGATTTCATTATGCATTGATAATAATAATGTTATTTACATTTATTATGCACTATTTCATCTTTATATGTAAATATATATATAAGAATAATAATATTGAATTTATATTCATAATTTTTTAATTACTATTTATTTTATTTATTGCTTTTCCCATGTTACATTAGGGACATGACACTCCTACAAAGCTTCTTGAACATCTTTTAGATGTGGTTGCTTCACTACAACCTCCCAAAGAGTCTTCTAGAATTTTGGATTTTCTAATTTGATAAATAATGAAATTGGTAATTCCAAACCTCAAAAAAATTGCAAACAAGTGGATTGTCATTTTGGAGAGCCCAATACTTGATGAGACATATTTTGAGAAACCTTGGAGGATGCTATGTAGCAAGAGTATGTTGCCATCATGAAGAATAACACTTTGGTTCTCATAGATTGTCCTCTTGGAATCAACCCATTGGATCAAAATGCGTTTATTGGATTAAGTATAAGTTTGGATCAATTGATAAGGCATGGCTTATTGCAAAAGCCCTTGCACAATAAGTAGGGATTGACTGTGGAGAAACTTTTGCTCCTACTACCAAGTGGCATTTTCTAAGAAGCCTATCTTATCTCAACCAAATTTTCTCTCCTTGTTGGCTAATATTTTGATGTAGATAAAAGATTCAAATATAACATGAAATGGAATACCAAATGATGAAGTTATAATCAATTTCAATCAAAACATGAGAACGACATAGCCAGAAAATGATGATGGCTTCTTATTGAATGAACAATTTGATTACAAATAGAGAAATGATTGTAGCTTATAATTCGATAGTCTGATTTAGAAAATCAGATTACATACAATCATGCAAAATGGCCAAAATGTAAACCAAACCCTAGCCAAATAATTGAAGAATGAAACCCTAGGTAGTCTTGATGAACTACCCTTCAATCCTTGATTGAAATAAGACTGTTGCAGCAATGTTGGTGGTCTGATATGACTGGTAAAAACTCTGTAACAGCAGGTATGCAATCTGTACTTGACTGAAGATGACCTAGAAATGCTGAAACTCCTCAAATATTGCAAAACTAGCTCAAATCATGAAGTCACCTAGCTCAAAAAGGTAGTGAATTAGCCCAGCTTGCCTCCTACGCTTGAAAAAGGCTAAAATATGACTGATATCAAGTCTGAAACTTGACTTCCAGAAACCTATGATAATCTGATATGGATTTCCAGCCAACCCACAATGCAAAACTCCTCAAAAATGGAGTTACTTGTTCCAAGACGTCCAATGCTAACCAATCTGCCTTATTCTTCCTTGAATCTGCAATAAACAAGTCTTCAAACCCTAGCTTTTAAAGTCCTAACTCCTTAGAAGCTTGTCAATTAAGCTCTATAATGAACTCCATGCGAATTTACCTCTCATGGTGGAGTGGGGTCATCACCAAACCACAGATATTTCAGGGGAACACCACCTTGAAGCAACTAGAATTCACTTCTAGCCAAGAGAAAGCTCTTAAGCTCAATGTTTTCCAAAAGATCCACTCATAATGATCCTCTCAAAGCCACCGATAACTTCTTAAATAAGGCTCTTAACCAACCCTAGTCCAAACCACCATAGAGGAGAATCTAATTTGTTCTTATTAAAATATTCAATGCCTTCTTCCCTAAGGCATCTAAATCGCCCTTATCCAAAGGATCTGATTTTATCTTATTAAAATATTCAATGCCTTCTCCATTAAGGCACTAGACCGCTCTTGACCAAACCGACTTAGAAAAGAATCTGATTTGATCTTAAATATTAAAATATTTGATGCCTTCTTAAACCACCATAAGAGAGAGAATCTGATTCTGAAGCAAATCAAATCTGATTTCAAGTGGCCAACCAACTGAGGAAGATAATAATATTTTATCTATTTTAAAATTCCCCTCCTCCTTTGCTTTGATTTTGCAAGTGGAACATGGAATAATAATAAAATATAATCAACATTATATTTTATTTTCCATTAAGGATACTTCCCCTTTTAACTCTTTAAAAGCAACTCCTCAACATTATAATTCTCATGGCCCAATAACATTCCCTCACCAAGATGACTAGCTCATGGGAATGGTGAATGAGCTAGCTCTCATCTACAAGATATCACTTTGAGAATGGGGACATTACACATTTAGTTTTTCTATTCCTTCTCTTGCTTCTTAAAAGGGGTAGAAGGTGCATCAAATGGATGTCAAATTGCCTTCTTGAATTGAGACTTACAGGAGGAAGTCCTTATGACTCAATCTCGAAATTTTGAGGTTGCTGATTTTGAGTCAACAATGTGTAGGTTGGTAAAAGCCTTATATGGACTCAAGCAAGCACCCAAGGCATGGTATGCCAAGATTGATAGTGACCATCAACAAATTGATTTTAGCCAAAATCAGTTAGATGATACTCTTTATATTCAAGTGCATCAAATGGATGTCAAGTTGCCTTCTTGAATTTGGAGGAAATCTTTATGACTCAATCTCAAAATTTTGAGGTTGTTGATTTTGAGTCAACAATGTGTAGGTTGGTAAAAACCTTATATGGACTCAAGCAAGCGTCCAAAGCATGGTATGCCAAGATAGATAGTGACCATCAACAAATTGGTTTTAGCCAAAATGAGTTAGATTATACACTTTATATTCAAGTTCAAGGTCATCACATTGTCATTATGATATTTTATGTGGATGATCTCCTTATTATAGGCAAAGATGAAAAAATGAACAAGGTGGTAAAGAATGAATTGCAAAAAGGGTTTGATATGACATCTCTTTGTCCTCTCCACTATTAACTAGGCATTGAGGTGGATCGACATAAGCATGGTATCTTCATTTCTTGGTCTAAGTATATCCTAAGCATACTAGATAGGTTTCAGATGACAAATGTCAAGCCTACTCTCACTACCATGGAAGGAAACTCAAATTGTCTAAAGATGTTAATGATGCCTTTATTATTGGCACTATGTATTGGCAATTGGTTGGAAGTTCGATCTACATTATGACAACCACACATGATATTTCTTTTTCTGTTGGGATTCTATCTTGATTCATGTATGAACCGAAGGAAAGTCATTGACATGTTTGCAAATGTATACAATGTTACTTTTAGGTAACAAACATTTCTAGCTTTGAATGTTATCAAAACAAGCATTTTTGACTCATTGGATACTCTAATGTAAACTATGGTAGTTGTTTTGATGATAAGAGTATCTACTACAAGTTACACCATGCGCATGGGTTTAGCTACCATTGCATGGTGTGGCAAGAAATAGGATAATGGCCAATTATTCAATAGAGTCTAAATGCACTACAATTCGGGATGCTACTCATGAGATGGTATTCTTGATAATATATGTTGTTCTACAAAAACCAAAGGACCAATGCTAGCTCCCCACAACAAAGAAAGTGGAGACAAACCATTGTTGTTATTGTTGTTAGCATTGTCACCCATTACTTGCAAAGGCTCTTTGTCGAATATAAAGAGTACTTTGAGGAGTTCAAAAATAGATAGTGAAGACCTTCCATTGCCTAAAGATGCTTGATTGAGCACTTGAAAGACAAGATTAATGAGACTTTCTTTCATTCATGATCTAGTATATAATTTATCCACCAGAATGGAATAGCTTTAATTATAAGCTATAAGACTAACTTTCACACTGCAAGATTCGCTTGTTGTATCTTGTACCCCACAATGCACACCAAAAATTGTTAATATTTAATTTATCTTTCATGATAACTCAAACCGGAAGAATACATGACACAAAACCTCTCTTCAAATTATGAGTGGAAGCTCCCTAAAATCAAAACTAACCCTACACACTAAGTTATAGACAAAATATACAATTATTCACACTCAATAGTATTTCTTTAGGCAATTTTGCATAAATAGAATAACTACCAACCTGTATTTTTTCCTCAAGTAGAAGCATAATATTAAAATTGCTCTTGCCTCACAAGAGAGACTTTATAGAATTTAAATGAAAGCAATCACTCTAAACACACTAATGACAACACCTTCCTACTAGCTGAAGTAGAGACCAACAATTCAATGCACACAATTTTCAATACAAGACGACACATGATTGCAAGAACTAAATGGCTAAGTCATATGCAAAGCTACAACCTAGATAAACCAACAACGACAATACAAAATATTGACACTATTATTCAAGCTCAATTTGATCAAAGAAATCACAAAAACAAAATAACCACATTGATAGCAATTTTAGCAGCATAAGCATAGGATCAACTATCATTAAGATGTGCTCAAAGCAATGATTTATAAGTTGCAAAAAACCCAATATTTCAAACACGAAATAATAATAAATAATAATTAATTTATCCAAAAAATCAATATTTTAAAACATAAACACTTAAAGCTACTAAAAAGAAAGAAAGAAAAACCTTTAAAGCAAAATTATTCTAAAGAGAAGAATAAATAAACACTAACTAAAGCAACCTAAAAGGAGGTCCTAGCCTTCCATCCAAAAATAGGACTTCCAAAATAGCAACTTCTCAAAAATAGTAGTTTGATGCATGAACACCCTTTATGATTCTAATGCAACTATTTGCCATACAACTTGTCAAATTCTCTAAATCCAGTGTCCTAGACTTTTCACCAAACAATCTTGGTGACTCGACTCTGGTATCCTAGACTTTTCAATGATAAAAACTTTCATGAGACAAAACAGCCTTCGACAAAAGTCAAGACTAGAATGAGAATAATATTTTCAACATTTGTATTTCTTCACATTCACAAAACATCTAGAAAAGACCCCACTAAAGACGCATACATTGAAAACTAAACATAAATTGCTGCTACAAACCATGGAGAATGATTGCAGGTTGTCCTCCAATATCATTGAAAATTGTAGGGGATGAATGATCAACAACACAAACTAGAATCCCTAAGTATATAATTCAATCAGCAATTGCAAATGAAAATGTAAAGATTGAAAGCCCAAAAGCTTGTCAACAAGAACATGTAGTCAACAAACTCTAGCAGAAATACAAGCTTTGAACACAAAGATATGATAAAATTGCATAAGCTATCCTTATACATCCTCAAAGAACTAGCATCACATGCAACTGAAACATTGTCTTCATTGCTTTAGGAGGCTAGAAACATGCTCTAACCAGGTCAAGTGCCCAAATGGAAATTGCTTGACTTTAAATTGTCAAAAAATAGACCTAGATGCCTACTTTTGTCATTATTGTCACTTAGAAGATGATCTTTATAGTCAAGCAAGCCACCTTGCCACTTAAAGTGTTTTTTTCCATCACTCCAAATGCTTATTTATGTTGTTCTTGCCATCTAACTCTGACCTTTCTAGCTGAGGTGCACTTCATGATCATTTGTGTCACTTAAACAGCTCCTAGGTGCTTCTTCTTATCATGGTTGTCACTCAAAAGACCTTATTAAAACACTCATCACATGTACTTATGTCAATTAAATGGTGATATTCAGCCATAAGCACACCATTTGTGTAGCCTTGTCACCTAAACTTTGTCCCTTTCCTCCTAGGCTAAGTTACCGATTCGTTTTTGGATTCGGGTACGGGTACGAGAATCCGGTACGGGATTCGGCAAAAAAAAAATTTGGGGTTGGGTACGGCTTGGATACGGCAGTACAAAAAACATATAAAAATCAGAAATATATACATATTTGCAGCAGTAATTAAGTTCAGAATACACCACCATATTAATAATAATAGTCTAAGAGACTAAGACTAATAACATAGCAAAAATACATCACCACTTTCATAGTCACTAAGTATTACGCAAATGTCATCATCATGATATAAAATTATAAATTAAAGTTAAAACGTTTACAATCAGCCATTATTGATCATTGATCAATCAGAATCATATGGGTCATCAAACAAACTAGCATCATTAGATGCTACATTTTGTGTAGAACCACAAATAGCATTAGTGGCACTCGCACAAGCACTGCCACTAGCAGTAGCACTCGCATTGACACTACCACTCTCGTAATCAGTAGCTACTTCAGGTTCATAGTCATCATCAATATCAAGTGCTGCTAAGTGACTTGTGGAAGCATCCAAGTCAAGCTGCTCTGGCTCAATATCCCACCTCCTCGTGTCTCCTTCTTTGTAGGAACTTTGCTTGTGTGTAAGGAGGCGCAAGTTTGAATGCACATACACCAAGTCCTCTGCCTTTTTTGAATGCAGCCTATTGCGTTTTATTGAGTGGATGAAGGAGTATGTGCTCCAATTCCTCTCAGAAGAAGATGAACTAGCAACCTATTAAGACCAAATTAAATAGTTAAGAGTTACAAAATTTAACTAAACAAAATTTAAAATTAAAATGACAAATATAAAACTTACTTGGGATAAAACTTTTATTGCAATAGGTTGGAGGTGCATGTATTCTTGCCCATGGAAGTACCACCAACTATGAGCATCCACCCTGCACTTGTCTCGAAGAGCATCCATATTTTGATCAACACTACCAGAGCAAGCAAAAGCCATGAACTCAGCCCTGACTCGATCGCGTTGGTCACGATCACTGAAGATTCTACGAATTGCTGCCTTGTACCCATGAGCCACTTCACCATCCCTATATGGAGCAACTCTTGATGATGTAGCAAGTACCTCAGGACTATAATATGTAATGTTCCCCTTTTCAGCGATCTTGTTTGCAGAGTGTTAGCCTATTTCTTGGACCCTTGTGGGCTAACTGGATTGGTTAGAGGGTCGGTACTTTCGAGAGTTTGATCGCTCGTTTTCAGAGCCCAAAGGACGGTTCACAGCAGGCGTTGGCAGGCAGAGTCACAGCTCACACAGGATTATATGGTGTTTTGAGTGAGTTATGGGTTTTTAAGTGATTTAAATATTAATTGATTTAATATTTAATTATAAAGTCAAATTGACTTTATATTTTTAAATCACTTAAATATTCTCTAAAAGTGATTTAATATTTTAAATCACTTAAATGGATAAAGTGCGCCCAAGTATTTAATTCATATACTATTGAAATGAATTAAATATTATTTAAAAGATTTTAATATCCAAAAGTGGCATATCTTTCTTGGGATTCGTGCCTTTGCATAAAAGGGCATTTCTGGCAATGAGAAACTCACCTTTTGACAATTTCGACTTTGCCTTGTGCTATTTCCTGTGCATTCTCCTGTGATCAGGGTTTGAACAATTTTTCCATTGAAGAACGATAACTCTTCAGTGTTGAGCACTTTTGAGGCTGTGAGAGATCAGCTGAATTTGTGCAGTTTGTGAGAGCTTCATACAGAGGTTCTACTGAGCTTGAGCTGTGTTTCCTATTGGATTTCTTTATCAGTTTCAGAGGGTTTTGGGAGATGGCGCCTTCATTTCATCTGGCAGACATCATACTTCTTGGCCGTACCTTCTAAGTGAGAATTCAGGTTGTTTGCAATGAAGTGCGTGGCTCTTGTGCAAGGGCGTTTGGGAATTTCTTGGAGAAACGCCTTCCTTTTTGAGGGTTTCTCTTCATCATTATAGGCGTTTGGCTTGTACTCTTCATCTGCCACCGTTTTCAGGCTGGATTTTGCATTCTGTAGCTTTCTACACCAGATTTGGTCAATTTTTCACCATCTTGGCTGGCAAACTGGACTACTTTCTTAAATAAATAATCTGGACACTTCCGGGTATGTTTATGAGTTCTAAATCCATTGTTGAGCATATTTATTATCTTCTGTATTGTCAATTCGCCTGAAATAACTCAGATTTACATTTTATATGCATTTATGATGTGCGCCCTTCTCTTCTGTCTATCAAACTTTCTCTAAAAAACTAAATAACACTAAAAAGACTTAAGAAATATTGGGGTTTGAGTTGAGAGCCAGCAGGGCTCATCACATAATACTTGGGACTCAATGCAAAAGCGAGAAGATGCAATGGAGTGGTCATTTTGTTCCATCTATCAACCATGATTTCCTGTAGCTCTTTAAAGAATTTTTCTTCAGGATCTTCCTCTTTTGCATTGATGATGACTTTCATCTTCTCAATCATTGAGTCGATACCATCATATACTTCTCCCAAACAAGGTCTATCCATGTCTGTATAACGGATCATGCTCAGTATAGGCTCAGTGAAACTAACCAGGTACTCAACACGATCCCACCAACACTCATCTAGGATCCTTTGCCTGACCCTATTTGCCCTTTCACTGCTAGATTGCCTCCATATGGCCCAATTAGGGCTGATTGGTGGCACAGAGTGCCTCACGAACCTTTATAAGCCGTCTCAACACAATTGTGTTGGAGGCAAAACGGGTCTCTGCAACCTGTTTGGAAATCAAAATAAAAATGAAAATGTAATTTAAATTTACAAAATCAAAATTTAAAATTAAAAGAAAATTAAAAATTAAAAAAATATTGAGAATTAACTTACCTTCAACAATTCCAATTTTGAGAATTGTCTAAATATTCCTTGTGTCATATGGTGGTTGGTGATAAACATTTGGATGTCTTCGCCCTCAGCATACACCTGTTTGATCCACTCAATTTTGGATCCAATTTTTTGTAGCATTAGATTGAGGGAGTGGACAGCACAAGGTGTCCAAAAAATGTTTGGATACTTCTCCTCAACCAATAACCCAGCAGCCCTACAATTTTTGGCATTGTCGGTTATAACTTGCACAACATTTTGATGGCCCACTTCTTCAATAGCTTGGCAAAGGATGTTAGCAATAAATGGACCATCTTTCACTTGTCCTTCACAATCCACTGCTCTCAAAAACATTGCCCCTTTAGGGGACACAGCAATAACATTGATCAATGGGCGATTTTTTGCATCCTTCCATCCATCAGAAACGATGCTCACCCCTGTTTCGATCCATGAATCCCTTATGGGCTTCAAAGAGTCTGCTACATGTTTCACCTCTTTCTCCAATAAGGTGCAACGCACCTTCTCAAAACCTGGGCCCTTATACCCCTTTGGAGCCTCATTAATAGATTTCACCATTTTTTGCCAATATGGTGAACGAACAACGTTGAATGCCAATCCATTGGCATAGAGACATCTTGCTATGTCTTGATCAGCAATCTCTCTTGCCTCATTCTGAAATGAAGCTTCCAACGGTCCCTTGGATCTTTTATTTGATGTGGGCACGGTTTGCTCTTGAGGAATGTTCATAAATGGATGGCTATCTGCAGGTCGAATATAAGTAGTAGGTGGTGTAGGGGGTTTCATGGCTCGAGATCCTTTCTTCAAAGGATGGCTTGTTTTAAGACTACTAACTTTTTTCTCTGATTTTTCTTGCTCAGCAATATATTTCAACACTATGTCATCCGGAAGGCCTTTGCCATCACCTTCTGGAGGTCCTGGACAAGGTTTGATGCCATTATCAGGGATTCTACACAAGTGGGCTTTCACTCGACTGTATGAGCTTGTATATTGAACTGTGCAATGACTACAAATCCAAACAAATACTCCACCACCTGGACATTGTTGAACCATTTCTACATATTTCCAAAGGGGAGAGGTTGCATTTATTTTGAAACGAGATTGGGCTGTGGTGTTAGAAGCGGATGCCATTGTAATACCTAAGGCACAACATATTGAAAATTTGAAATAATTTTGGTATTGAAATTTCAAATTTGAAACTTAAAAACTTAAATTTAAAAGAATGAGAAGTAGAACAATCAACAATCAACAAAACAAAATAGTTTATTTGTTAAAAAAAAATGTAGGAAAAAAATTAAAAAAACTTCAAAGAAACCTACCTCTTTTGATTCTTTGAACAAATCTTGCTCTATAATCTTCTTGGCAACGAACGGAGGCTTGCACGTGCTTAGGAATAGCACAACAATCAACTTTGACAAACCAATGATCAGCCTTCGAATCTATTCAAACTTGTGCAAGCAAAAACGAAAGTTCAGCAATGGAGGCAAGAAAACGCGTTTTTCATTCACAAATTGTGAAATGAGAGTGTTTTTACCTATTTAGTGTCTTTAGAGGTCGAAATTAGGTTTACAATGAATATTAAATCATATAAGAAGTCAACATTCGGTCAAAAAATATATAAAACGACTAAAAACGCTTTTTTATTTCCACCTGGGCGTTTTTCCGCGAAAATTCGTCGCGGATTCGCGTCGGATATGCCAAGCCGAATCCTGTTTCGAATCCACAGAGGGCGACGAATTTCTGACAAATCCGCAGGCCGAATTCCATATCCTGTGCGAATTTCTGACGAATTGAATCCGAATTTCGAATCGAACCCGAATCGTATCGTATCCAGGCACAAATACTGACGAATCGGTAACTTAGCTCCTAGGCATGCTTTTGGACAATTGTTGTCATTTAAAACACATCATAGGAACTTATTTCAGTCAGATATACAACATAAATTCATATTATGCATGTTTGACATGCCTTTAGGTCATCTTTGCTACTTAAAATGATTGATAATTAAAGTAGGTACCTATTTGGTTGCTACTTAAAAATTGTTTACCCGCCTACAAGCGAACCTATCATTGCTTCTTTTCGCTTAGAACTCATATAGGCACCTATTTTTGTTACTCGTGTCACAATACTTTGTACTTTTTCTCCAGGCACTCATTTTATGCATCTATGTCACCTAAAACACAAATTTTCATCTCTACAATCTATTATGTATGTCATTAAAATATGTCAAGCCCTTCCTAGGCATGTATTTTCCCTAATCTACCACTCAAAACAAACCATAACAAACCTAGACACTCCATTCTACTGTGTTTGTCACTTACAACTTTGGCCTATGACATCAAGCACCTATTTGGAGCATCCTTGTCACAAAACTCTAATTGCATGCACATAGGCATGTTGCCACCAAAACATCCAATCTTCCTCTTTGTGTAGTGCTCTTTCCTTATTTGCCTCTCCAACTTAGCACTTTCAATCCAAACTCACTTTCCTTATGTTTTGCTACTAAAACCTTGTTAGAACAACTTCATCTTTCTTCTTCCATAGGATAGGTTTGCCTCGTCTCCTACTTATACACATGCCTTGGCAAACATTCAATAAAATCATTAAGAATATACAATCCATGGCTGAAGTCATGGCACTAGGCTTAAATACGTGACAACTTGACAAACGATCATGACAAAACAAGAACAAAAGAAAATGTTTCATAGAGATGCAACAAGTTGGTTGTGTGTCAGTGGTTTATTTGTCTCTTGCAAAACAACAAAAAATGGAATAGTGTATAAGATAAAACCTCTCTTCAAATTTAGAGAGGAAGCTCCTCGAAACCTAAACTACACATAAATATAAGCTAAAATGACCCTAGACTAAAAACTATAGACAAGATATATAAATATTCACACTATACAAGATTCTTTGAAGGGGATTTTACATTAAAAATAAATATTTGCCTATTGTTGAGTGACATCAATTCCCCCTAAACTTGGTGCAGCTAAGGCTCACATGCAACTCAACAGATATACTTATCCAATATCAAGTGGCCTTTTAGGTTATGATGTTACTTTACTTATATGTCAACCCAAGGAAATATCTTCTTGGCATGTTGTCAAGTTGAGTTGCCATGTGGTTTATAATGTCTTATTTCATTTCCTTGAAAAGATTACTTAGCCCCATTCTAAAATTCTCACAGCTGTCTTTGTAGACATCAAAGCTTTGAGGCTACAAGACTTCTTCATAGTGGACCTTGAATAGTTTTTACAAATCTAACTAACATCATCAAATGGCACTTGGGAAATATCTCCACCGCCAATCAAGTTCAGAATGTCCATATACTCTTCATTGACTCCCCTTGAGAATATTATTTTGAGGGTGTTAGATGACAACCTATTTGGTTAAGATTTATGTAGGAAAAACAGGAACCATTCCAGGTAGTCCTCTAAAATTCATCCCCTTTTTTTGTCATTATGAATATATCCTCCCTCATATCCTTGCCACTAAAATAGTCTTGATATTATTGCAAATACTTACCCTTCATGGTCCTCCAATCTACTACTACATATCAACCTAATCCCATAAACCACTTCAAGGTTGTATCCTTGAGGGTTGTCGAGAAAAGCTTCAATCTATGTGCATCCATGGTATAGTTGCTTCATCAAAGGATATCAAACACAAACAAAGATGTGTTTGAGTCCTCTGTAATCTGACCATGGAAGTTTGGTAAGGCATGTTGGCAATATTGTCATTGATGTAAAAGGTGTATTGTCAATGAAATAAATCATATGAAGATCAAAGACCAAGGCCACTAATCGCTTTCCAAAGATGAAATATGCCCCTTAGTTTTTTTCTTGGAATTTTCACGACACAATCAACATTAAGCCAAATGAATTAGCGTTAGCTCCAAATTGAAAATCCAAATTTAAAAGATCTCAACGCCAAGAATGCATACTCAATCCCAATGAAGGAGAAGTGTTGTCATATGGCGGAGAAAACTAAGCAATAACTGAAATGAAATTACAATTGAATGGAGCGAGGCAGTGAACCAACCATGAAAGAATTTTGCACTTCCACTAATTAGTGGGGAGAAAGAGATTACAAAACAAACTAATTCATCCGCTGCGGCGGGCATCCACTCGTGAGTGGGGATTCACCACTTCTTAGTGGGTATAAATGAGAGATTAACAAGTTCTTTTTCCACACTGGCGATAAACCATCCAGGGGTTACAATGTGAGAATTAAGCACAAGTAAAGTAGTAAGAATGACTGAAATAGTACTACCGTTTTCAGTCTTACGATGTAAAGAACTACTACAAATTACAAGTGATTACAATAGAATCAATGCACAAAGAAATATATGAATTTCCCTTCAAGAATCTCTCAATTATTGAAGTAATGAACTGAAACCAAAGACTGAAATAAATCTGATATAAAATCTGCAAAACTGGAAGTCTGAACCAACAAACATCATCACACCAAAATTGATAAAACTCTTACCACACTTCAAAACTTGAACCAATCTGAAAGTGCATCACCTTTAGAACTAGACAACCTTGAAACAAGCAATTTCCAACCTTCAAACTCAGCAAATCCAACCAGCACGTTTTCCAAGGAAAAGATGAATGGTGCGACCCTAGGAGAGGGTCGACCTCTCTTATAAAATCAGCCACTTCATATTAAATTCTGAAATTACACCCAAAGGGGCGCCTCTAGCATACTAATTGAAGGAGTCAATACCCATGTGCAAATAAAAATCACCCTTAAAGCTGCATACAAAAACGCCTTTCAGCCTAGTGTAAACCAGCAACACCAAAATCTGAAAAAAACATCAAATTCTCCAACTATGAAGCTCAATGTGCACTTCTAGATGAAGCACACTCTCAATCCACCATCTAGGGAACCATAGTTTCAAGCCCGAAGAATGGAGTCAAATTGCTAAGCTTCCCCTTAACCAGGTTCTAAATTCAATCCAGCAGCATTTTGTTATAATTTTCCAAAGATGATCAAAGCTGGAGCAAGGCTTGCTTTTATTACTTTTGAGGTGACTGTTGGCTTTTCAGCTTCCATTTTTTCCCTCCAAAAGGGACGCCCAAATATGTTGAAATATTTTCTTTTAAAAATATAATTAATTCTCCCTCTTCTAGGCGTCCAAGGCTCATAAACATTTAATAAACATTATGAAATATTGAATTATCTCACATGAGGCGTCCACCCTCAAAGACCACCTTTTAAAACAGCTTAAAGTCATTAATACTAGGCCAAGGGGGCCAATAAGAAATTAAAACATTAATGACTTAGAATAAATCATTTTACCCAAAATGAGCCTCAAAATGCTGAAAGCTAATTATGCTCCAAACTACACTGCCCGAAATGAAAACTGAGTTGACTGTTGATGCTACTGCCCAAGATGGTGTTAGAAATAGAACTTACTAAAAATAGTAAATTCTGAAAAGTTGTCCAATGCCTTTGCAAAACATACCACTGTGAAGCTCTCTGAAAACCCAGAAAACTCCACTAGACATACATCAAAAACTCATACATGCAAACCTTCAAAAATGCTTCAGAACCCCAATGAGATAGGAAACCCTAATTTTACCTCTGACGAGCCTATAGGCTTCCAGAAATAGCCTATCAGTCACTGAAGGGCGTATAGCTAAAATGGGGACATTACAAAAGACCAAACAAAAATCAGGTTTGAATCTCCATAGTCAAGAGTAGATCACACCATGTCAAGGATGAATTAATGATGATCAAAATGCTTCATTCGATGTTGGAAGACCCTCCATTCTGGTGCCCTCCTTATGATTTAAAAAATAAATTAACATGTTTTTAAATTATGGAGCCGACCTCCGCCCCACCACCCCGCCTTATAGAGGCACCCCACTTTGGGAATTAAATTAAATAAATTTATATTTGTTAAAAAGGGGCCAACCCCTTATGGTGAGCGCCCAAGTTTGTTATGAAGAGGTGCATATTAATAGAGAGTTGCCTCCCTTTGCTAAGCAATGCATCCATCCAAAAGGTCGCCTCCTTCGTGAAAGATATAAGATGTGAGTCTTGAATGTGGAGAAGTGTGGAGAATAGAAGATCTATTATACATACACCAGCAGTTTTGTCTGAAAACAATATAATAAAAGATCATTCAGAGGCAGATTTTTGAAGGAGAATTATTAAGAAGACAAACATATAGTTGTGTAAGAGATTGGTGCCTTTAAATTGAAGAGATCGGTGTCTCTTACTAAATTGGTGCTTAGTTGTGGGGATTGGTGTCTCCAATGGGTTGGTGCCTACGAAATTATTGTAAAGAAGCATTTTATTTATGACTGGATTTTGACAATAGATACAAGCAGTTCTTATTCCATGGTTTTCTCCTGAAAGGGTTTCCATTCAAATCTTGTGTTCTTCGTGTGTTCTTATTTGTTGATGTGGTGTATTTGAAGTTATTGTGGTTATTAATTTGAAGAAGTAAAAGATAGTCTTATACTGATTCACCCCCCTTCCCCACTCTTACTATAAGTGTGTGCTCATCAAGGCAGAGGATGGAATGTTTTCCATAGCAGCACATCCTACCTGATCAAAAATAGGAAAATTGAAAGATGGCGAGTTCAGTAGGATCATCTGCTGTCACTTCAGCCATTATGGTTCGAACTAAAACAGCTCCTGGAGTTTTTCTTGTATAAGGTTCTCCAAGGGATGCTTTGGGGAATTCGGTGGTGTGGTTATGGATTGCAGGAAATGGCTCATGGTAATATACACTTGACTCTTGGCTAGTAACAAATTGTGGAGAGACCAATGGAAATTGTTCTTCTAAGGAAAAAGGTTCACTAGTTTGCCTAGTTGTTGGGTTCTAATTTCTTTAGCTACAACATTTTCTGCTGCTACAGATGCCTCTCCTAGAAGTTCTAGAGCTTGACACCATCCTTGGCAACAGCACCAAAAATGTCAAGTGCTATCAATTATCTCTAAACCTAGTGTAGCCAAGGCTCGCACACAACTCAACAAATATCCTTATCTAATATATAGCGGCCTTTTTGACCATGATATTACTTCATTTATATGTCAACCCAAAGACGTATCTTTTTGGCATGGTGTCAATATTGTATGTACAACAATAGGCACTTAGGGATTGATATTCTAGAGTTGTGTATGGCAGAAAAAAAATTCAAGCATTGCAAAACAAGGAGATAAATGTTGTGCTTAGGAAAGAAATCTATTCTATGACTTCCTCAACATACTAGGAATTATACAGTAGATGCTACGGGTTCAATGCAAATGCTGCGGGTTAACAAAATTGATCTATCAACTATAATAAACTTGATTGTAACAAACAAATCTAACTACAATTACATGAATCTAGTCTCGCAAGATAGGCTAACAAGAGAAAGGTTCAGTTGCAGTCCACCTCAAGTGGGCCCTTGCTTGAATTAACTACTAGAATATGATTTACTGAATTGCTAATCCAATTCCCAATTTAATCTATATTTAAATCTTTCTTTCTAATTTGTTTTAGTTATTATTCTTGCAACATATAATATGATAGGTACATCATGGGAGAATTTTGGTGGCCTTACTTCTGAATCAAAGATCCAGATGCTTCAAATGACGAGTAGATAGTGCATGTTTATGCTGCTGTGTATATATCCTAAAATAAACAAACTAACTAGAGCTAAGAAGAATGAATATTTTTGAGTTAATCAAAGATCCAGATGCTTCAAATGACGAGTAGATAGTGCATGTTTATGCTGCTGTGTATATATCCTAAAATAAACAAACTAACTAGAGCTAAGAAGAATGAATATTTTTGAGTTAATCAAAGATCCAGATGCTTCAAATGACAAGTAGATAGTGCATGTTTATGCTGCTGTGTATATATCCTAAAATAAACAAACTAACTAGAGCTAAGAAGAATGAATATTTTTGAGTTAATTCTCAGTTTAATCAAGACAAAACATCAAACTAAAAACAGGAGACTAGAAAGGTAAAATTGGCAAATGAAGGGCCTACTTGTTTAAAAGTTCCTCAGCCAGAGAGAGCTTTATCAAAGACAGAATGTTTGGATTCTGAAGATCTGATCTATGGCACAAGATTTCATCTTTTTAGTTGTATAGCTTCAAGTTCCAAGGTTTATAAACTATTAGGTGATCATGTGTATGCACAATTTTGTTTGCCAAATTACAGGGAATTGGTTTAATATTGTTTTTCCATGAATAAATTTGTATTGTATTTTCTGTTGTGAACATTTTAATATCATATATCTTTTGCATTTCAAGATTTTCTGCCATGTCACAGGCAGATTTTTATTTTTTAACTTGTCAAGCCATGGTCTGGTCCAAGGCATCTGACAATAGGCAGAACACAATCATATTCCTCATTCTAAGATGCATTTTTGTAGAGCAGTCGACAACATTGCAAGATGAAGGTATATCTATTCTGTAAAAACAAGAAACCCATTAGTCATAATTGCATTAAAGACAGTATCATACTGGCTCCTCTAGTAATGGCAATATATCATGAACAGCACCAATAGAGGAAAGTATAGCCGCAAGTATGTTCGGTGCACGAGGGTTGAGTGTCAAGTGGCGAAGTTGACGGCATAACGAATTAATTATATAATCTACATTTGCCACCACCATATCCTTTACCTGTTGCCAAAACAAAATAATGAGTAACCACCACCATATCCAATAAAGAGAAAAAAACTAGGGTCAGATTCCACAAATCCAGAACCCACCGATGAATAACCAGCAGATGTGGAAAGTACTCTGAGTGCAACATCTGCTGCACTTCGTATGTAATAATTTGAACAGACAAGCTTCTCCAACAATAAGTAAAGGGAAGAATACAAGAACCCACTGGTTTCAAAAGATCTCCCAAGTGATATTCCAAATACACCCAAACCCTCTAATATAACCTGCACGGTCAAAATAAAGACTAAAATATTTAAGTTACTAAGAGAAAGCGAAAACTATAGAACTGCTTTTGGCTTTTTCATACACACATAAATGTTTCTAATCTATCCAAATTATGTGATTCCAAACTAGTGGGAGAAAAATCTTCCATAAGCATGTACACAAAAGTACCTGTTGTAGCATTGCAGTGTCCTGAAAAAAATGCCGAGGCAACTGCTGATTGCTTAAATTTTGTATTAGACCAGGTGATGAAAAATCTATAGGAAGATCCCAAATTTCAGAAGACATGTATTCATGCAGTATGCTACAAACACACTCAATAAGATGCTGACTTATATCTGTTCCTGCATTCATTTCCCATTTTTTAAGAGAACATAGAATATCCTCTTTTAAGTAGTCATTCAGGCCACACTTATCACTGTCTGAAACTCCTGTCATTCTCCCTGTGTTCTTTTCTTGTAATATGCTGGTACTTTTGAACAAACTTGTGTATGTGTATGTGGCCCTGCCTGATGCACCATAAATAATCTCATTTAGAACACATACTGCAGTAGCTGCATCACGTAGAACACGACCTGACCCATAATTGCTATACCAAGTCTGCCAATCCTCTTCTCTATACTCTTTTAAGCGCATCTCTGAAATGTTGTGACGAAGAGACTCTAGCAGTGTCTCTATTAGAATTGACAAGGAAAATAAATCCGTGCAACCTAGATTTTCAGAATAAAGATTAAACTCAATAAGAAATATAAATACAAAATTGTAATGAACATTAGCACTTTATTCAACTGAAAAATATGACAAGTATTAAACTAAGTGCTATACCAGCCATGGCAGATAGGCCTGCAAGCCTTATAATGGCTGCAATCAATTGATAAAGTTTGTGACTACCAGAATGGATAAACCAAGGAGGCATACGAGGAAGCTGTTCATCTATTGGCATATTTTCCAAGTGTCTAATCAACTCTAACTCCTCTGATTGCAAAGCTTGAGAGTCCAACTTCCTGCTTGAAGCTTGTGATAGAGAAACACCGTTTTTCTCTACACTAATGTCAGAGTTCAGCTCTGAAATCACACGTAGGTGCCCTGATGACTGTGTCTTATGATGCACCAGTCCTTCAATTGGACCAGTAAATGCTGTAGTATGGCTAAGGGATTGCCTCATTATATCCAAAAAGCGACCTATCGCAGCCTGCACAAGCTCAGTGCAAACGTTACAAAACCATGGGTATTAAGGAAACAAACAATTCATTGAAAACAAGAAAAGCATCTCATTATTAGGTGAACCATTCTTGGCAAGTGGAGAATCAACTAGAAACACCAGAACTGGCCTGAACTTGACTTGTTCCCAGGCTACAAAGTTACAATCCAGGAGATGGACTGAGAAAACCATAGAAACATGAGTCAACAAAGAGAAATAGGCTGATACGAGAAAAGAAAGGGCAGTGCAAACTGAGCCATTCCATAGAGGGCACATGGAGATATTGAGCGGATGGATAAAAGCAAGGAGAGTTGATGAGAGATGCAAATATTTTGACATTGAGGAGCATACTTTTAGTGGTAGAGCTTTGAAGTTATCAACCTATCACTAAAACAAAATACCATCCTCAAAGCAGTACACACAACAATCACCGTGTGAATGGTAGCCAATTGAGAAAAATGCCCATGACATACCTACTAGGTACATACACAATAAATATGTAATATTTACATATTGAATGAGGAATAAGATTATAATAGTATATTGGCGAGAATGAATGGATTGGGTGACATGGTATATATATGAAGATTAAGGGACACATGTCCCATCAAGGTGAAATTTGCATCTCTTAGTAATGACCATTAATAACTAAAGAAGATTAATTAGATCTCTAACAATTTCAAAAGGCCTAGAACATGGAATACTGTACTGAATAAATTATTTTATGCATACATTGACTGGTAGATATATCTTATAACTTTATGTTGACATTCCCATTCTGAATGGGTCTGGGTACAAGTCCTGTTTCAGGTGCACTGTAGGTTCACCTAGGGTTTATATAGGTGAATCCATATCAAAAAAATGCATTGAAAAAAAGAAAAAAAAAAATTCAGCATAGTTAAGCTCTGTAACTTCTTTAGTTATTAATGGTCATTACAGAGTTTCAATATTCACCAAGTACTTGCGAGTTCATAAGGTGATTGGGTAACTCGCACTCAAACTCATCTGAACATAGAAAGCACATACAAATACAACAAAAACAAGGCATATGCACTGTAGGCGCTGAAAAAGTGCTGAGAACAGATCTATTTAATTGCATCCACCACTCCTTTGTAATTCACAACTGCATTTGATCTCTTTCAACTCATGATTGAAGCGATTGAGGAAAAAATTCTGCACAATTCATTAAAGTATGTTTGTTTTCCTTATTTTGTACAACATTGGCAGTAGATTTCTTCTACACTTCTTAATTAATGTAAGGATTCCATTTCCAGATTTGTTTCACATCCATTCCATTGTAGAAAAATAAATGCACAAAATAAATGGAGGAAGATGCAGAATTACAAGAAGGAATACATCAAGAGATAAGCACAAAAGCAAACCTTTCTCACTTATCAATCAGTGGTGCATATATAGTATAAGAGTGTGCAAACACCAAGTAACTGATGTGACTCATAATCAAGAGGCATAATCTAGGCTAGGAAATAAACCATAAATGAAAGTATATGAGCATATATCCAAAAAGCCTAAGTTGTCAGTTCTAGTACAGGCATAGCTATGGGTTCGGGGTTCGAAGACACTAGTACAGAAAAAAAATCTAGTTACAGGTACAGCTGTGTGTGTATGTGTGCATGTGCATGCGTGCAAAAATATATACAATATATAGAGTTGAAAATATATTTGATACTTTATAATAAAAGTATACAATGTATAGAATTGAAAATACATTGATACTTGATACTAGGATAATGATAAAGATAATTGATAATTCAAAATTATATCATATATGTCAGATCATTACAAATTTTGAAAATACTAAATAGTAAATACAATCAAGAATTTATGTCTTTCTCTATAGCGAAAGCATCTTGATCTAAATCATCACTTAGTTCAAATTCATTTGAACCACAAGCAATCGCAATGCCACTCCCACTAACAATATCATCTGTAAGAGCTTCATCATCATCTAAAGTGACTCTAGCAAGCTCTAAAACCAATGCATCCAAGTTGGCACACTCAACATTTCAGGGTGCATTTTGGGTGCATTTTGGGGTTTCAAGGACCTCACAGTTGATTCCAGAGCATCAAAGAAAGTCAAGTTTGTCTTTTGTTTCGTCAATTTGAGGGTTTCTGTGGGAGTTAATGGTGACTCCCCAACACCCCCAGGAACAGTTGCTAGACCAAAATATCTTCCACAAGAGAGAGAATGGCAAGAAAGCTTGCTTCAACAATGCAAGATTGAATATTGATTGAATATGCTTGAATGCAAATGTACATGAGATGTCTCGCTTATAAAGGCAAGGTAGAAAGATAGCATTAGACAAGATCATGACAAGTATCTTAATCCTATAACATGAGACAACTAACAAACTAACTACCTAGGAATCAAGCAATACTAGCTAGATAAGATAAGTTCTAGAAAAGCCAACTCAGACTTCTAGAAAGAATCTTATATCCTAAGTAAACTTAATCATGCAAATATGTCCCCTAATTCCCTAGTGAGTGAATTAGCTAAGTACAAGACATTTATTCACACCAACACCCCCCCTTAAGTGCAACTTAGGGAGAAGATTATAGTGCAACTTATGCAAAGATTATGACTGAGTCTCAGCTACAAGGCCATGTTAGGTACCCATTTACAAAGCAAATGAAATCTCTCACAAACAGAGAAAAGGAGAAAACAAACATGATGTATGGAGGACTCAATGATACCCCCCAAGGACCACATCCATCATGTATATACAATCATTCACCCCCCCATAAGAGGGAAATAGAAATATAAGAGATCCCCCCCACAATGAAGAAGTTCCAATGCTAATGAAGAATGCCTGAAAACAAAATATGATCCAATGTTTGCAAGCAACACATCTCCCCTTAGGAAGAAACAAATCCATAAGCGGATGAAGAAGCCACTCCATGTCCAACTGAAAGGGGGAAGAATGAAGGCTCAACATGTATGCCTTTGAAAACTAAGTAGGAGTCTCCAAGCTTGAATAAGTCACAACATAACCATGGTCAAACTTAACCAAGAAACATAACAAATCAACTTAAGGAGGAGACTCGTGAATGTCAATCTCCAAAGACAAAGTAGATGAGATAACAGTTGTGCTGAAACTGTCATCAAATAGAAGAGAAACCCCCTCAAGTGTCTCCTCCAAATCTGTTGTATGAGACTCCACAAACAAGTTAGAAATACCTGTCAAATATTCATCCCACAAAGCAAGATCTGAAAAACTATGATCATCCTGTTGAATAGAAGCACTAATGGTTGAAGAAGCAGGAGGTGGAGGAGTAGGAAGCTCAACACTGGTCTCTAGAATACCAAGGTGTAGATGACCAAACTCCTCCTCACAAACATGGTTCACACTCAATGGAGTGTGTGATGCAATCAAAGAAACATTATCACCTTTTGAAGCAAAATGTGAAAAGGAATACACACGATATGAATGATCAGCCATCCCAGTAGCAACAATATCCCTAGTCTCCAAGTCCCTTATGTACACTCTATTAGGAGTGAACTCAATTGTTTTACCTTGACCCCCATGAGTAATTTGATAAATAGAAAGGAGATTTGATGTCAAGGAAGGAACACAAAGCACATCATTGAAAATCCCTTCCCCATGTCAATAGAACCCTTCCCACTTACCTTCATATATGTATTGTTACCCATCAATATATGAAGTAACTGCAAGGCTCAAAAGAAGAGAACATATCAATAGACGATGCCATATGATGAGATGCCCCTGAATCAAGAAGCCATCTATTAGATTCAGGACTTGTAGAGGCCAAGAGTGCTTGTCCTTTCATTTTGTGTAGCCCAATTGTAGATCCTATGTTCTCTAACTGAGACGATGATGATGGGGTTGCCGATTGAGATGCCGAAGAAGAAGACACTGATGAGGGTAGCTAAATGTTATTCTTTTGAAGAAGGTGTGTGAGTTCATCAATCTTCTTATTATAACATCTCTGCTCATCATGTCCTAGCCTTTCACAATATGCACATTTGAATTTGAACTTCTTTTTAGATGATTCCTCTTTAGAAGAGGGTGTAGACTCAGGAATGCTATGTGAAGGAAAATCTTTACCTTGCTCATTAAACTTGGGTACCTTCTTCTGCTTCTTACCTTTGCCACTTGAAGCCTTTGTATCCTTTGCAAGAAGAGCATGAGATGTAGAAGACTTCAATGTGCCCATATGAACCAACTTTGCTTGTTCCCTTGTGAGCTGAGCTGCAAATTCATCAAGAGAAGGCATTTTGAATGCATTGCCAAGGGCATCCATTGTAGCATAGAATGTAGAAAGAAACAACTGTTCATCCTCTTTTGTGACCCCACAATTAGATAACTACAACCTTAGAGAATTGAGCTTAGAGAAGAAGTCTTGGATATTGTCAAAATTTGAAGGATTAAGACCCATTAGTTCATTCTCCAACTTAAATTTCCTCATTTTATCTGGCTTACCAAAGAGACCCTCTACAGTAGTCCAAACTTGATTAGGATGAGTACAAGATGCAACATGATATCTAAGATCTAGAGAAATGGACATAAGAAGAGTACCAAGAGCTTCATCCCTTCTATCAAGTCCTTTCCTTCTTTTTGTAGCTCCTATGGATTCTGGATCTTGGCCAAATGTGATTCTTTGCAACTTCAATTTTAACAATAACATCCCCATTTGTGATTTCCATTCATGATAGTTATATGGGGTTAGAAGTACAACTTTTGGAAAATCCATTATACAATCAGACATTACAATAGAGGAACAGCAAATTCTCTTCACAATACAAAAAATTAACCCCTTTGTCCCAAACAAATTTACACTTTTTTTGCAAATTTACAACAAAGTATCCAAAAGTACCAAATCAGCTTCAAACTGAAATTCTGAAATTCTAGAAACAAATCTGCAAAAAGTGCATGAATAGAACTATAGTGCCCCTGAATACCTTCCTGATGCCGCAAATTTTGGGAAAAACAGAGTCTGGAGCAAAAAGTTATGAGCTCGAAGGTGAAAACAGAAGATCGGTCTTCAACCCAGAAAAAAATGGCACAAAAATGCAAAATTTCTGCAAAACACCTATACCACTGAAAAATTGAGCTCACCAGTTTTTCGACAATATTTCGTTTGAAAAATTTCATGTCCATATGTGAAAGTTATGAAAAAATGAAAAAAACGGCTAGTTTGGGCATAAAGGGGGTAAATCAGGGTTTGTGAATGCTAAATAGGTGCAAAATATTGGCTCTTGTCAGCGGGCTCCTGGTCATTCATATGACCGCAGGCTTGCAGGGATATATATATATATACTGCCGATCAAAACACACGGTCGGCAATGTACAATGGTCAGCTTTTTCAATATTTAAAACAAATTTTTAATAATAAATACGTTGGCCTAAACCAAAACTTTACAAAAGTTTTTATAATATAAAAAAACTTGAAATGACCGACGATAGATTAAAAAGCTTGCGTACTAAGTGGTATAAATGCCGATATGGCATGACAGGACAGTGGAGAAAAAACCTACGGATAAAATGACCGCCAATGAAGAAAATAAAGCCCTATTGATGAATTAAATGCCCTACAGGTACGATCTAATGGGACAGCGACCAGTTAGTACTATTGATGTGTTTGATGTGACTTGTTGATGAGTATGCGACGCAGATGATGAAGTGGCCAGTTGGCAACCAAGAGGATTGTACGCTGAGTGTTCGATGTGGTGATAGTGAATATACTTTAATGTTCAAGATTAAAAAGCAACTTTTAAATAAAACAACCTGTGATATTAAAATCAAATAACCATATACCGACCAAACTTATGAATACTGACCAAGCAGCATACATTGATTTGACACTTGAGTATGTCGATTTTGTACCTGCTGACACAGTCAACTAATAAAATCCGCAGAATATGCCAGCCACAATTTTTGTTCGAAACAATACAAATTTTCCCGATAAAAAACAAATATTTTGCCCCAAAATATTAAGCAGACCCGCATAAATATTTTGGAAAATATTTTTTTGTGAAAATAATAATGTTGACCTGGGGGTCGTACGGCCTGTCCAGGGAAAAAAAAATTGCCTTAAAAACAACTTAACCCAAATATAGTTGAATTTTATATCACAATTCGTCTCTCGGGCCTCTTGATCTCAACTGTGAGGTCCTTGAAACCCCAAAATGCACCCAGCAAAATCTTCAAACCAACATAGAACCCTCAAATTTGGGAAGGAATCTGCAACACTGGAGCTCTGATACCACGTGGGAGGTAATGGTGACTCCCCAACACCCCCAAGAACAGTTGCTAGACCAAAATATCTTCCACAAGAGAGAGAATGGCAAGAAAGTTTGCTTCAACAATGCAAAATTGAATATTGGTTGAATAATGCTTGAATGCAAATGTACATGAGATGCCTTGCTTATAAAGACAAGGTAGAAAGATAGGATTAGACAAGATCATGACAAGTGTCTTAATCCTATTACATGAGATAACTAACAAACTAACTACCTAGGAATCAAGCAATACTAGCTAAATAAGATAAGTTCTAGAAAAGCCATCTAAGACTTCTAAAAAGAATCTTATATCTTAAGTAAACTTAATCATGGGAATATGTCCCCTAATTCCCTAGTTAGTGAATTAGCTAGGTACAAAACATTTGAGTTGAAGGTTACAGTTATCCGATCTAGGAGGTAGCTGAATTTTCAAGGCACTTTAGGCCAAATCTGACCTTGCCATCGCATCTAAAAGGCTCCAAAATCTAAAGATCAACTATCAATTCATCAAAATCCAACATTTTTCCCAAGGGCATTAGAGGTTTTTTTGTTGTGGTCATCAAAAAATCATAACATACGGATTTCTTACTGTAAACATCATTGATTTTGCAAAGATCGCTGACAAAGTCGGGACATCGTCCACCGAATTGAACATGCACTTGACAAGGGTGCCATGTGTCAACCGGGTGGGTGAAGGAGGCGCCCGAGATCCGTTGCCAACCTCATCGGAAGACTTAAGGGAAATGGAAAACTCGGGGGGCGCTAGGGCTACCTCTGTTACTAGGACAGTGCAAGCCAAAGCAAAACCCTCTCCCGAAGAAGGCAATCCCTTCTTCCAACCCCCATTAGAAGGAGGGTTGTCCTCCAACTCACGCTTCATCGGAGGATGCAAGATGGCCACAGAAAGAGCGGAAGGCGAGGAGGAAGAGGATAGAATCGCAGTGAATACCATCGAGGTATTTAGCATATCCACGCGCTTAGGAAAAGGCAGGATGTCTAGAAGGGTCATCAAGAGAGGAGGCTTAGCCGAGGGAAGGATGAGCACTTGTACCCTTTTAGGGTGAGGGTCATCTACGCTCGCAAGGGGAGCCGAAAGCAAGATCGAGGTGACGGGAATCGAAGCAAAAGGAGTAAAAGAGGGGGGCACAGCAAATGTCGAAACAAGAGCTGTCAGCTCCTCTTCTACCTTCTGCAAAGCAGCCTACATAACAGCTAGAGCCTTTCTCCAACGCTTATGCTCACACGCAAGGCAGTTTCTTCAACTTCGAGAACTAGAAGCTACGGCTTGAGGAGGAGCAAAAGGCTCCTGTTCTGCCATGGGAGTGTCCATCACAACTGTTGTCGGCAGAAGGAGTGACTGCTGGACAGAAACAGGAAGAAGAGATGCAGGAACAGAGGCAACAACTGGTGGAGAAACAGACTCAAGCGCCTCAGCAACGGGCCTCTTTCCATTTGCCACCAAAGAGGCAAGAGTAGTAGGAGGCCACAGAGGCCGAGACATAGAGGCAACTCCACAAGGACCCTTCCCCTTACCATAGGCAACAGACCGAGGCACCATGGCAAGACAGGAAGGTTGAACACCTAACGCTTGGCTTTTTTCCAAGCAAGCACCATCGAACTCCCATGCAAGGCATGGGAGCAAAGGCCGAAGGCACCACAAAAGGGTTGGAGGCGGAAGCAGATGGAGCAGTGGAAGAAGAGGAAGGCTCCTAGACACGAGCAAACTTCTCCTTCCCCTTTTGTGAGGAAGAGGCAACCTGCTGTTGCATGACCATAAAAGCCTTGACTAAAATAGCATAGGGGGAAGGAGGGTAGGTCACTTTCGGCGCTATGCCCCATTCTTGTATTTAACATAAGTGAGATATAATAGGTCCGTTCATGAGGAAGCAGACCAATAGGGGCAGGCTAGAAGTGATCTAACGAACAAAACCCATGCGACACTAGGGGTTTATAACCAGTGTCGTGCACAATGTAATGAGCCTTGCTCAACTAATCACAATTTGCTTCAATTTTGCAGCCTTGTGATTTTGTCAAACACTTGATTTGCAAGGTTGTAGTTTGCTGGTTTGAGTGCTTCAGTCTGATATAGATGTTTTTAAATGCCACCCAATGCATATAATACTTGTAAATGTCTTCTAAGATGGTTAGGCAAGCTCCTAGATGCAATGCAGATTTCTTTTTTTTGTATTATCAAATGCAATAGATGAGGTTTCATATGCTAAATATGCAACTACAGTCTTAAGACATTATGTCAAACATTTAGCATACATACTAACAAGCTGATTATAATGATGTCTATTTGGCACAATAACAACTGCAAATGAGCACCCACTTATTTCTCCTTAATAGCAAATAATTGATCAACACAATGCTTGCTCAAAGGCCAAGACTCTTGTCAAGTTACATATACATGAAATATGATAATGGCTGATAACAGTGCACATCTACAGCTGCAAACTACACTTCCTATATGCAACACTAACATAAAATATAATTGAAGAACCTGGTGGTAAAGTGGCGCCAAAGCTTAAGGCTGAAGAAGAAATCGAGTTCCAAGCAAGGTGACCTCTTTTCAAGCCAATTCGACCTCCACAAGCAATTCGCCCCTGTTCTGACCTGATCTTCAAAAATAAAATAATCTTCAAATATTCCAGCCTCCAATTGCTCCAAATAGAATCACTATGACCCAAGGATGAGGGCGCACCAACCCAAGGAAATAATCGATGTAAATTAAAGCTCCCACAAACAAAATCGTCCCTGTCAATGGTGTCCCTGTGTGCTTCAGATTTAGCTTTAGAATTCTGGAAATATAATCAGATCTTTCCCTTCAAGTTTCGATACCTAGAATGCAATAATTCGATGCCAAGAAAGATGCAATATTTCTCCAAAATCGTACTCCTCAAAATTGGCCCTTGGCCACAAATTTTGCTCAATGAAGTGACTGAAATACCACCTCCAATCTGCAACCCTTCAAGAGATATTTCACTCCCTCAGTTATGCAATCAATGGGAGTTTTCGTTCCCAAAGATAAATTGATTATCTGCAAACCACTTGGCTCCACAAATGCACAAGAAGAAATCACCAATCAACAACAACAAATCTGGATGGTGAAGAATGAAACCTCAATGTCTATTTATGCCTTTCTTCTAGAGGTCGGCCTCAATAAAATAATATTATTTTTTGACTTCTAGAAGATTCCAATATATTTTTAATTATTTACACTTTATAAAATATGAAAATAATATAATTAATAAAGTGCATCTCAACATCAAATCATGACATAAGGTTTCCATAAATAGAAATAATAATGATATCTAATGGAAACCCTCATTCGAATCAAATACTGAGCCAAATAATCACCGAATGACTGCCATATGACTCTCTCACCATGCCTCATTAGCCTACGAGAGCCACTAATAGGCTAATCCTGCCAATATGTCAATGTCAACTAGAAGGGGGCATTACACACAACATGCACGGAGCGCTCATGAGAGAACTTCAAACATTTATGGATCACCGAAGGGATTGCATTCATGGATGCTAGCCATGGAATGCCTAGCTTCACTCTGAACACGTCTGACTCTGGGATGATATCGAAAAGAGCATTTACAATTATGGGTCTTACTAAGACTGAGAAGGTGATGGAACCAATGGGAGGGACGGAAAGCCCATCATGCATACGTATTGTGCTCTTAGATTCATCATACCCATCCTTATGTAGAAAGTTTATTAGCATAATCTCCTTTGTAATAACATTAACTCAGCATGTAGGATCAACGAGAACGCCAGTCACAGTGTTCCCATTGATACGAATGGGAATGTACAGAGGAGAGGGTTCTCTATTCGCGTTCATAGGTGGATCTTGCGATGTAAAGGTTATAGCAGGTGACCCATTCGCAGGCTGCATAGAAGGGATGGGAAGATGCATGAAAAGGCCATCTTTTACATACTCCAAAAAAGACTTCCTCAAGATATCCCAAAGGTTTGACAATCAAACAATGACCTATTCTAGAATTCACTTCACAATGTTTAGGGATCCTTCTAACTATGCCACTAGGGGTCATAGGTTGGGTTGCAAGGCTAGGCGCCCTGTAACACACACGCCTACAACACGAGAGAAGATTCCTTCAACACTACGAAACGGAACCAAACTAGTTCACGTTGGGTTCACCAAAATGTAGAGGGGGACCGACTGCTCAAGACTCCAAATCATAGGAGAGTCTAGAACAATGGGTTGCCTTGATCTACCTTAGGCTAACAAAATGTTTCGGAAGAGTTCAAAGTTTAAAGGCTAAAAAGGAAAAGCAACATGGTTGTTGTTGTCTTCCCACAAGCTCAAATGTTTCAGGAAGTTAGGTGAGCATATTTTCGAAGTTTGGACTGCAACTCAAACAGCTTTATGCCAAAGGACTATAGCGCGGAACACAAACTCCAGCACAACATGCTAGTGTCTCAATGGTGCACTAGTGTCTGTACGGACAGAAAGTACAGTCTGAAATCACAAAAAACCAACTAACAACCTAACTGATGAAGTTTACTGTGGTGAACGAAATAGAAAGTGACAAAATGATAGAATAGCAAGAAGAATACTTTAACTTAATCAAATCTACGAATTGACAAAGAAGGGTGAGGAAAGCGCACCTTCCTACCCACGAGTTGATATCTTCAAGAGATTCACCTCAAGGAAAACCTGCCCACAAAAGATGGGAAAATATTGGGGCTGTGTTTAGAGGACTGCCTCAGTCAATCCCACGCTTTGGTGTTTCCACCTCCATGGACAGCCAAATAGCAATGATTAAAGAAATGTCATAAAAGAGAGTACGTAGAAATAGAGATACCAAGCAATAAGCAAACACAATATGCTACAATATCAACCTAATAATGCAAAGTGAATGGGAAATGGAAGGATATCACCTTCTCAACCAAGTGCTCTCAAGGCAAATGGAGGAAGGAGCAAGCATACAAGCCTTCAAAGACCAACGTTGCCACAACAAGGAGAGTGAACCAAAAAAACACTAACTTGCAGCTTCGATGGAGGTGGTGGAGCTTGAAAATGTTGAAAGTGAATGAGAAGAGTGAAGACAGTTGCCCAAAGTGTGAAGATGGATCAAGAAGCATCGAAGAATGAATGAGATAGCCATTTGAAAGGTGAAAATGGAGGCAAAAGAGTCATTTGAAGTCAGTCAAGGGAGCAGTAAGTGTTACACTTCGCGTCCAATGGAGGAGTGTAACACCTCTATGGATTCTAAAGGCGAGAATCCTATCAAGACGGCAGCACGCCGTGTTGGAAATATTGTCATTGATATAAAAGGTGTTTTCAATATGAGGAGGAATTTATGAAGAATCTACTTAATTATGATGCCATGACCTGAAGATACGTTATTGGAAATGAAGGCTCACTTTGAGAGGATAACATAAATTAAATGTTGATTATTATATTGGACTAATACCTAGCAGCACTCACAAAGACATGCATTAATAAATTAAAAAAAACAAAAGTTAATGATATGCAACACTTGAAGTTTAAAAGGCAACGATTTAAAGATTATTAACATTTATTAAATCAGAAAAAGACAAAACCAAAATGAGCCAGCGATTGAGAATAAGACAGTCAGAAAAAACAAAAACCATCTAAGACAAAACAGAAAAAGACAAAAATACTAAATAAGACAACAAACAAAAGATTAAGGCAAACAAAGACAAATAGTGCAATACATTTCAGTAATGAAAAGATACGATTTATTATTGAAGTGATGCGATTTATTTTTGTGAAGTGGTGCAATTACTCTTGCTTAAGGAAAACAATAAAAACAATTTTCTACAGGAGGTGCGATCATTTATAGAAAAGTGCAACTTCAGTTTCCTTAAAACAAAACATATGAAATGGTGCAATCTGGTTATAAAGACAAGCAATTTAATATTAAAGCATGTTGTTTGTAAAAGCAGCGATTCAAAGTGACATGTTGCTCCAACTAAAGGTTGCATCCCTTGATAAAAAGGAATCGATATAAAGATAAGATTCAATTCACATTTGTGGGTGTGTAAGTGTGGAGAACAAAGAAAATATCAAGGAAATATATTCAGATCTGATTATGAGTCACTGTGTGAAATAAAAGGAAAAATCATTCATCACCAGAAGAATACATGAAGATTTAAGAAGCTTATCTTCTGCATATTTGTATGAAGAAAAATAAGTGTAAAGGGTGTAGTATTAAGGATAAATCTTATCCACTAGCAGATTTGACAAAGTTTATATATATATATAAACAAATCTGAGAAAGCATGGATTTATGAAGACATATGAATAAAGATCATGATGCACATATGAATGAATGGGAGATTTATGAGGTACAAAGGATAAATCATTCAAGGCAGATTTAAGGAGACTTATGAGGCAAATAATGAAGCATATTTGAGCAGACCTGTGAAGGATTTGCAAGAAGATTGAAATAAACAAAATATATATATGAACATCATTAAGAAAAAGCAAATAAAAGTGAAGCAGACCTTGTATCTGATTTGAAGCAAAAGTTGGATCAGAATTTGGAACAGATCTAGTGCCTAATTTGTAGCAGGGTTTGAATCAGACATTGAGCACTCATAAGGCAGTGTTAGATCAGATCTATGAAGAGAATATAAGAGGCAGATTTGTATGTGAAGGAAAGGTGAAGAGATTATCATATGCTGATTTATGTGAACATCATTCAATGAAAGATATATCAATCATGAAAAGGGAATCATGGAGTAAGTAAATGAAGAAGATTGTAATGTCTATCATTCGTTGAAGAAACAACATATTAAGGGTGGAAGCTTGTTTTGTTGTGGAAGTTGGAGCTTCCTAAAGGAGATATTAGTGTCTCTAGCCAAGTTGGTGCTTGGTAAGTGGGGGTTGGTGCCTACAAATTGAGGGAGTTGGTGCTTCCTGTAGGTTGGTGCCTACAAAACAAGTTAGAGGTCGGTGCCTCTAGTAGGTTGGTGCCTACAATCATTGTAATTCACATAAATATATATAAAGTACATTATTTGTACCCTGCTTTTGTCCTGCAAGGGTTTCCACGTAAATATCAGTGTTATTGTGTTCTTCTCATGTGCATAATGATTGATGTTGAGTGAATGGTGTTATAGTGATTGATAAAGTTTTAAATTGGTAAAAGTTGCATTATACTGATTCACTCCCCCTCTCAGTGTAACGGTGTGCTCATCACGCTGTGCAAACGTCCGTGCGACACGCTAGTGTCAAGGCAGAATATCCCCCACCAACACATAATACAGCTGCCAAGTGGACAGGGAAAGGTGGCGGAAATAAGGATTGCATTATTGAACTTAATTTTCTAAGGTAGGGGATAGCGTAAATGTGGAATTTGCCTAGGGGTGCAAATTCGCGCCATTACACAAAAAACAGAATGTAATACAGCAAAGCATAAAACTCTCAAATGGTTGGATTTATTTCCATTGTCTTGCATTGTACTAAGACATTCTCAACCATCAATTTAAACAGTTAGCTTACTCTATCTCATAGAGGGAATGTATTTGACATAATTATATAAAAATTACAACAAAATGCTCAAAGGATGTTATCTATGTATTAAAAAACATTGCTTTTCCATTTGGAATGGCCCAAAATAAAATAAAAATTGCTTTTTTTTAAAAAATAGAGTGGGGGTTTGGAGGTGGCAATCCCTAGAGGAATTGAGGAGCAACAACCTTGTGGGGTTTGGGGGCAAAGGCCCTCATTGGGGTCAAGAGGTAGCTTCCCCCATAGGGTCCATGGGTGGGTTCAAGGGGTGAAGCACCCACCACCAAGCCCAAATTAAAGCCTTTGATATCACACAGACGTTGATGGTCCAAACCATTTTCCATAATTTTATCAAAGCTAACACCCATCTAGAATTTAAGTTCCAAAGCCAACCCATAGCACATAAAAACCCTTTAATATCAATCTATAACAACTGACCTGAATTCCTAGGTATTTTTTATTGTATTATATGTTTGTTCTTAGGGTTTCCTACATTTTTTTTATTTTCTGGCTGTTTTTCAAGTGGAGACAGTTGGCCATCCCCTATATGATCAAGGGATGTCATTGACATCTCCAACCATCCTTGGGACCGTTGGAACTCCTGCAGTATTTCTGGGACATCTCTGAGCAAAGTTGAGGGTTAGAGGACGCCTAGGGAACATTTATGAGGTGTCCCACGTCTTCAAAACGTACCCAATATGGGAACAACTGCAAAAAGGCAGGGGAGGCATCATTGTGTATCACAGACTACATTCTTATGTTGTTATTTCATTGGAAAATATCAATTATACTCTTGTTTGTTTGGTCCTTAAAATGGAAGAGAAAGGAGCTAGCAGTCTTGCATGAGACAAATTCGATGGCACAAGGACAACCAAATCTTGCTTCAGAATTGCATGAGACAGAAAAAGGAGTGTCTCAACTTGTTAAGAAGCAACTCTGAGTACCAATTGTTAATACTTGCTCAATAGACATGAGGCCATAGGTGATATCTTAATAGATAAAAAGAATAAGAAATGTCTCAATACTAAGCTTCCCTTCAACTATTGTCTCCCGGAAGGCCATCCTTTGTTACTTGAATCAGACGGACCATCCTTGCCGGCAATTCAAGTAATATTCGTGATTAGTTTGGAATGAAATCTGAATTCCTTTTGGATTATTTCCAGCTTTCACCAGCCAACATTTCCATTATAATGAGGAATTGTGAGAATTCCTTTTGGCTTGTTTCCAACTGTAATCTAGGAATGAATTTTGAAGTTAGAGCAGGGCTACCAATGACACATTGCATAAGATTGTTACAGATGGCATTTGCAAGGCTACCAAGAGAATTCTAATATCAATGCTTTGGACCACAGCAACCTACACTTTCACACACAGACTATTCCAAAGAGAATTCCACTTGCTAACCACATGCTATGGAATCAGCAACTCTGACACACTAAAAATGCAGTCAGAACTCTCCTCTTCTTGCTGGGAAAGGCTACCCAGAAACCTTAAAGGAAAACACGTACACAAAGGAAGCACATAATGATAAAATCAATAAAATCTCTTCAAAACTCTGCACTCTTAAGTTTTATATTTTTGGTTTTTGATAGCCAAACTTTCTATGCAATCCTTGGTATTTCAGCATATTAGCTTTTTATGTTTTTTTCCTACTCCAAAATGTTTCTTTTAACCATTTTTGTAATACATGCACCTATGCCTCTTGGCCTTAAAGCTCGTATAAGGCTTCAGACATTTGGCAATATCCCTTGCTTTGATACTATACTATCTTTTATCAAAACAAAAAAGTTGTTTAATAATACTGTTACCACTAAATTTTTTGAGTTGCCATACATATTAAATTTTAATTTATATAAAAAATTATCCTTTTGATCTTTTATTAGAAATTCAATGTCATTTTTTCAAGCTTATTAATTAACAAAAGCTTTTGTAGGCCATTACTATTCATCTTTCTTTTATTGCAAACTATTAATTAATATACATCTTATACATGTTAAATTGACCATTTTCAAATAGTTTCATAATAAGAACATACATATTAATATAATGATGTATGGTTTAAATACGAACAATCGTTAATATAAAATTAAAAGGTATTTAGAATTAGAAATATACTTATTATGTACTAATAAACTAAACATAATAAAGAAAAAAGAAAATTTCTATTGTTCACACTCAATTACAAAAAATATCAAACTCAATTTTTTCTGAAACATTTACCCTAGCCAAACACAAATTTGAGTCTTGTGATATAGACCTATCATAGCAAGCTTGCATAGTGGACGCTGGTGCTCTTTATCTTATTTTCAATTGAGGTGTATTCTCTGTTAAACATTAGAATAGTGTTGAAATTGAGAGACAAATACATCATATAGATAGCATAGTCTTCGTTGTTTCTCTACCAACATTGCCATTGTGTATGTTCACCACTAATAAAATACCTTAGATTGAAGCATCTCACACTTATCAACTTGTATGGACATTCCCTACAATAATTGTTACCAGGTTTTTAAAAATTGATTTGTTTGGGAATAAGAAAATCAGAAATCTGGAATTTTCATAAGAAATCTGTAAAATTTCTATAGAAACTCAAAATCCAGAATAAATCAGACAAATCCAACAAGTCCAAAAAAATTGGACTGAACTGGATTTGATAACTATGCCTAGAACAGGTAACCTATGAAATAAGATCCTTGACATTATAAAGAGAAACATAAATATCAAATAACCATAAGAGATCTCCAAAGGTTGTCAAAATTGGCATATTGATTTCAAAATGCATATGTATATTCCCCACTTACGAATATTTTTACCTAATACAAAGTCTCAAATCTCAAAAAAATTCTAGCAACTAAATCAGCACTTTGTTAGGCCCCTAAAAATATCCATTTGCCTATGCAGTCTCAAATTTCATAGAACTTCTAACAATTTAATCATCACTTTATTAGGATCCTAAAAGTATTCATTTGAATGTGTATGAAAACTTAATAAAAAAATAAACTTACTGGGGAGTCAAACAGCTGACAGCTCACACCTTTGGGACCTGCAAAATACATGGCTGCAAGCAACCTACGAGCATGTATTAACGCAGTAGTTTCATCTCCTCCAAGTATTGTTTTAGGCAATCTTTCCATCAGTCTGCCATGAAAACACAAATGAAGTTTAACTCACAGAAAATTTGCAACAAATAGATTCTGTTTTTAGGGATTAGAAGCTGTGATATACATAGGGATTTCTCATAGTAGCAACAAACCTGCTAAAGACCTTATTTAGTTCATTTTCTTGCATAAATTTCCCATCTGATGAGAACAGGACTGATAGAAAATTATGAGCGCTCAAAGAAACACTTTCCCAATCATCACAGACTAATGCTAATAGACACTCCTGAAAAGAAAATGAACAAATTAACTTCTCACGTAGAAACTGAATAAACCAGACAGACACTCTCCAAACCAAAATTTGGCATTAGTTAAGCAACCATGAAATAATGAAATGAAAGAAAAACATTGAAACAATAATATTTAATAGAAAGAAGGGAAAAGAAAGAAATTATATGAATGTCGAAAAATAACCAAAATTAAGTAAATGGGACTCAAAAGGTACAATCAGTTATAAGAGAGAAGTACTAAGGAATAATTATAATATTCATGACTTACAACGTACAACATGTGGTGAGTGCTAAAGTAAGCTTTGTTATCAGGAGAAATAGGGATAACCATTTAAAGTGCTTTGGCTATCATTGCTCCTATTAACACAACTGATAGATAAGATACAATTTCTTTGCTTTAGTTAATGATCAATAAGTGAGCTGGAATAAGCCCAGCTTCATGATACCAGTATTGCTATGTGATATGCAACAGTAAATCTAATATCTATTGGGCTTAGTTACCCCAACAAAATATATTATTCTTCCTTTGTTTGCAAGCTCTCAAAATTTAAAAAGGCCATACAGTCAATACTTTTGTGACTTTGTCATTATATAACACATTATTGCTGATACCTGACACCTGTGAATGAGACGTGTTCAATGGCTCTGTAGATTATTGGGAGTACTTGGGTCTTCTTCTATTACAAAATGCTTTAAATAAACATTATGAATAGCTACATCTCCTGCAAAAAGCAGTGTAGAGCAAAGCAAATAAGAGAAGGTACTGTACAATCATGTCCATCACCATCCCAGCATACAAACAAGCATGCAGCTTAGCAATACAACTTCACATATGCAACCATCTCTATACACATTACAAACACAACCCCCTCTTCAGTGGTCAGGTATAGGGATTCTATACAGGTCCCTTGGTGCCTGTAGAGCTCTACCTTATTGTGTCTCCCTGCTCATCTGTGATAGTAAAAAATTCTCTATGTCAACATGTACATTAGATTCACATCAATACCATGCAATTGAGATTCAAATTATCAACTCTCAATTCTTGTACTTTCTGTTCAATGTTCTGTTATAAATTCATTTACATTTGAATCCTACAGTTACCTCTCTACTTTGGTGATTATGATTATTATGAGTAACAGTTCCACAATATTTTAACAACTCAAAACCCAATTCCTTCTATGACTATAAAGAACAAAGTGAGTTTGGAGCATCCAATACAGAATCTTGATAACAATACGGTAATGGCCAGCCACTTCACATACAACAGAGGGGGAAATCCTATCATATGCACCCATTATGATAGACAGAGAGAGAAATTGAAATTGTCAATGGGTAGTAGAAAGTTCAATAGATGCCAAGAGACAGCACTCACAAGACCCCTGTAAGGCAAGTGATATCCTTGGAACCCCTCCTAAAGCACTATTAATGAATCAAGTCTTGACCAAGGTTTCAAGATGAGTTTGCTAAGATCTATGAGTTCAGTGTTTTAAAGTTGTGAAAGTGGATCGTTTGAATTGTAGAGATGATTCTTCCAATAGTTCAGTTTACTGTTTAACTTTTGAGAGTTTGGGGCTTTGTGGTTGTGTTTTACTCATACAACGAACATATTGAGGTTGTTAGTTATAGTTTACTAAGTTTTATGGGCAAATATGTTACGAGCACTACTGAGATTTGGGGTAAGCTTCCATCACTTGGGTTGTTACTTCGGGAATGTTTGGTTAGGTTCAGCTACAATTCTTCTTAGTAGGCTAGGTATTGCTTATGTCTATGTGATGCAGGCAAGGATAGGGAAACATATAAATGGTGACCTTGTCCTTGCAGCAAAAACCAAGATTCAATGTACCTGTCTCTCATGCACTCTAAAGACACAAAATTCTAAGGTTCTAATTTAGATTCAAAAACACAGAAACCATGAGCAACGACACAGATTGGAAAATCTATGACAGGGCTTCAAAAACCTGTAAACATTCACTTCAACTCTCTTTAGAAAATCTGATCGGAGTGTTTCCTCTTTCTCCAAGAGTCTCATTCTACCAAAAGGAAAACCCCTCCTTTTTCCTTTCCAAGAGCCCCCCTGCTCTTTTACATTCAAGGGCCACCCTTATTCATAGTTGAAATACCAATTTAAGGATTGGCTTTCCAACACTTGGTGTCTTGTTTCTTCAAATTCAGGCTTCATTTTTGCATTCTTGTCTCTTCACATTCAACTTGACCCTACACTCCCATATGATGACTCTTCACCTTCATTCATGCTCAAAACTACCTTTGATGAAAGAGGATTCGCTTTATTCACCTACATGTGCCTGTAAAACACCTAATTCTTTTTGGCCATTTGGGTGATGCAAGATTGCACTACCTCTAGAGCTCCTACATCATTAAGATGAGTCAAATACCAATATATACAATTACTTAGGTAAATCAAGTGATGAAAGTTGAAATATTACTGACTAATTTTGGTTTAAACCTTTACATAATTGCTTTGTCTGTTTGGTGGATCATAGGGAAGGTGTTTAAGCAGTAAAGTCTCCTATGGAAATGTTTGTGATTGACAGTCACTACTTGCTTCCTCACTGCCAAGATATTTTTGTTATATATAAGGTGTTCCATGGAAATGTTTGTGCTAAAAGATGACTACTTGCTTCCTCATTGATTTGCCAAGATATTTATGTTATATATAATGTTTAGGAGAATCACTAGATCCCACAACCATTTAAGATTGTGCTAAATCAACTTGTTCGAATGGTGATATTTTTGACCAATTCCCCTCACTATGCATTGGGAAGTCCTTTTACCACTGAACCCTTGGCAATGCAAGGCCAAGGTAAAACAAAAAAACCAAGTGTACAAGCCCTAGATCAATGGTAGTCATTACTCAAAGTGGCCATTGTAATTGTCATAGGTCATCAGGATTCTTCATTTGTTTAGAAGCAATCAGCTGAAGGAGCCAAATGGTGCTTTAACCGATCACATGGAGCTTCCCTTGATCCAAATTACAACTCCTCAATAAGTTTCGAATTATAACATACAACATGTGAATACTCTATTAATAGTATGGCAATGTCTAGGACGGTGTGAGCCTACATTCTTATGCCATTTAATGTAATGTCCCCTCCTCGCTCCTGAGCAGTATTGAGACTCAATTAGCCTATTCGCGAGTCCTTGTAGGCTAGTTGATGTAGTTAGGGGACTCAGTTACCAGCATTGATGTCAGTTTGGTGTTGTTTGGAGGGGCTACTATTTATAGAAATGGCCGGTTTCAGTGTTGTCATCTTCAGTTGGTCGCGTTGTTCCCAGCGGTCTTCAATTTTGCTCAGTTCTAAGCATTTGGCTTCCACTTACTATTTATAGCAGTTCTATTTTTAGTAAGTCACCATTAGGAGTTGGATTCCGGGCTTGGTCATTGGCAGCAACATATTATTCCAGTTCAGTTGGGGAGCTAAAGGTTGCAATTTAATATTTATTTAATTTATCCTCTTTGGCATGTAATTAAGTTGAAATAATATAAAGTTAAGTTAACTTATGCTGAGGGGTAAGAGGGTCATCAGGAGGACCAAGGCGCCTAGTGCATTGACATTAAGTTGTTTAAAGCCAATTTAAAATATTATATCTTCCTTTTGGAGTTGGACGCCTATGTAAAGGTGAGAATTATTTAAAAGTTTTAATATTTTGGAGACTTCTAAGTGGGACGCCAAAAAGGTGAAGAGACTTTAAAAATGTTAAATATTTTTAAAAAAACTGAAAGGTGAAGATGGGCATTCTCTAGAGAGAAATTAAAACTTTTTGGAGTCCAAAACCCCTAAACTTTTAAAAGAGAAGTTTGGCTCTCATTTTGGATTATGCAGACTCGACAACTTACTGAAGTGCTGCTGGATTTTCATCTGGTTGCTTGGAAACATTGTGAGGACGAAAACCCTCCATTGCTAGGATGATTTCGGTGGTGAAATATCCACTCTAGTCAGATATTAGTGTTGGATACAAAACTATTTCAACAAGAGCTTCATAGATTGATCTATAGGAGAGGAAACATGAAGATTTTTCAGTACTTTTAGGGATTTTTTGGTGTGATTTTCTTGATGTTTTGGAGTGATATTTTGGTTTTCTGGGGGTTTGCAGTCATGGACCTGAAACTGAGTTTTTACTCATAACTCATTATCAGTTAAAGCTTTGGTTTTGGGTATTGTTCTTAATTGAAGCCTAGCTCCAGCCGATTCCAAAGAGCATTGGATTGTAATTTTTAATGGAGGCAATGATTTTTAATGGTGAATCAAACTTCCAGGAGGGGCCGCCCTTTGCTGTTGAGAAATCTAGTTTCTTGTGTTGATGTAATAGCGGTGAGAGATATCTTTCTCTCTAATTTGAGAATATTAATATTAAACAAATAATTGTTAAGGCAAGTCAGCCTTATTATAATATTTTATTTTCTTTAAGAGGCCGACCAAGTGAAGAGTCGCCTTGCTTGTGAAGAGTCTCCTTACATTGTATATATAGAAGGAGATGATCATCCATTCAAGACATCAAGTTCAATTCATTACAGTTCGTCATTCTTCATCAAGTTTGCCTTCCCTTGCAGCAAATCCATTCTCAAAGAGAAGTGTTACCTTTCATGGAGTGTCTCCATTCATTGTATATACTCAGCCTTGTGCAAGGCCTGATTGTAAGCAGTATTCTACACTTTTTACATGATATATATGAGAGATTATTTGTTGGTTTTTTCTCCCTCGAGTAGGAGGGTTTTCCCAAGGTAAATTGTTGTGTTTATTGTTCATGTTTTGCATTTTCTGCTTTATGTTAAATCTGATTCTAAACACTAACATGGTATCAGAGCGGGTTCTAAAGATCCAATCAGATTTAATTAAGCAGATTCTCCATGAAGTTTATTTTGGAAAGCAATGAATTATTGGGAGCAGCTTGTAATTGAACAATCGTATTTCAAAGAGTCGCTTCATTGTGGATATCCATGAGTTTTCAATCAATTCAGAATTGTGAAGTGTGGACGGGGTCAATTCTTGAAACCACAAGGAAAACAATTGGAAATCAAGTCGATGCTTAAGCTTTGTATTAATTTGGGCGCACGAATTGATCTTCACTAACATTAACGCCATTCATGATGTCATCGGGCATGTTGACAAATAATATCGGTGAAAGATTATTCTATTTCACCTCCTGTCGCTGAGTCATTCTAAGGGAGAATATGTGGGTTTCAGAATTCGGGTAAAGTTCTGTGGAGAAGAAAAGAGTCGTTTACCTCACACGAAAGAAGGATTAGAAGTCACGAAGCAAGCAAATATATTCTATTTTTTTTGTGTAAACATGTATTTTGATGCCAAGATTTACATCATGAAACGGTGTTAATATTTCTTTTAAAGCCAATGTCTTATTACTGAAAACAGGACGATATGGAGAGATTATTATAATTCAAGCCTAATTGTGGTTACGAAACCTAGCAAAGGCAGTGCATCATCTTCTTGTAACGTGGAGTCTTTAGGGGAAGCCGGAAATATTGTGTGAGTTGGAAGTGAGTCGCAGTTAAACAATTGGAAGAAGATAAAGTTCCGCATTGGCGTATTCCTTACTGATGGGTTTGAGATTCATTTGACGCCTTAATATGGTCAATGCATATGAAAATAGTTATTTGGATAGTGACGACTCAACCTATGGCTGCCGCTTATACCTGCAAAGGTGTCGTTCTCAAATGGTCTAAAATCGTCAAGGAAGTTATGATGCTTTAATGTGATTCAGTATACATAAGTGGTGGAAATTACAGGTGTCTTAAAGTTGGAGTCGAGTGTCGGGTTTATCAAGGCAGCCCATATGTAACTTGTGGTGGGAGTCGGAAATACTTGAGCTGTCGGGAGCACCTTGTATGCTTTGCTAAATCATAGACTTCGAAATGCTTTAGGTACATCAAGTAGTTGGAGTAATAGAAGCTTTGGTGGAGCTGGAAGGACAGGGCATTCTAGTAAGCAGATCTAAGAAATTATTGTGAAAAATGAGCAGATCTCAGGAAAGATAATTGCAGACCTGAAAAGCATTTAAGTGCAGCACTTAAGGAGATTCTGATTTCAACGAGATAAGTATTTCATGTTTGAATAATATTCATGAATTTTTATGTAGCTCTTAATTCATGCTATAACATAGGGATAGTGAATCATGTATGCTTCTACAATTGGTATTTCTCTTCGGGATAGTTTAGTTCTATGAACTATTATTAAACTCTCTAAAATGCTTTCAGGACGGACCGAGAAGCATAAGAGGGAGAAAGAGCTTGATGAAGCCTGTGAGGAAGTCACGCAGGCTGAAAAATGGAGACATAGCTTGCAGCCATGGGACTGAGTTGGTGGCTGGAGACATCTCTCGAAGAGGAAGAACCCATACAAATTATCATTGTGATCAGTTTCTTCAAAGAGGAGGAAATAACATTCAAAGGGAGTCTGAAAAACCTTGGACGAGGAGGTCAGGATGATGCAAGTACTTGGAGCTTCAGAGGGAGTCACATCATCATGAAGATCTGTTGTAATGTATATTTCTCTGTGACAGAGAAATATGAGGTGAAATCCCTTGTAGTGTATATTTCTCTGTAACGGAGAAGTATGAGGTGAAAGCCCTTGTAGTGTATATTTCTCTGAGACGGAGAAATATGAGGTGCGAGCCCTTGTTCATCTATGAGACTAAGATGAGATGTCATGTTGAGAGACTCCATGATGACATCACATTGAAAGACTCCGTGATGAACCCTTTGTACTTGTGTTTTTCCACACATGGGAGTAGCTATGGTGGACATCATGTTGAGAGACTCCATGACGACATCATGTTGAGAGACTCCATAACGGGCACTTGTACGTGTGTTTCTTTCCACACATGGGAGTAGCCATGGTGGGCATCATGTTGAGAGACTCCATGACTACATCACGTTGAGAGACTTCGTGATGAACCTTTGTGCTTTCCACAAATGGGTGTAGCCATTGTAGGTGTCATGTCGAGAGACTCCATGACATGAATATCTAAAAAGATACCTCCCTAGCTAAGAGGGAGTGTTGATGTAATAGCGGCGGGAGATATCTTTCTCTCTAATTCAAGAATATTAAATATTAAACAAATAATTGTTAAGGCAAGTCGGCCTTATTATAATATTTTATTTTCTTTAAGAGGCTGACCAAGTGAAGAGTCAATTTGCTTGTGAAGAGTCTCCTTACATTGTATATATAGAAGGAGATGATCATCCATTCAAGACATCAAGTTCAATTCATTCCAGTTTGTCATTCTTCATCAAGTTCGCCTTCCCTTGCAGCAGATCCATTCTCAAAGAGAAGTGTTACCTTTCATACAGTGTCTCAATTCATTGTATATACTCAGCCTTGTGCAAGGCCTGATTGTAAGCAGTATTCTGCACTTTTTACATGATATATATGATAGATTATTTGCTGGGTTTTTCTCCCTCGAGTAGGAGGGTTTTCCCAGGGTAAACTGCTGTGTTTATTGTTCATGTGTTGCATTTTCTGCTTTATGTTAAATCTGATTCTAAACACTAACATCCTGATCAGATTGTAGGTGGAGTTTGACTTGGTTTGTTGGCGCTGGAAACAGAAGACTTGGGCGTGGAAAAAAGTGAAGAAGATTGAAGAGGTTTTAGTGGGTGTTTTTTGTGGCTTCATCAAAAAACTCATGCTGCTGTATCAGGTTCATCTGAGACTGGTTTTGATGTTGTAAAAGTTCTGAATTTATTTAATGAAAAGAAAACCTTTGTTGCTGGTTATAATCTATTTAAAAGTTTTCAGTTTTAGTATCTATTATTTTAGAAATCTGCACTTTGCATTTCAAATTTTGGCAAAGCATTGTGAAAACAAACTCAAACCTTCATTGAGCAAACACAAACAGCCAATAACCAAATTCAAGGAAAAAAATTTAAAAAAACAGGAATGCATTATTACATTTAACATTAGCACACTCATTACGGCGATAGCCAGCATTTTCTATTCATTATAAGCATACCTTGGGTAAGTTCAAAATGATAACTTCACATATAGAAAATATTATTGCATTTTGATTCTTGGCTTGTTCCTTGGGTTCATAGAGAATCTTCCTCAACCTTCATGACCTCTACATCTTCCAAGACCTTTAATGGACCTTGGATGCAAAAATATCTCCCTCTAATGCTCTCCCTTGTCTAATTTCTCCTCCTACTATACTTGATGGCATGTGAAATGGATATATAGACTTGCACAAACCTGAAACGATTGTGAACAATTGAAGGAAACAACCAAATAGAGGGACCTAGAATGCCAACAATCATTCTTTGTCCCATAGTGAAATTCTTGATTTCCACCAATGGTGACTATAAATCCACCACAATCAAGACTACCACTTCACTCATGCAATACCACTATTCCTTCTAGCAAAACCACCGCCTATGCAAATTTGCCAATTTCACACAAAAATAGAAACATCTCTTTTTTCATGATTTCTCAAATGCAAAAGCAAATCAAGAGATGTCTTGTACCATCCCAACCTTTTTCAAAAACTTTAGCCTCTAATTCTATTGAAACCTTTACTTACTTCACCTAGAAGGTCTTCAAAACCATGTTTTCCTTAAGTCACAACAGTATGGCAAGTTGAACTCTTTTCCAGTACCCCATTTACAAATCATGGCTAGTCACAAAAACACAAAAACTCAAAGTTCAACTCATGTTTACCTTGTCTTATCATAGTGAGTGATTGAAATCTAGAAAAAAAAGGACCAATGTCATCGCAAAAAAGCACAAAAGCATCTACAAGCTATTGGAAACTATAAGTAAAATTGGCTAGCAAATATTGGACCCATTAAAGAGATGCACCTTACCAGGTTCACAAATCATTGTAAGAGCTTGGCATCATGTTCCCAATCAATGCATGACCTCATGTATATGTTGATGTGGTTGAATTGATTTTCCACTAATGTTTAAAGGGGAGTAGGCATGAGGTGGGCTCTGCATGCAAAGCTACAATTTCCTATGGATATATCTTCCAGTTTTGACAAAAGGCAAAGTAGATTCTACCACTTCCATTAGTGTTGTTCAGAAAAGAACTGGTAATTGCTTACTTGCTTGTATTAACAAAAAGAAAGGATTACAATTTATATAAATTACAAAGTACTGTAGACATTAATTAAATGACCTACTTTAGCTAACTACAACTGTAGACATTTAAGATGTCTACCAACCAATTACATTATTCACCATTAACAGAATAAAGAAATCTTATTCTAACACCCTCCCTTAATGGTCAATCTATCAACAACACCAAGTTGCCCCCTGAATTTGACAAACTTATTTGGGCTCAAAGACTTGGCGAGAATATCTGCAATTTGATCCGCTGTCGAAACATACTGCAGCTGAACTAATCCGTCTTCTACCAGCTTGCGGATGTAGTGACAATAAAGCTCGACATGCTTGGTACATTCACGGAAGACTAGATTTTTGGCCAGTTTGACCACCCCTTGATTATCAGTGTACAAGGGAGAAGGTCCTGCTTGTGACATGTGCATGTAAGAAAGCATCCTGCGGAGCCAAACTGCCTCACATGCTGCCTTAACTGTTCCTCGATATTCAGCTTCAGTCGAGGAAAGAGCCACTACCTATTGTTTCTTGTTGGTCCATGTTACAGCACCTATACCCAAACTGAATACATACCCTGAAGAGGATTTTTTGTCATCCACTAAACCTGCCCAATCTGAGTCTATATAACCAATCAGCTTTGGATCCTTGCATCTGCCATACAGAATGTCATAATCTAAAGTGCCCTTAACATATCTCAGCACTCGCTTCACTGCAATCCAATGATTAGCTTGCACTAAAAACCATGATCAACCAAGTACTGATCAATCTTAATGTACCATGCACGGGGAGCCTGTTTCAGTCCATAGAGTGCTTTCACGAGCCTACAGACCTGATGCTCTTTGCTAGCAACCTTGAAACCAGGAGGCTACGTCATGTAGACTTCTTCCTGCAACTCACCGTTGAGGAAGGCACTCTTGACATCCATCTGATGAACTGTCCATCCAAACTGAGCTACAACAGCGAGAAGAAGACGAATTGTGCTCATCTTGGCAGTAGGAGCAAAAGTCTCCTCATAGTCAATGCCCTCCCACTCTGTGAATCCCCCAGCAACTAATCTGGCCTTGTATTTATCCAAAGTACCATCTACATGATACTTGACCTTATAAACCCATTTGCAGCTGATAGGTTTCTTCCCAGGAGGAAGACTAGAAAGAACCCAAGTGTGATTCTTCAAAAGACTATGATATTTTGTCTCCATAGCCTTTTCCCACTCTGGAATTCCTTTAGCGTCTGAATATGTTTGAGAATCATAGATGTTGTGGTTGTTGGCCATAAGACCAAAATTGACTGTGTTTTGCTGCTTGCTCTTTCTACGAGCTGATCTGCCCTCAATGAGTTCATCATCATGAACATCTCCGATAGTCTTGAACCATCACTTAGGCCAACGTACACCAAGAGGAACACGAACAACCTCATCAGAAGCTTTCATAGGTTGATCCTCAAGACTGGTAGTAGGAACAAATGGACCAGTAGTCTCATCAATCACAACATCACAACTAAATATGAGACGATCTGTCTCCACATCAATCAACCTGTATGCCTTGTGATTGTCGCTGTATCCAATAAACATAAGTTTCTAGCTCTTGGAGTCCAGCTTGGCATGCTTGGCATCTGGAATCCAGACATGAGTTGTAGAACCAAAGACTTTCAGATGGCCCACCTTAGGCTTACATCCTAACTAGACTTCTTCAAGAGTCATCTTCTTAACGGCCTATGTAGGTGACCGATTATGGAGGTAGACTGCAGTATAAACTGCTTCAACCCAATATTTCTTGGGGACATTTCTATACTCCATCATAGAACGAACCATTTCAATAATGGTGTAATTCCTACATTCAACAACACCATTTTGTTGAGGGGTGTATGGTGTGGTGAGTTGGCGTTTAATGCCATGTGTAGCACAAAAAGTAGAGAAGTCAACTGAACAAAACTCCCCCCCATTATCTGAGCTTAGAGTGACAATCTAAGAACCTGATTCTTTCTCAACTAAGGCCTTGTACTGCTGAAATGTACTGAACACATCTAATTTATGTTTCAAAAAATACACCCACATTTTTCTGCTGAAATCATCAACAAATAATAAAAAGTAACTGGACCCAGTAACAGATGGGGTGTTCATTGGTCCACATACATCAACGTGAACCAATAGAAGTACCTTGGACGCGCGCCAAGAATCACTATCCGAGAATGGTGTCCGATGCTGCTTCCCAGTTTGACAGGCTCCACAAACTCCATGATTTTGAGTTTGGATCTCAAGTAGACCAGCAACCAAACCCTCCCAAGACAGTTGAGAGAGATAGTGCACATTCAAGTGCCCATAACGTTGATGCCAAAGTTTGTTGATGGAAGTACTCCTGGTTGCCAGAGAGTGCTCCTGAGAATCACCGGAATCAACAAGTCTATGCAGACCATGATCCTTGAGTCCCATAGCGATTGGAGTACAAGTCTCCCTATCAACAATGTTGCAGGTGGACGAACTGAAAACAACATCCAACTGGGGAGAATGCCTCATGATCTGGCTGACGGAGAGAAGATTATGTTCCATGCCTGGAACATATTAGACATCGAGAAATAGTAAATTTCTCCCTCAAGAGTGAATTTGAACATTGCCCTTACCGATAACTGTATACTCATCGCCTCCTCCAAAGATCACTGAATCAGTGAATGGTTCATATTTGGTGAACCAATCTCGACGATGAGTAAAATGTCGCGAAGCCCCGAAATCAATATACCAGGCAGAAGATTGTACTGGATATGTTGTTCTCTTGGCCATAAACGCATAGAATGCAAATTCTTTCTGCTTAGTCTACTCCGCAACATTGGCTTTAGGTTGAGACCCGCCCTGCTTCATTTGTTCAAAAGCCAACTGAATGTGACAATTAGCCTTCATGTAACCATATTTATGGCAATAATTGCACTAAACGTTATTTTTCTTCTTGCTATCCTGAGAAGAACCAGAGCCTTTCAACTGACAAGATTGAGCCTTCCCTTTGTTTTTAGCAGAAGATTTGGTAGAGAACGCATGCTCTGTGGAGGTGGAACTGGTACTGCTCCCAAACTGCTGCCTCCAACGATCCTGTTGTAGAAGCTTGTTACAGGAGTCTGGAAACTTCAAGCCAACATTTGTTGAAGTAATATTGAGCGTTTCAATGAAATGCTCATAAGATTTTGGCAAACTCTTCAAAGTGACGACAACCATGTCCTCTTCCTCCATTGTTCGACCAATCGCCTCCAACTGATCACGAATGTCCTTAATCTTTGTCAGATGTTCCTATAAGGACATTTTCTCATCCATCATGGAAAAGAGCATGTTCTTGAGAAAGAATGCTCTGCTCTTGTCGGAGGTTTCATGAAGGGCCTTCAAATGATCCCAGATTTCGGTAGCAGTTTTGTCAGACGGTACCTGAGGTAGCTGCTCATCTGTGACTAAGAGTTTGATGAACATGACAGCTTTCCGATTGCGTTCATCCCATTTGTCCTAATCCTTTCCGGCTACCGTGGGACGAGTTGAGTTCCCCAAAACGACCTAATCAAGGCAACAATATTCAAATATCGTAAGCATGCGCTGCTTCCAGGTGTTGTAATTCTTCCCATTGAATTTTTGACTGCTCTCAAGCATAATATTTGTTAGAGATGCCATTTTGCACGCTTCCCAAGGCACTCAGAACAAAGACAAAATGCTTCAGATTTAAAATCTGTTGTAGCAATCCCAATGCGCTAAGCAGAAAGGCCAAGGCAGAGTTCGCTGAAAACCCAAAAAAATTGAAAAAACCCAGAAAATTTCGACAACACCCACATGCACAAATTTTGAGGTACGAAAATCAAGACACCCAGAAAAAACTAAAGACAACCTAGTTGAGATCTCGAAAAACCCACCAAGAATCTGCAATCAAAAAAAAATTCTAACTTGAAACGAAGGATCAAAACCCTAGTCAAAATGCTCAAGAACCCTAGCCGTCAAAATACAGCACCAAAAACAAAAAACAATGCAGCTCCATGAAATGGCAAAATACAGAGGGTTTATTTCAGACAAAACCCTGGCCAAGAACAGTCGCAGGTGATAATGGAGGTCGCAAAGCTCTCAAAACAAAAAAGTCCCAAGCACACCAGGGGCCGACACGGGCACTTAGAAGAAAAAAAAAACACGGGCAAAAGAGAGCTCTGAAAATCGCGTTGGTTAGAAGAAACAAATCACGCCTTGGCAAAAGAAAAAATCGCGTCCAGAAAGGGTTGATATTCTTCAACAAATCACAGGCACAAATCGCGTCTGAAAATAAATAAACAGCGACCAGAAATTGGAACAATCGCGGCCACATTAGGGCACGAATCGCGTCCGCAATATAACAAAAACTCGCGCCCAGAACCTTCAGAAGAACGCGACTACCAAGGTCACAAGATCACGTCTTGAAACTCAGGAAAAAAAAACACGTCAAGGATCACGAAAAACGCATCCAGAAACACGTCACAGAAGTCACGCGGCCAAAAAATAGCGCCCAAGTCTGTAAATCACATTTTTCAAGAGGCCCTTAATTTTAACAGAAAGGGTCACAATTTTTTTTGTGAGAAAGGCTCACAAAAAATCAAAACAGAAAACCCTTGATTTCGTGAAGAAACCAAAACGTGATTTTTTAATCCTCAAAACCCAAAAAAAAATCAATCTTCAAAGAGACTTAAAACTTTCATTCGAAATTTTAGAAGTTTTTTTTAAATCTCCTGCTCTGATACCATGTTCAGAAAAGAACTGGTAATTGCTTACTTGCTTGTATTAACCAAAAGAAAGGATTACAATTTAAAGAAATTACAAAATATTGTAGTCATTAATGAAATGACCTACTTCAGCTAACTGCAACTATAGACATTTAAGATGTCTACCAACCAATTACATTATTGACCATTAATAGAATAAAGAAATATTATTCTAACAAGTGTTATAGTGCCTACCACTCCATCGGAAGGAGTTGGCCCTAAATGATTTTTTGTGGTGGCTGATTCTGCACTCAAAGGGCACACTCTCACAATGAAGATTCCTATTAGAAACATCCATATGCTAGTCATAATCTACGTAGTTCATCTCATAGCCTCTAGAATACTTAGAAGGTTGCTCCTTGTAGCCAATGGAGAGATTAAGCATGGCCTTTAGGTTCCCTACAAGGTAGACGAACTTGGTGGTTTGAGTTTTTATGGCTCCTAAAATCTTCATCATAAGCAAAGGCCAACATGTATATGAAAGGGTGCTAGGATCCCCATCAGCCTATACTAAGTATAATCTATGTGGGAAGGATTTTGTATGCTCTAGGAGAGTAAGGTTGCATGCCTATCAAAGAAAATTGCCCAAATCACACTGCTCATGATCTCTATGACTTAAATGAGGAACACTCTAATTAGAATGTGTGCTATACATATCACTAAAGGAAGTCTATACTCTCTCCTATAGAAATCTAAAGTTGTTGGGTTAATTGGATTATATAGCTTGTTGCATGGAATTTGCGGCATCTAGGAAAACCTCCCATACCAAGGCCTTTCTATAATGTCCCCTACTTGGAGTATGCCTGAATTTGCCTTAAGGGGCAATTACAAAACATAAAATTGTTTTACAAATAGTATTCCATAGTAAATTAGATAATAGATATTAAACTTAAGAATAAATGAACTATTAACATTTATGAAATAATGAATAACAACTTAAACTTGAATCCAATCTATAGACTCTTTTCCAATAACCACTCATGGTAGGGATTGGAGACAAACGCATGATAGGGCACCAAAAAAACTATCCATCACAATTAAGCTCAAGGGCGTGCTCATACCCCCCCTGGCCCCAAGTGGCAGGAACATCCAACCAAGACAATTCCATCCATCTTAGGGTGGTGCACTTACATTGTGAGAACCTATAAACTATTCATCACAACTAAGCCCAAGGGTGTGCTCATAACCCCCTTAGCCCCAAGTGGCAGGAACATCCAACCAAATCAATTCCATCCAACTTAGGGTGGTGTACTTACATTGTGAGAACCTATATCGCCCTTCCCTAGCATGTTTCTTTGCAAATCCATGCCTGATTGCTTATAGGGAACTAATAGATTAAATCAAATGAATAATTACCAATAAGGACTAACAATTGTTGCAAGCATCATTATTGCATGATCGTATATAATGTATATATATACTTAATATAAGTATATATATAATTATTTCTAATTAACTTCAATCTTACAATAATCACTTTATTTGGACATATAAATATGTATATGTATATGTGTAAGTATAAATATAATTATTTCTAATTAATTTCAATCTTTTAATTATCACTTTATTTGGACATACATACATACATACATACATACATACAAATATATATATATATAAAAGTGTTGTACCCAAACCAAATTTTTGCTTCATCAAGGCATTTTGCATAAATTAGTTTAAATCTTGCTAAAATGATGTAAGACACAGTTTTGGGCAATATCAAGCATGGAGTTTTTGTCAATAGTTTGTCAGTCAAAGTCAGTTTTATTGAACAAAACCTGAAGCAGAGACTCAGAATAGAGCTTTTCACGATGGAGGAGCATCTCACGACAACATTTCACATTGCACGCGGTCATTTCAGTGATCGAAATGGAGTTTTTAATGATCAATTTATGAAGATTTTTCAAAGGAAAAGTCAGAAAGTGCAAGTATAGCCCAAGGGCACCCAGCTTGTTGAAGGTCAAGATCTTGTTTAAAATGCTCAAGCATCCAGTCAATCTCTTCAGAATCAGTCTGGCTATCCGTCGAGCTATCCAGCGAAGTTTTCCGAGACTCACAGCTCCGGCAAACAGCAACAAAAGTTGAAATCCCTAAATTTCCAGAGGTGAGAAACTTGTCTTTTTCAGGCAAAAGCGCGCCTCTAGCCTGAGGGCGCCCATCTAAAAGAGGGGGTAAATCTTGGCGTTTTCGATGGCGGATACAGTCAATTTGTTCTCGACTAGTCTGCTTATCCAACGAGATATCAAACAAGTCATCCGAGTTTCACTTGGAATTAGGCAGTCGTCCTCAGATCAGCTTAAAATGGAGTTTTCACGTTTCTGAGCTTCTCCGTTTGTTCCCAGTGCAAGTACAGCCCAGGGGCGCTGGTTTAAAGGACCCTCCAGATGGCGAAATTTGCAGACAGAGTCTTCCTAACATCAGTAATACTCTAGCCTGTTATCCTCATTATCATACCACAATCTAATCATCCTAAGTCTTTAAGGTTCTCATTTTCAATTCAGGCTTGGAGGGACATTCTAGAAATCATGTACCCAAGAGGTATCTTCCTTTTCTAAATCTGGCCCTTCACCTTGAAGGCAACAAGAGTCCCTATGGGAAGAAAATTAGGATTAAGAAATCAAGCAACAATCAAATAAAGATAGGGGACAGCAATCAAAGGAGAGACAAGAAATATAAAAAGCTCATGGGTTAAAAAGTGAGTCAACTATTTCCAAAGCAAACATGACATGTAACAGTACGGCACCACAATTTGGCAATTGTCACACCACAAAATGTCAAGAGAAAACTCAAAATTGTGTTTTTGTGATGAGAGAATGGAGTCCCAGGTCAAGAATGCGTCAAAATGCAATCATGATGCTAAATCAACAGTAGAAGATGGGGTGAAACAAATAAGTAAATGAAAATCAGCCAAGATTTGTACTAACACATGTGATGGAATCACAGTACAATGGACAGGTTGTAAAGAGAGCAAATGGACAACCTAGGATAAAAAAACAGAGGAAGAAATATTAAATAAAATATAGATATTTTGCAATATGTAGGTTAAAAAGGCAATTCTCTATTTTTGGCGTTTGCAATTGCATGATAATAAATATTTATTATTTATCATGAAAATTAGGGCTAAAGAAAGTAACCTCAAAGTTTCTATTCCAAATGTCACATGAATTCAGCAAGTTATAATTTTGCGAATACTTTTATTTAACATGGCGCCACTTCATATAAAACCACAGATGCTTTAAGAGAAAAGGAATTCTTTATATGAAAATTCAATCTTAAGTGAAATTGAGTTTTAAGCTAAATATTTTCAAAGGAATAGTTTTATTAATCAAAGCAAGCTTAGTTGAGTACACTTCAAGGGAGATGGGGCCCTCATTTCAAAGCCATTTACAACTTCATAGGACTCGCAAATCCTCAGATCTAAGGCATATTTATAACTTCATATCAATCGCTACCTCCTTTCAAAGGCCATCTGCAAGGCGGATTCATTGAATTCAACAAATTCGCAAAATTCCTCTTTCTCAAAGGACAAACCATTGAAATCGTGATTTTCTCAAGATAAGTAAAAGGAAATTCGAATTTTTCATCCAAAAGGCAAATTTCAAGAGGGGAATCGATGGTGTTTCAAAACAAGGCATTCTTCAGCAAAGGAAAAACATCAATTTCCAGAGTTTATACCTAACATATCTTATTTGCAGATAATTCACAGTTGTCAGTAATTTGAAGAAATTTGGGCGATTTTCATAGAGAAGAAGCATTAATAATGCATTTTCATCCTTCAACTCAATTTTCTCCAAAATAGTATTATGCTATGTTCCTGAAGAATTGGCGAATTAAAAGGCTCAGTATCTGGATCACCCCTATATAATTTCCTGAGTTTGAAATTAGTGCGTTTGTTTTTCACGAATTTTTAAGAGAAGTTCGTTCTTGAGTTACTAATTTTCCATGTGAAAAGTCGAGATCAAGTAGAAGTTGAACTTTCGCAAATCTGACATTCTGGGTTGCTTAGAATCAACTAGAAAAAACCCATATTTAGAGATTTTTAAGAAAACTAATTTTCAAACCCTTTATTTAACTTCACAGGCTATTTTTAGCTTCCAGAAATTTGATCAGAATATAGTCAAGTTACATCAACACTAATTATAAAAATGCAGTTCACTACTCGAATAAGGAAAAAGCACCTTACTATATTTTCTCAAATGTAGACAAACTCACAAATATGCCAAATCCAGTGAGATCAAATGTTCCAAACAAATTCAATATCAAAACAATTGACAAGTCTATGGCTCAAAGGAGTTTGCATCCTTCCTATGAAGGCATCTAAGGTGGGTCCTGATGATTAGCAACTGCAGCCATAGTTCTACTTGTGCATTCAATTCTACTACTGTGGATGTGTAGTTGCGGACGTGTCATTTGCAGTCTCCCTTTCATTGCCATGGCTATTCCTCAACCCAAAAGGCCTAGTCACTACACAGTGTGCGCATCATATGATATACAAATGACAAGTGTCAAAGAAATAGCAGAAAGATGGTTAAAACAAGCAAAGAACAGATTGCCAAACAATGTGGGTCGCGGTGAATATAAGGATGAGTATGCGATTCTAATCACACTCCTGAATCGTGTCTCAGGTCAAGCACATGCAAATGTTTTCCAGCCTTGGATGTATTACATTATTGGTCGCATCATTTCTGGGCAGGAGCATTATGACTGGGCATCCTTCATCAGCGATATTCTCCACAGGCAAATCACCGGTTTCATGGTTGCTCATGAGTTTCATATGTGTTCGTATCTCGTGTACTTGATCGCTTATCAGGGTTAGTTCCGAGGGCTAAACACCGTGGGCATTCTCAGTGTTCAGAAAGTCTACCAGTATTATGATCAGCTTGAGTTCACTAGAGCTGAACGTCATTTTAAGCGTGTTCACGAGGCTTTCTTGACCTATACAGTGAGGAATTTGGATCGGGAATTGCACGTTCGTATCTCGGCAGTTGCTAGGGGTGAAACTGGTAACCACGCTTTACTTCGCCTCCCTAGGACAACTACACAAAGTGGGTGCAATCTTCAAGGGGTGTGATTATAATTTTCGTGTCTTGAACAATACTTATCCAGACTAAAGTTAAGCATCCACAATCACAAGCTCAGGCTAACTTTACGCATTGAATAAAAATCATCTATTCAAAGAAAGTATGAGCTGAGTTTCACCAATCAATACTATCAGATATTTCATTCATTTGATAGACATTCAAATCAAATTCTATCTTAATTCTAATCTAATGTTGAATCAAATTCTATCTTAATTCTAATCTAATGTTGAAGAAGCTATGCGACCTTGCAAACCACTTGACAATAAAAGGGATTCAAAGCAAATCATGCATAAGAGCTTTTATTATCGGAAGTAGCAATACGCAACAATCTCATACACTTTCTTCACACTTTACAAATGAGGGGCGAGCTCAATTTATAGGCTCTTCGATTACAATTCAATGGCCAAGATTGATTTCGAATCAACGGCCGAGATTACAAAATAAAACCCTAATTAGGATTTGTCACAACCAACTACCTCTCGACCAATGAGAAAATTACATTTGGGGACACTTGTCCTACTAAATATAAACCAACAATAAAATAGAAAGTTGTTGCATGTTGATTTGGAACAATTTGATTGATTGGAAGATGACGAGGCGTCACCTCAGCGTGTTGGATGTCTTCCTTGGTCACTTTGTTCGTTTTTCCATGTTCTTGCCTTAGAATATTTTCCTTGCCAATGACTTTGTCCTTTGTGCTTGTTTCTTCCTAGCTTTGATCTTGGATTCCAATTTGTATCAAAAAAATGGAAATTTGTTTGGAATACTTTTCTTGTCACCATCTGATTCTGATTGGAAGCTTGTCTTTAATTCTTCAGGAGATGAAATCGTTCAAGAAGTTGCCCCGATTGCTTCTTTCAAGTGCCTTGAATTCGGAAAAGAATTCCTCTGTGCTATTGCCACGATGGAGGAAATTGGAATTTTCTCTGTGAAGTATTTCCCATACTTGGCCAAATTTTGGCTATTCAAGTTCATTTTGTAACATCTTCATGTGGACCATTCAACATTTAGCCAAGATGTTGGCCATCTCTATGCTCGAATGAACTCTGCCTGTGGATTTGCCTCCAATTCTAAATTTGTCTTGTGCTAAGTAGGGCAGACTCCATCCTTGGACAAGGATCTTATTCATTTCCTCTTTATTCCTCTTGTTTTCCTTCCAACACTTAGAATTTTTCTCCTTGGGCGGACTTTACTTTGGTCTCACCATCCACTCTTTATGCCAAGGTCGGACTTTATGAGGCTTTGGACATGTTGTGCTTGGGCAAAGTCGGACCTTCTCTTGCTTGTGTCGTCCATCCATTGAGCAAGGTCGGACTTCATCTTCTCTTGGACAAGGCGGACTTGACCTTGTGGCTGGACATCTTCATCTTTGGAAGGCAGACTTCACCTTCTTCATGCCAACTTTGGGCAGACTTGGTCTTGCTTCGGCATTCTCTACCAAGGCAGACTTTGAATGATCTTGGACATGCTTCATGTTGGAGGGCGGACTTGGCAAGTGTTTGGACCCTTTTCGCTTGTTGGGTGGACTTTGAGCTTGCTTAGACATTTTCCTCTTCCTTGGGCGAACTTGGCACTTGTCTTGCCATCTCCTACCTTGGCGAACCTTGCACTTGGCCGGACATCTTTTTTTGTCTAGGGCGGACTTTATGATTCCTTTGCCATCTTTCTTCAAAGTGGGGCAAACTTGGAAGCCTCTTTGCTATCTCCCATCTTTCCTCTAGGCGGACTTTAGAGTGCTTTTGCCATCTTCATGTTAGGCTAGGTGAAATTCAGCATATGTTTGTCATATTCTCTCCTTTATCATTTAACCTTATTTTTCCAATACTTAGCCAAATTCATGAAATTTTCTTCCCAAGGTATCCATTTTTTTTTTTTCCTAGGCTTCAATACTTAGCCAAATTTTCTGTTTTTTCTTTCCTACTCTAGGCTAGGCAAACTTTAGCTTTGTCTTGCTACTCCTCATCAAACATGGGCAGACTTTGTGATGTGCTTGACACCTCCTTCTCCAACTTTGGGCGGACTTTGCACTGGATTTGACAAGTGCATGGCGGACTTTCCTCTTGTCTTGCCATTTTTCCTTCAGTGCCAAGGCAGACTTTGATGGTTGCTTTGCCAAGGGTGGACTTTGATAACTTCATGCCATTTCCTATCATCCTTCATGGCTAGGCGGACTTCACTTAGCCCTTGACAACTCCATGGCGGACTTGACCCTGTGCCAAACATGCCTTCATCTTGAGTATGGCGGACTTCATGATGATTGTGCCATGAATTTCTTGTTGCCATTCTTGTCTGCTTCTAGATCATCAAACCCTTGGCATGTGATTTTTCCTTGCTTTTTATGATTTTTTTTCTTGCTTTTTACTCTTGGAGGCATAAAATTTTGATTCTGAAAATGAAAATGCTGACTCCATTACCTGCAAGACCCAAACCCTAGGTGGACTTTCTAAAAATTGAAAAAGCAAAAAGCAAAATTTCTAAAAATAGTAAGTCCCGGATTGGTCCAAAAATGTC
>VDFB02270651.1:798902538-798926571 GCA_007258455.2 Sequoia sempervirens
CCGCAGAGCCGCCAAGAGTGGTGAATCCTTCATCTCACAAACCTAAACAAAAGAAATGAGTAAATCCCTCCTAAGAAAGGTCAAGCGCCAAACAATTCAAAGGACAACGCGCTTGCCACTATTACACATACGGAGCCTGACAGACAGCCTATCACAAAGCCAGTTCAGAGGTTAGTTCAGAGCCCGCTAGTACCTGAGGTTCAGCCTCAAGTTCCTACACCAGTTCCAGAGCAGTCACCAGTCCCAATTCACATCGAATTGGATTTAGACTCTCCACCTCGCAGTGGGTCTTCTACACACTCACTCTCATCAGTACCTCCTGTCGCTAGTGCAGACCCTTCTAGTAGCATTAGTCGAGACCAATCTTGGATCGAAGCTCAGCTAGGAAGGAAGAGGAGGCAGCCATCTTATGTCCTTAATCATTCTGATTTTGACGACATTTACCAGGATGCGCCAGATAAGAGGGTCAAGAACATGGTTCACGTAGAGAGAAACACTGATATGGAGATTGTCATTGAAATTGCCGTACCTCCACAGGGTAAGGACTTGGCTGAGTTAGAATCTCAGGATTTTGAAGTTATCACAGTCAACCTTGGTCGTAGCACACGTCAGACTCAGGTTGATCTTCTACAAGTTGCTACAGACAATGCCAGGGATAGAATACTGAAGGACGGAGAGGATAAGGCAGCCCTCGAGGCTGAAATTAGACAACTTCGTCAGTATATTTCTAGCCTTGTACATAGACTAGATGCCATTAACACACTCCCGCCGATGCTTGAGCCTCCAGTAGAGCAAAGTCAACTCAATCACTTGGTTGCATATGGCAAGCGTTTGGATGAGTGGGAGGAGGAGTTCATTGCTAGATGTCGTGCTATGCTTACAGAGTTATATCAGTTGCAGTACAATGCACGAGAACTCCGTCTTCGTCTTCAGGATGAGGAACGAGATATGGCTATTAACAAACCCCGAGATGAGATTATGATTGCTCACCTGACTGTGGCGTATGATGCAGTCACAGATGCAGAGGACAGAGAAGCTATCTACTCTTGGAAGACACAATTGGTTTTCAGGGCAAAGATAGAAGACACTTTGGCATCAGAATTGACTAAAAGTAGAGAGCACGTCACTAGTGCACTCCGGTTTGTGAGAACTCTAGTATCTCGCTTACCGTGCCGTTACCAGATCGAGGGTGGTGCCTACGTTGAGCTTACCGACGTTCAGTCAGAGCTCCAGGCACTCATTCATACCATTTTCAGTGGGGAGACCGTTGGCTGTAAGATTACTCAGCTTACAGTCATGTCAGCATTATTCGATGAGGCAACAAGGAGCAGAGGGGAACTTCAGTCTCAGATTACAGCTGGTGAGGACATGCTGCATCGACATAGCATTCTCCGACAAAGTCTCATAGCTCCAGATAGTGATACAGTCAACAATCTCGTTGAGGGATTGATTGCTCGAGATCACACATAGTAAACTTCAGTTCTCACCTCTCAGGATAGACATTACACACACGAGTTGAACTTGGTGTTACCCTTTCAAGTTAACTCGATGTTGTCATCACATGCATATCTATTCTGAGATCAGCTTTACACACTTGGAGTTTTATTTTAGGGTTTTACGTTAACTGATGGTAGTCTTCCAGTTAACTCGCTTTCAATAAGGACGTGCATGCTCGCACAATAGTCCATTTTTAGATTAGATGTTTCGGTTAACTGATGGTAGCTTTCAGTTGACTGTATAGTTTACTTCATTAGGGTTTGGCGCATCTTGCATGCATTGCAAGAACTGTAGATGACTCAAGGTGATTTTAGGGTTCCCTACACCTTGATGTATATAAATAAGAGCTTTTGCTCATTTGTAAATAACTTTTGCTTGAGAGAGAAATATATGCTGCGCCTACCTTGCCCTCAATATTGCTCTTTTGGTATTTGTTCATGTGTCTTCGCTATTACGATTAATTGTTATGCCACATAGGGTTTCAAGAGATTGTAATGGTGGATTCTTTCCATAGTTTAGATAAATCTGTTTTGTGAATCTTTTATCATTTCAAATCAAGCGTTATGCCACATAGGGTTTCGTGAGATTGTGATGATAAAATCGTTTTGTAAAGTATTTACTATTTTGATCAAGTGTTATGCCACATAGGGTTTCATAAGATTGGCGTGGTAAATTCCTCCCATAGTTTAGATAAATCTGTTTTGTGAGACTTTTATCATTACGATCAAGTGTTATGCCACATAGGGTTTCGTGAGATTGTGATGATAAAAGTTGTTTGTGAAGTCTTTACTATTTTAATCAAGTGTTATGCCACATAGGGTTTCATAAGATTGTCATGGTAAATTCTTAAATCTGTTTTGTGCCCAATAAGCTTGTTTAGATTGAGATGATAGTTGCGCCACCTTGCCCTCAAGTAGAGAATCTAAACTCGTTTATCGTCAGATAGTCAAACCTTGCTCCGTTTCCTCTTGCTCTGTTTTCCTGAGCAGATTGGATAGATTAAATTTAAGTTGTAGTTAGTAGATCTGCAAAACCAAAGAAAACTCAGCTGCAACGTATAAGTTCTTTCAAGAAAGCCTTGTGCCTCTACAGCTGAAACAAAAAGACAGGACATAGTTTAGCTTATTTCCCTTTGCAAGTATTTTTGTCAAAGCACAACGAGGGAGCTTCCCCTCCTAATTTGAAGAGCACTCATTGTGTAGTGTACATAGGCTGTTCATAACAACTTTTACTCCAGAGGTGTTAGTTGTTACGCCAACAAAAAGCTTACTGCCCAAATATATTCTTGGCAATAATAATACTTAATCCAACAGATCTCTTATAATTTATTCCTTTTCCCAATCTGCTGTGTTTATCCCAATTCATTTCCATTCTGATCCTTCCCACAAATTGATTATACCCCTCTATATATCTATTAAGGTGGGGTGAATAGTCATACCACTATATAATCAATGCATCCCTTACAAAGAGAGACAACTCTACACATATCTCTTCATTGCAGCCTTTGAAAGGTTTGTTTTGTCTTATGTAGAGGAACCACTTAGTTAAATGCAATTGCTGTCCTTAACAAGATGATTGTTTCATAAAGGAAGTTGCTGCTTATAAATCGCATAGCTTTTCATCTTATACAAATCACTTTCCTTTTGTTATCATCGCTCCGTTTATCACTGTTATTGCTACTTTATAATAATTACTGCCTCTACTAAATGTAATTGCTGCCATGTCGAATTATATTAGTCGCTGCCATTTCAATAACTAGCTTTAGTCAATGTTCTTAATGAATAGCTACTTCCTCTTTTATTATGATTGCTGATGTTTTAATTTATATTTTTCTTTCCTAGTCGGTCCCTTCATTGCATTGCTGATTGTCTTTTATAAGGTGGGTCATCACAATTTCCTTCTTCCCTACTTGGAATTAGGCAACTAGTCCTCAAGATGGGAGCTATAGCATGTCAAGGAGATTTGAACTCACCTAGACTTGGGGATGGCAAAACCTAGATATCACTACTTTGAGGATGGAGAGCATCTTCTTGGCTTAGTGCCTCCACACCACATTCTCAATTTAGGTAGGAAGAACTGTTATCCTCACTTATCTTACCACAATCTAATCATTCTAAGTCTTTAAGGTTCTCATTTTCAATTCAGGCTTGGAGGGACATTCTAGAAATCATGTACCCAAGAGGTATCTTCCTTTTCTAAATCTGGCCCTTCACCTTGAAGGCAACAAGAGTCCCTATGGGAAGAAAATTAGGATTAAGAAATCAAGCAACAATCAAATAAAGATAGGGGACAGCAATCAAAGGAGAGACAAGAAATATAAAAAGCTCATGGGTTAAAAAGTGAGTCAACTATTTCCAAAGCAAACATGACATGTAACAGTACGGCACCACAATTTGGCAATTGTCACACCACAAAATGTCAAGAGAAAACTCAAAATTGTGTTTTTGTGATGAGAGAATGGAGTCCCATCAAGAATGCCAAAATGCAATCATGATGCTAAATCAACAGTAGAAGATGGGGTGAAACAAATAAGTAAATGAATCAGCCAAGATTTGTACTAACACAGTGATGGAATACAGTACAATGGACAGGTTGTAAAGAGAGCAAATCAACCTAGGATAAAAAAACAGAGGGAAATATTAAATAAAATATAGATAGGATTTGTAGGGTGTAGATAAGTGTAGGGTCCCTACCAAGGCATATTCTAACCATTCAAATTTCAATAATGGAAGTAAGGAACAATATACAAGAGATAGCCATAATAAACTAATTAAGATTTCATTTATCATGAAAAATTAGGGCTAAAGAATGTAACTTCTCAAATTTTCCAATTCCCAAATGATCACATGATACAGCAAGTTCATAATTTTAAAAATACTTTAGATACAATCTAACATGAGAAACACAACCAATGATAAAACCCCCAATGATGCGACTATATGAGAATAAAGGAAGATCTGCTATATGCTAAATGTAAAGTACCCTATGTGACAGAGTGAGTTTGTAAGCTAAAAATGGCCCTGTGAAAAGATGAATAGTTCCTCCTTGATCAATCCCTGAGCGGTTTAGTTGAGTGGACACATCTAGGGCAGTGGCATGCCCTCGACTTATGAAAGATCGTGGCAATATTAATAATCAAGGACTCAAGGAAATCGTCCAGGATATTATAGAGGGCAGCATTTAAATAAAGGCAACAAATTAAAATCTAATCGACCTCCTTGATGAAGTAGCCCATTCATGTGGGAAGAGATAAGGAAGGTGGCGCTTGAAATAACAAACCGTCAGTCTAAGGATCACGACTCTTTGCATCAAAGGACAAGCCAATTGAAGGATCGTGACTCTTTACACCCAAGGGACAAGTAGACGGAAGGATCGTGACTCTTTGCATCCATTGAGGAATATAAAGGGAGAATCGATGGTGTGGAGGAGGGCATTGATCAGCACCAGGGAAAAACATACATACTTAGTTATATATCTGCAACAGTCATAAGTTATTTGCATCAATAATTACTATCTGCCTGTTGTGGTTATAACAGTAATATACTTCAATAAAGATTGTGGTATGCAATTTGATGCATATGTTTTAAGTACATTAATATCATGCATTTAGAGCCTAATAGGAACTACAATTCAAACTCAATTATTAGTCCAATTATAGGTTATTTATGCCTCTATAATTAACCGTGTGAAGAAGAGACGGAAGTAAAAGGGAATAGCCTTTTCATCCTAAGTAGACCACCCCTAATGGATGCCCATGTGTTTGCCATTAGTGGGCCAGGGGGGTTGCCTATCCACCCTTGGGCTTAGAGAGAGGGAGATTTCATTCTAAGTAGACCAACCCTAATGAATTCCCATGTGTCTACCACATAGTAACGAGATTCAAAGTCGACTACGGTGACTCGACTTGAGACTCGGGACTCGGTACCCGGACTCGGCGCAGACTCAACAAAATGAAAAAACCCTAGAAATTTAGAGATTTTTAAGGATTTAAAACTTGTTTCAAGCACCCTTTATTGAATAAACTTTAAAGACACAATAACATCATTAAATAGAAGCAAATTTGATCACATACACAAGTATACATCGATCACATAAGTATAAAGTACACAAATTGCAGCTGACCTACTAAAGGAAATAGCACACTTAGATATATAAATATAGTCAAATGTATACAAAACTCATGGAATATGAAATCCATGACATCAAATGTTCCAAACAAATATGAAATATCAAAACAATAACTACAAGTCTATGGCTCAAAGGAGTTTGCATCCTTCCTATGAAGGCATTTAAGGTGGGTCCTAGATGATGTAGCAACTGCAGCCATAGTTCTGCTTGTGACTCCATACCACCCTAACCAACATTACTTGTGGATGTGTTTGCTCGTGCTTTAGCCTCCTTCTCTGCCATGGCTATAGCCTCAACCTCTCTATCTGCCCGGTCAACCCAATCAAGGTCCTCGTCACTAACACAAGTATACATCAATCATATAAGCATAAACACAAATTGTAGCTGAGCTGCTCAAGGAAATAGCACACTTAGATATATAGCCAAACACTCAAATGTATACAAAACTCATCAAATATGAAATATCAAAAGATTCAAAACAATAACTATAAGTCTATGGCTCAAAGGAGCCTGCATCCTTCCTACGAATGTGTCTAAGATAGGTCCTGGATGATGCAACAGCCATAATCTCAAGTATCAAGGCAATTGCCCTAATGGGGTTGAGGGGCAGTGCCCTTTGTGGGGGTCTAGGTGCAGTGCCTATAGTGGGGTCAAGGGGCAGCGCCCATTGGGGGGGTCTAGGGGTAGCACCCCGAGCAGGGTCAAGGGGCAGCACCCCTTGCGGGGATTTGGAGGCAGCGGCCCCAATGGGGTCAAGGGGCAATGCCCATTGCGAGGGTCTGGGGGCAGCGCCCCCAGTGGGGTCAAGGGGCAACACCCCTTGCGGGGGTTTGGGGGCAGCACCCCCAACGGGGTCGAGGGGGCAACACCCCCAACGGGGTCAAGGGGCAACACCCCTCATGGGGTCCCGGGGTCCTGTTGGTGTACGTTTTATCATCCACCGAACACAGAATAAAATGTCCAAAGACACTATCCTCTCTTGAAAAACCACTGTGTATGCTAAGATTGCGAGAAGATCATATGGCAATTCCAAGGTTTCTTTTGTCAAGTCTTGACATGTGGATAAGCTCAATGGGCGTTGTGATATGCTGGTAATACACAAAGGCACTTACGCTAGGCTTGTTCAATTCACAAGTTAGGACTTAGACGGATTTATCATTAAATACTCTTTCTTTTGGGATTTTCAGTTTAAAATTTCAAAAAAATGCAAAAGGACAAGGGTTTAGAAGTTCTAATCTACTCCTACGAATCCAAGAGATGGTAAAGTTTAGGTGAAACTGGTAACCACGCTTTACTTTGCCTCCCTAGGACAACTACACAAAGTGGGTGCAATCTTCAAGGGGTGTGATTATAATTTTCATGTCTTGAACAATACTTATCCAGACTGAAGTTAAGTATCCACAATCACAAGCTCAGGCTAACTTTACGCATTGAACAAAAATCATCTATTCAAAGAAAGTATGAGCTGAGTTTCACCAATCAATACTATCAGATCTTTCATTCATTTAATAGACATTCAAATCAAATTCTATCTTAATTCTAATCTAATGTTGAAGAAGCTATGCAACCTTGCAAACCACTTGACAATAAAAGGGATTCAAAGCAAATCATGCATAAGAGCTTTTATTATCGGAAGTAGCAATACGCAACAATCTCATACACTTTCTTCACACTTTACAAATGAGGGGCGAGCTCAATTTATAGGCTCTTTGATTACAATTTAATGGCCAAGATTGATTTCGAATCAACGGCCGAGATTACAAAATAAAACCCTAATTAGGGTTTGTCACAACCAACTACCTCTCGACCAATGAGAAAATTACATTTGGGGACACTTATCCTTCTGCTAAATATAAACCAACAATAAAATAGAAAGTTGTTGCATGTTGATTTGGAACAATTTGATTGGTTGGAAGATGATGAGGCGTCACCTCAGTGTGCTGGATGTCTTCCTTGGTCACTTTGTTCGTTTTTCCATGTTCTTGCCTTAGAATATTTTCCTTGCCAATGACTTTGTCCTTTGTGCTTGTTTCTTCCTAGCTTTGATCTTGGATTCCAATTTGTATCAAAAAAATGGAAATTTGTTTGGAATACTTTTCTTGTCACCATCTAATTCTGATTGGAAGCTTGTCTTTAATTCTTCAGGAGATGAAATCGTTCAAGAAGTTGCCCCGATTGCTTCTTTCAAGTGCCTTGAATTCAGAAAAGAATTCCTTTGTGCTATTGCCACGATGGAGGAAATTGGAATTTTTTCTCTATGAAGTATTTCCCATACTTGGCCAAATTTTGGCTATTCAAGTTCATTTTGTAACATCTTCATGTGGACCATTCAACATTTAGCCAAGATTTTGGCCATCTCTATGCTCGAATGAACTTTGCCTGTGGATTTGCCTCCAATTCTGAATTTGTCTTGTGCTAAGTAGGGCAGACTCCATCCTTGGACAAGGATCTTATTCATTTCCTCTTTATTCCTCTTGTTTTCCTTCCAACACTTAGAAATTTTTCTCCTTGGGCAGACTTTACTTTGGTCTCACCATCCACTCTTTATGCCAAGGTCAGACTTTATGAGGCTTTGGACATGTTGTGCTTGGGCAAAGTTGGACCTTCTCTTGCTTGTGTCGTCCATCCATTGAGCAAGGTCGGACTTCATCTTCTCTTGGACAATGCGGACTTGACCTTGTGGCTGGACATCTTCATCTTTGGAAGGCAGACTTCACCTTCTTCATGCCAACTTTGGGCGAACTTGGTCTTGCTTGGGCATTCTCTACCAAGGCAAACTTTGAATGATCTTGGACATGCTTCATGTTGGAGGGCGGACTTGGCAAGTGTTTGGACCCTTTTCGCTTGTTGGGTGGACTTTGAGCTTGCTTAGACATTTTCCTCTTCCTTGGGCGAACTTGGCACTTGTCTTGCCATCTCCTACCTTGGCGAACCTTGCACTTGGCCGGACATCTTTTTTTGTCTAGGGCGGACTTTATGATTCCTTTGCCATCTTTCTTCAAAGTGGGGCAAACTTGGAAGCCTCTTTGCTATCTCCCATCTTTCCTCTAGGCGGACTTTAGAGTGCTTTTGCCATCTTCATGTTAGGCTAGGTGAAATTCAGCATATGTTTGTCATATTCTCTCCTTTATCATTTAACCTTATTTTTCCAATACTTAGCCAAATTCATGAAATTTTCTTCCCAAGGTATCCATTTTTTTTTTTTCCTAGGCTTCAATACTTAGCCAAATTTTCTGTTTTTTCTTTCCTACTCTAGGCTAGGCGAACTTTAGCTTTGTCTTGCTACTCCTCATCAAGCATGGGCAGACTTTGTGATGTGCTTGACACTTCCTTCTCCAACCTTGGGAGGACTTTGCACTGGATTTGACAAGTGCATGGCGGACTTTCCTCTTGTCTTGCCATTTTTCCTTCAATGCCAAGGCGGACTTTGATAACTTCATGCCATTTCCTATCCTCCTTCATGGCTAGGCGGACTTCACTTAGCCCTTGACAACTCCATGGCGGACTTGACCCTGTGCCAAACATGCCTTCATCTTGAGTATGGCGGACTTCATGATGATTGTGCCATGAATTTCTTGTTGCCATTCTTGTCTGCTTCTAGATCATCAAACCCTTGGCATGTGATTTTTCCTTGCTTTTTATGAATTTTTTTCTTGCTTTTTTACTCTTGGAGGCATAAAATTTTGATTCTGAAGATGAAAATGCTAACTCCATTACCTGCAAGACCCAAACCCTAGGTGGACTTTCTAAAAATTGAAAAAGCAAAAAGCAAAATTTCTAAAAATAGTAAGTCCCGGATTGGTCCAAAAATGTCAAAAATGAAAAAGCAAAAAAGCAGAATCCCTCAAAAATAGGAAGTATCAGAATTGACTCAAAGCACAAGCGATCTTCGTCCTCCGGACCTTCTGGGCACTTTGACGATGTCTAGGCAATGTTATGGGCTTGAATTCCCTATTTGACACGGATAACCATCTGAAAAACTCTAACTCCTCATTGTAGAAGAAAATGGTGATTAGCAGTTGTGATGCCAAGATAAAAAAAAAAAAAGCAAAAACAAGGGGTCCCCATTTGCAATGGGGCGATGTGTGAAAAGGTCACAACAAGTCCAAAACCATACAAACCTTCATGGCGTACATCATTTTGCATTCACAATAAGTAAAAAAAGCAAGTAAATTTCATGTAAGTTTTTGCACTTTTCAAACCCTGCCTATTGAGTCCTACTGACAAGACTCGCCTGGACTCAGCAAGTCGGACAAGTCCGCTAGACTCGGCGAGTCTAGCCAGTACTCGACCGAGTTTCAGTCTGAGCCCCCAGGACTCGGCCAAGGTGACTCAACTTGGGACTCGCCGAATCCTGACGAATCCTGGCAAGTCCTGGCAAGCCCTGTTATTATGTGTTACAAATGCAATAACTTTGGTCATATTGCAAAGACGTGTAGAAGCAATTTTGCAGATTCTTTCAAGTAGAATAAAAGGAAAGAGCTATAAGTGACTGAAAATGAAGTTGTTAAGAAGGTTTGGAGGAAGAAGAAAGAGGTAGAAAAAGAGAAGTCGAAAGTGACTTCACTCCATCCTTGAGAAGGTGTTTGGACTTAGGGGGAGCTTTCACAGTTATATTTTATCAACCTTGTTTCAATTTGGCAGGTTATTCTTCTTATGTTTTTTGGTTTTCTGGAAATGAGTTTTGAAGTGAGTTATTTGAGTACCTCTTAGCTTGTAAAGTTGTTGATTATTCATCAGTTCTTCATTTTATGATGATTTTCATATGCCAAGTCAGTTTCTAATGACATGAGGTCAACAAATTCATTCTTTATGCCATGTCATTTTGTCATTGATGTCAAAGGGGGAGTAGTTAGCCAGGGAGAGCAGTTTGGTTTTAGTATCAGTTTCAAAGCATTTTAGCATTCAGGAGGTGTTGCCAGGTGCAGTAATGGTTTTGGTTTCAGATGGTGTTGCCATCAATGACAAAGGGGGAGATTGTTAGTATCTTTTAGCATTGATGTCAAGGTGTGAGCTACCTACTTGTCTACTTGAGCTGCTTGAGCTACTTGCTTGTGTGTTGAGCTACTTGGTTGTGTGCTTGAGCTATTTGCCTGCTTGGTTGAGCTAGTTTCCTGTCTACTTGAGCTGGTTGGTTGTCTGCTTGAGCTGGTTGCTTTTCTATATCAGTTGTTTGCTTGTCTTCTTTGTCAACATCTCTTGCCAAATCATCCTTGCCACTTCAGCAGTTGAAAAGTCTTGCCAAATCATTTGCCATGTCACTAAGTTGAATCTTCAAAGGGTCGACTCCTTCCTTTGCAACGCCTTGATTATTGTTAATGCTTATTGTAAATGCTTCGATTATTTTGTTTGAGGGCGGCTCTTCTTTATTTTGGCAATTTATTTATTTCTCCTGATAAATACACATTGTGGTGGCTTGAAGTTTATACCTTTTCTTTGCTGTGTTGGCTTATCCATATCCAAAAAGGGGACCTGGCATTTTCTGATGATGGCATTATTATGAGGTTATGCACACCTATGGATGTCATTGTTTTTATGCAATGAAAAGATATGCAACAGTTTGAATTGAATAGGGGCGACGGCTTGTTGGTGCAAGGCGGCTTTAAAATTTCAACGATTCTATTTTTGGTGTCGACTTATGGAGGTGGCTTCAGCAGAAATGAATTGTCTTTAAAATGGAGCAACGAATTTCTTAATTCTGGCGACTAATTTATTAGACGGCTCTTTATTTGGATGATGAAATTTCTATGCAATATGATTATGGGATGGCTGGCAGTTTATTTCTTGGCCGACTATAATCAAAGACGTTATGCAATGTATTGATGGCTTGTGTAGCATTATTTTTAATGCAAATCTTAGGTGGCTTGCATTACAATCTGGAGAAGTCGTGATTATTAAAAAAATCAATCGTCATTTATTTGCTATCGCTATCTTTGGTTTAGTGATTCGATGAAAAAGAAGGGAACGAGCTTCTTGAGTGTGAAGGCTTTGCCTTGAATAAAATATGTGTGAAGTTTTGGGCAGCTCATTATCTACTTCTTGTATCACGGGCATGTGTTTTCATGTTGGATTGGCTATAGCTTTATGGTGACAGAAAAACCTCATTGATAAATTTGAACGGCTGTATTTTGGGTTTAATATGTGTTTTTGAGATTGTTATTTTATTTGAAGATGAAATCTGTGAAGTTCTGACCATGTATGTTATTGCGTTTTGCAGGTGGGCTCTGCCTTGCTAGTGAGTGAAAGATTTATATATTTTACAAGTCATCAATACATTGCATTAAGTATGTGAATAAATTAAGTATGTGAATGGTTTCGAGTGCTGAAAGAGTTTTGGTTTGAGCTGACTTCGTGCAAAAAATGAAAATATAGACGTGGTCTTCATGGCAATCACATGTATGGGAGTCTTTATTTGCTGTTTTTGCTATCTATTGCAACCTTGAGCCAGATGCGAGCAGAGCTGCAAACAGAGTATATTCAGCTTCATATTCTTTTTGGTGATTTGTATGGTTATCGACTAGAGCATAGAAAATGAAAATCATTGAAGTTACCTTGCTTGAGATGAAGTTGTAGCATGGTGTGATATGAGTTGGCATTATATGGTTGATTTTTAGTGATTTTTGTGGGAGTTGTTGTAATGTCCCCTTCTCAGATGTGATCGTTTTTGTTGACCGTTGGCCTATTCCGGAGACCCGTAGGCTACGCGGATGGTGAAATTAGGGTTTCCTAATTTTGAGGAGGTTGTTGCTTGAAGTTTGGAATTCTGATTGTGGATTCTTTCTGGGTTTTCAGAGAGCTTCGCAGTGGTATGTTCAGTTTGGCATTCCGAGCAACTTCATGAATTTACTATTTTTAGTAAATTCTATTTTTAGCAGTGGACAGGTTGGGTTCAGTTCATTTGGTCTTCTTCTTCAGTTGGTTCAGCTGGCACTTCAGTTTTTGGCCTTGGGCGCATATTTCTTGGAGAGATAAGTATTTTCATTATAATATTATATCCCCCTTTGCCTAGCAGTACAACTTTAAGTTGTTTTTAAAAAAGGGGACTTAAAGGGTCAAGGCGCCATGGAGAGATAAATTATATTTTAAAAAAGTCAAATATTGAGCTTAATGAAAAAGGACGCCTACTTGAGGGATTGACTTTTATTTTTAAAAAAAAGTGAAATATTTCAATAAGTGAAAAAGGACGCCATCTTTTGGAGGGAAATGTTGAATTTGAAATTAGGGTTTTGGGCGCCCTTCTTGAAGCTTCTAGATGATTCTCTCATGTCTATTTAATCAGGCCTCAGCTCTTCATTTGGGATCTTCTGTCTACCATACTATTATGCTGCTGGAATGTATTCAGGCAAGCTTCGAGGAAAGCATACCTCCTAGCATTGGGTTCATCTTCTTGCTTGAAAGATAGCAACAAGTTGAGAATTAGATTGTAGTTGGGTTGTTTAGCATTGTAGTTGAGTTTCATTGCATTTGGTAGTTGTTAGTCAAGCATTTTGTCATATTTCAGTGTTGCTGATGTTGCATGGCTGTAGGTAGTTTTCATTCATATATCAAAAATAAAAAAAGATATTGTTCTGGGTGTTGGTCATATCATCTTCTCTACTTGGGGTGACTCTACTTGCAAATTTGTGGAATTTTTAATGAAGTTTCTGATTTTATAAAGCAAATTCGTCATTCCTTGAAGGCCGTACTTTCTAGAGTGTCTTGGGATTCGTGCCAGTAATTAATAACCACTTTTAGTTGCCATTTCTTATTACTAAACTAGGCGCCATCATTTTGACGGTCTATTGCATCAAATTTGAAGTCATTCGGGTCAGTTTTGAGTGAGTTATGAGTTTTTCAGTGGGTTACTGTGTTGCTGGTTGGTGTTTCTAGAATTGCTGATTTTATATCAGACTTCCAGAAGTTCAGTTCGAGCATTGTTTTATCAATATTGAGAAGTCAAATAAGTCGGAACAACATTCTAACAGTTATTGCTTGGTTTAACACTTTGTAATCTGCAGATTGTGCATTGTAAGGCTGTTAATAGTAGTACTATTTCAATCATTTTTTATATTCTGCAATTACTTAGTTTTATAGCAGGAAACCTAATAATCTTTGGACGGTTTACCACCAGAGATGGGCGAATGAACTACACACTTAAAGTTCTTGGATGGTATTCCGCCAAGAAGGGAATTCAACTTTGCACTTTTTACTTTGTATTCGCTCCCGCTGAATAAGTGGTTGAGCTTTCTTTCAGCATTGTATTTACTTTTGTTACTCCGCCAGATGGTCGCTACTTACCCTACTTGGGTCTGAAAGCACATCCGTGGTGTTGAGTCTTTCAGCATTGTATTTACTTTCTGTTACTCCGTCATATGGTAGCTACTTCCCCTACTCGGGTCGGAAAGCACATTCTTGGCGTCGAGTCTTTCTTTAATAGCTGGTTATGATTTGAGCTAACCTCTAACGGGTACTCGGTGCTTTGTGTTCTTCGAAGTTTGAAAAATTTGGGTCAGAATTGGTTCGGTCCATTACAGTTGTCTAGTTTTCAGTAAGCCTTTCTCTTTTGGATTGGGGAGTTTGTATAAGCGTTTCAGTTGATCTTGTCATTGCTGTCTTTTATTATTTCTGAGAATGTTACAGTGGTCTAAGTAGGTTGAACTGAATAATCAGCTACAGCAATATTGGGGATATCAGGATATGATGTTGAAAGTTTGAGCAGAAGGTTTTTTGTACTTGGACAGTGTTTATGTATATGCAGATTGGTATTCAAAGTCTGGAGTTGGTGTTTCAGCAACACTGGAGTTGGTGCTTCAGTTGGTTCGGAGTTGGTGCTTCGAAGGAGAGTTGGTGCACTCAGTGAGTTGGTGCTCACTTATGTAAACAGGGTTGGTGCCCTTTGGAGTAATAAAAGCAATATTTTCCCGAGGTTTTTTACCTGAAAGGGTTTTCCACATAATCCTAGTGTTCATCTTGTTCATGGTGTTTTATGTTGCTCTTAATGTTCTAATTTCTGATTCATGAGGTTTTAAGTTTTAAAGTTTTTGAAATACTGATTTAGTCCCCCCTCTCAGTATTTCCTATGTGCTCTTCAAAGGCGAAGTAGATTCTACCACTTCCGTTAGTGTTATAGTGCCTACCACTCCATTGGAAGGAGTTGGCCCTAAATGAATTTTTGTGGCAATTGATTGTGCACTCAAAGGGCACACTCTCACAATGAGGATTCCTATTAGAAACATCTCTATGCTAGTCATATCTATGTAGTTCATCTCATAGCCTCTAGAATACTTAGAAGGTTCTATAGCTGGTGGAGAGGTTAACCATGGCCTTTAGGTTCCCTACAAGGTAGACAAACTTGGTTGTTTGAGTTTTTATGGCTCCTAAAATCTTCATCATAAGCAAAGGCCAACACATATATGAAGGGGAGCTAGGATCCCTATCGGCCTATACTAAGCGTCTTCTATGTGGGAAAGATTCTCTATGCTCCAAGAGAGTAAGGTTCCATGCCTATTAGAGAAAATTGCCCGAATCACACTGCTCATGATCTCTATGACTTGGATGAGGAACAATCTAATTAGACTGTGTGCTATAGCCATCACTAAAGAAAGTCTACACTCTCTCCTATAGAAATCTAAAGGTTGTCGGGTTAATTGGATTATATAGCTTGTTGCGTGGAAATTGTGACCTCTAGAAAAACCTCCCATACCAAGGCCTTTCCTTCTTCCCTACTTGGAATTAGGCAACTAGTCCTCAAGATGGGAGCTATAGCATGTCAAGGAGATTTGAACTCGCCTACACTTGGGGATGGCCAAACCTAGATAGCACTAATTTGAGGATGGAGAGCATCTTCTTGGTTTAGTGCCTCCACACCACATTCTCAATTTAGGTAGGAAGAAGTGTTATCCTCACTTATCTTACCACAATCTAATGGGCTTTGAGGGGCATTCTAGCACTCGTGTACCCAAGAGGTATCTTCCTTTTCTAAATCTGGCCCTTCACCTTGAAGGAAACAAGAGTCCCTATTGGAAGAAAGTGCAAATGCCATTGAAGAAAATTAGGATTAAGAAATCAAGCAACAATCAAATAAAGATAGGGGACAGCAATCAAAGGAGTGACAAGAAATATAAAAAGTTCATGGGTTGAAAGTGAGTCAACTATTTCCATCACAAACATAACATGTAACAGTATGGCACCACAATTGAGCAATTGTCACGCCACAAAATGTCAAGAGAAAACTCATAATTGTGGTTTTATGATGAGAGAATGGAGTCCCATCAAGAATGCCAAAATGCAATCATGATGCTAAATCAACGGTAGAAGATGGGGTGAAAAAAATAAGCAAATTAATCAGCCAAGATTTTTACTGACACGGTGATGGAATACAGTTCAATGGACAGGTTGTAAAGAGAGCAAATCAAACTAGAATAGAAGAACAGAGGAAAATATTAACTAAAATATAGATAGGGTTTGTAGGATTTAGATAAGTGTAGGGTCCCTACCAAGGCATATTCTAACTATTCAAATTGCAATAATGGAAGTATCAATATACAAGAGATAGCCATAATAACCTAATTAAGATTTCATTTATCATGAAAAATTAGGGCTAAAGAAAGTAACTTTTCAAATTTTGCAATTCTCAAATGATCACATGATAAAGGGAAGTTCATAATTTTAAAAAAACTCTAGACACAACCTAACATGAGAAACCCAACCAATGATGCAACTATATGACAATATAGGAAGATCTGCTATATGCTAAATGTAAAGTACCCTGTGTGACAGTGAGTCTGTAAGCTAAAAATGGCCCTGTGAAAAGATAAATAGTTCCTCCTTGATCAATCCCTGGCCGGTTTAGTTGAGTGGACAAACCTAGGGCAGCAAGGAAGAGCTACTGAAATGAGGGAGAGATAAAACTGCAATCCATTTTCTCCATGTGTAGATGCAAGTGTAAGTAAGGCAGTCTGTAACACACTTCTTTTTCATGTTGTCTTATAGATTTTGTGCATTTGTACTTTAAAATTCATTGCTTATGAGCAACCAAATAATGTATTGTGGTCTTCGCTTTGTGATTAAGATAGCATTTCTCTTTCATTAAACAAACGATATAGTTAAGGATGCCACCTTTTGTTGGGAGAATTAATAAGAAACAATACTGTTTCAGACAAAATATAACTGACTAGGAGGCATTTTTTATTTTACAAGAACGTCCTTTTTCAAATGCTTCTCTTAATTTAGTTGCATTCTGAATTAACAATATTTACATAATTGCAAACTGGGGCTTACTTGAAAAGACATCAACACACCATGGTCCTGACATACAATAATTATCCCTAAAGCCTTTAAAGAAGAATTAATCCAATAATGTCCAAAAGTTAAAACAAAGAAAGTTCAACTTATCCAAAGGCAAAGGGTGAACAAAACTTCATAATATTAGCTAGCTACAATGTAGAAAATCATAAACAGGGGCATATGAATTCAAAATGCCCCTATTATACACTTTTATATTTAAGAGATTTTAGGTGAACCTAATAAAACATTGTGAAGCCTCAAAATAGAAGGCATGACTCATGAAAACCTTTTTTCTTCTTACCAAAAGCATTGGTTTGCTCCTTCTCAAGGTAATGTTACACCTTGTTAACAATGCTCCTGCAGCCTCAGCAAGTCCAAGCCTAACAACTCTTGCCGGGTGAGCACATAACTGATGAACAAGAAGAAAAAGAGTACAAGTTATGACGTTCGAGAAGATCAAAAGCATACAACAATTAAAGCTAAGCAATAGAACAAACTCCAGAGATTTAGCAATTACAAAGAAGTATGGCACTTACAACTGGAAATGTAGCAGATAGAAGAGAATCTACATGTTGAGCCGTCTGCTCAAGCCACTCCTTATCTCGATACACACGGAAATTAGAACTTATTGCTCCTCTTCCATCTCCCTGAGCTTCACTATTTTTTTGTCTGCTTTGCTGTAAATCTTTACCATTTAATGCATGATACGGTGCTTCCTTTTTTACTTCACAATCTTTCTTAGCACGAGTCTGGAAAGATAAACATTGTAGAGCTTCCAAGGCTGCATTGGCTGACTTATACTTGCTTGAGAAAGTTCCCAACAGACCCTCACTGTAGGTCTCTGCATCACCAATATTTAATTGAGTGGTATTCTTCTCATCTGCAAGACACAGAACTAGCATGTCAGCCAGACCTTTAACAGCTTGCTCAATTGCTCCAATACTTCCAGCTGCACCAGAAGTCTGTTGGAAGGAATTCCCCGTTGTAAACTTTGAGACACGCAAGACCTTTGCTAAACCACTAACAATCCCTGGCAGAAAGTAAGCTAATGCATCTGCATTACCAACCTACAAAACAAGGTAAACGTCCAAGTAAGCAATAAATTCCTCAGAGAAAATGAACCTTTTAGAGATTTCTGTTGCAGAAGGAAACCAGAATCATATAAACCTTGCAATAAGAAAATTAATCAGAACCACCTAAATGCTATTATCAAGAGGTCATGTCATACCTTAGAGATGAGCAGTCTAAGGGTTAAAAGAGCTTCAGCACGGAGTTTCCCACTTCCTAGATGCCCTCTTTTTGCTTCTGCTTCTGCAATCTTAAAGGTAAAAATACTTGTCTTATAACCAAAAACCAAATAATCTGTAACTGCTCTTTGTAAAAACAAAATATGCATGAACTATACCCATCAAATCATGGGCTTTTAGAAGAACAGCATGACAGTGTACCTGAAGGAGAAGTGAAAGCAAATGCCCCACTGCTACCGATGTGTCCTCTGACTGCAAAAATGCAACTAGACAATCATCATGGTAAACCAATTCTGTCTCCAAATGACTTGGGATGGGATCCTTAATTTGAAGAAGCGACTCTAGATCCAAAGTAAGGAAAGGTGACGGAGGAATTGTTTTGCATATGCATGTTTTGTCCAGACATGGCTTTAGACCAAGTATTACTGCTTTTAAGCACCTCACTATCCCAAGCCGAAATTCCTCAGCAGCCTCAGATGGTGAGAGCAAAGCTCCTGAAGTAAATTTCCTTAGTAGCATTGACAGCTGTTGCATTAAAAACATTTTTTCAGTGACCATTCTTAAAAGAAGGGAATAAAATATTTATATTATTTTCAGCAAGGCAAAAGAAAATAAATTTTCAAAAAAGAGGTCTACATTGAATCATGGACCGTATTTTTGGGAGCTAAAAAGAAAATACTGAAAATAGATTAATATCTGATCTCACATAGCAGATTTCATTAAATTTTTTACAACTTCTGTGAAATTTGAGGAACATTGACTTTTAAGATTTAACAGTCAACAGCCCTTGGTCCATTGCTGCTATACTAAACTCGGACAGCCTTAGTAGTAAATGATACAAGAACCACATCTCACTCTTGTATGGTCTTTATTTAACCATGTTTCTTATTATCTAACAAAATTAATTAATATTCTTATGGATTCTATTTACAGTGGATAAGTATTTTCTTTACATGAGAACTTTGCACCAAGAGATCATTGTTATACTGAGAATACCTAGCATAAATTGCCACTAACGTCTCTCAAATTTCCTCCATTCTTTGTATTCAGATTGGTTTCCCATTCTGCGCATCCATTGAAAATAAACTACGTCACCAAGAGATCAAATAACATTATTGCTATAATAAATCAGAAAATTCCTTCAATCTACATCTTTGTTCAAAGGTAAAGAATGATTTTCCACAGTGCACTCACATCTTGGAGACTTTTACTTCTGTAAGCTTTCCAATATCACTAATCTGGAAACTACAGGCTCATGTATTTGCAATCATTTCCTACTCCTAAAGCCTTGCAAATACAATCCATATTTGTATGCATCCTCCTTAAAAGGAAAAATAATATACCAACATTGTTTTTTGATTGATTATTTCAGGGTTACCCACAGGACCCTCCCCCTTCTAAACATAAAACAAGGTAGCCTTGTCAACAATGTGATTGGTTATTACAGACATTGATAGCCAGAAATGGGCAGTGTAACCAAATATTCTGCAATCATTATAAACAAATTTCAAGTCATCCTTCATTGTCATCAGTGTTTGAGAATCAAAAATTGTCAACTTAGTATAGCCATAGAGGCTTAAGATTACTAGAATCTCTAATCATTCTTTCAAAAACGGAGGTTGGACACTCATCCTTATTAAAACCTAAACCCAATAACCATAGCAGTATAGCAGCTCCAAAAGATCATGTGATAAGTAAACAAGAGCCTGCTCAATTTTTCTTTTTCTGCAAATTTATTCATTTGCAAAGAGATTTCTGATGGTAAATCATGTTGATAAGATCAACTTTCACAGAGATAGTTCCATAGCCTTGCAGTGGAATCTGCATAAGCTATTATAAGCAGACCACTTTCTTGGTCCCAAACTAGTTTCCATCTCCCCCCCTTCATGTTTCATGCAGCTGGAAAAGTTACATTTGTGCCTACCATAGAAGCATAAATCCTCGAAAAATCACAAAATTCCCAATTTTTAAAATATCTTCGGCCGAAACAATTTTTTCCCCAAAAAATCCTGATTTAATCAGTCATGATTTTCAACGATTTTTAAGGGTTTAAATCATAAAAAAATAGTGTAAAGCTCACAAAAAAATCACGTAAAAATTGTGAAAGAATTGCCCAACCATCCCTTCGTGAAACCATAACCATGCGAAATCGCTACTTATCAGGTTTTTTCATTGATTTTTAGCACAAAACTGAGCAGTGGTTGTTGGGACATGTCATCAATGGAGAATGAGCACTAGCTACGTTGTGACCCTAAGGAAGAAGTAATGCTCAATCAAGTAGAGAGCCTTGTGCCAAGGTAATGATGAGTTGTACACACAATGGCCACATGGTAGAACAACTTGAACCCAAATTAGCAAAGTCAACCCCATCAAAGTGTCAATGACTCAATCCTAGTTATTGTTCCAAGTACAAATCTTGTCCATTTAAATGACACTAAAGGGCTATATAAGGAAAATGGAAATAGTAAAAGAGAGAGAGGAGGGATATAGACTACTATAGAGGGTGATAGAGAAAAGTTAGTTATGTTAGTGGTAGGTGAATATGAGAATGTGTTTTGCATAAAAGCATTGGATGTGCATAACCCTATTGCAACCAAAGCCTATGAATGTATATCATGTTTGGCGTAAGGCATTGTTGATGAATAGCACAATGAAGCCCTTGTTCCAATTTATGTTGTCTCAATCTCTAAATGATTCCTTAATATGGTTAATAATAGTAGTTTAAAGCAAATCATCATAATAGTAGTAATCCTTTTACATGACACTTTTCTCATTGCATGCCACCAAGCAAATGACTGATGAGGGATTTCAAGGAGCTATTGTGCCTCTAGTAAGCTCTTAGGTCTGCCTAAGCTTGAGTGACATGCATTGTAGTATCTTTGTTGGTAGTTTGTGCATGAGTAGGGGGATGATCACAAGTTCAATAATTGTGGGAAATTGCTATTTAATTGTTTTTTCGTTGATTTTTAGCACAGAACTGTGCATTGGCCACTAGAACATAGTTCACCATCAAAGATTCACTAGATTTCATCATGTTGCCTAGGCAAATCGTAGGTAGGCAACCTTGAATGGACGTATATTTCTAATAGATGTTAAGGGCATTAAAATAGAGACACATTCATTGGTATGCTTCTACATTTGATGTTAAGGACATTAACATGGAATGGTTAAGAGATGTGCTTTTTTTTTCTCTATATGCCACACTATTGTCATTTGCCTTAGGCTCGTAGTAATGCTTTCCATGTATATAAATCCAAAGACGCAATTTAGTGGGAAATAGTGGACAATATCATAAATACTAAGTAAGGCTTCTATCTTATTTTTTTAACATATCAGAACCTTATAAAAGTACTTGCCAAAAGTAAATATAGAAAGCCAGACTAAACTGAAATGAAACTCTATTGGCTTGATATCAACCTAAAGAGGTTTGTTTTCTTCGAATTTTTATGATCCTGAATATTCAAAAGAATTTTAACATTTCAATTGTCAACAATAATACTGAGGTGGTTGTTTAGATTATCAAGGTTAGGTTGGGACAAATTTCCTTTTCTGATGCTAACAAAGTGTGATAATTTGGAGCTTCAATTTGACACTGGCCATCAAGTTTTATTGATAAGTGGGCAGGGTAGTGACAATTGTATAATCAAGTGGGAAGCATAAGTATATGCATGATAGTATATAGACATTGTGGAACCGGAAGCATAATGTTTCCTATCAAAAAGAAAAGAATCATCTTGTAGTGCTGAAAAAATGAACTGTAGCAGTATTTTATATCAAAATGAAGGATTGTTTTAGTTATATTGAAATTTCCTATATATTCTACAAGCTTAATGATTTGTTAATTGGTGGAACTCACTGCTTAAATCATGCCCTTCCTTGTCACAGAACTACATTCCATTTGGAGCGTCATATACATGGAGGTTCAAAAGGCACATAAAGAATTACAAAAGCAATGCATGAATGCTTTTAGACATATATAATGTAGCATTCCATGCATTACTAAATGGTATCAAGCAAACTAATACATTCCTTGAGAGAAGTCATGCCTTACTCTTGTGGGCTTATCTTAATCCCTCCCAAAGCAAGCCTCATATATTTTCTCTTTAACGATCCAAGATAGATTTCAGCCCAAGCTATCCCATTGAAAGGTGTGAATGGTAAAAGCATTCTCTATTAACAAGAAAAAGATTACAATAATATAGAAATTACAAGTTACTGTAGATATTAATGATATCTATCTACTATCTACCTACTAACTATTGTAGAAACTACAATAGATAATTGACCATTAAATAAAAGAAGAATATAATAATTTTAACACCCTCATATTGGTCAATCCTTCAACAACAAGTTGCCCCAGATTTGACAAACTTAATAGAGGCTTTCGAGACTTGGTGAGAATATTTCTGCGATCCCCGATCAGCTAATAAGACAGCCTACGGCTGAGCTGATTTGTCTTCACCCGACTTGCGGATGTAGTGACAATGAAGCTCAATATGCTTGGTACGTTCATGAAAGATTGGATTTTTGGCTAGTTTGAGCACCCCTTGATTATCAGTGTACAAGGGAGAAGGACCTGCTTGTGACATGTGCATGTCAGAAAGCATCCTACGGAGCCAAACTACCTCACATGTTACTTTAACAGTTCCTCGATATTCTGCTTCAGTCAAGGAAAGAGCCACTGCCTGCTGCTTCTTGCTAGTCCAATATTACGGCCTTACTTGTACCCAAAGCGAAGACATATTGTAATGTCCTCACTTTCACGAGCGGTTGAGTTGTGTGCTAGCTCATTCACCATTCCCGTGAGCTAGTCATTTTGGTGAGGGAATGTATTTTTTGGCCAAAGAGGTACAAAATCAAAATTCAATAATATTAAATAATTATATTAATGGGTTATAAAAATGACTTAAAGTGAAAAGGTAAAATATTAGGGTCACATCAAGGTGTCACATCAAGGAGTCATATCAAAAGGGATCACATCAAGGAGTCATATCAAGGGATCACATCAAGGAGTCATATCAAAGGGTCACATCAAGGGGTCACATCAAGGTATCACATCAAGGGATCACATCAAGATGTCACATCAAGATGTCACATCAAGGAGTCATATCAAAGGGTCACATCAAGGAGTCACATTGACAAGAAAAGTGAGTGGGCTTCCCTTGAAAAGAGTATAAATAGAAGCTTGGGCTTGGCTTTTATCATCTTATGTTGGTATTATCTTTGCATATTAAGAATTTTCTCTTGGATGGAAATAAGTTATAGCTTGATCAAGGTGATGATACTTTGGTTATTAGGGTTTGGTAATGGCCCCATTCCCAAATTGAGAGGTGGATGCAATCAGTATTCATCATAGAGCTACATTGTGGAATTTTGGAGAGTTTTGTGTGAAGAAAGGAGGTTTGCAATTTTGTTTTAGTTGCAAGTTTTCCATGAAAGGAAGTGCATTTTGATTCATAGCTCTTCATTAAAGGATTAGGTTTTTTTGGGTACTTGAGGGATCAATTTCTAGCGCCTTGGCAATCATTTTAGGAGCAAATTGGAGAAGTTTGTAGCCAGTAATTATTTTATATTTTCATCTTCTTCAAGCAAAAAGAGCAACCCTCTTTGGTAGGGGTGATTTTGCTTCAAGAAGGCTCCAAAAATTCTAAAATAAATTGCAAAAGGGGCACCTGGGTTGGTGGAGGATAGTTTCAAAGTTTGGTGGCCAAATTCCTAGCAATTAAGTAGATTTAGATATTTTTTGGTGGATGCTATTTCATACCAAGTTCTCCCATAATTTTGTTTTAGTTATTTATTTGCATTTTAGTCATCAAAATTTGCATGTTTGTAAGGCAAGAGTCTTGGCATTATCATTTCATTTCATTGGCACAAGATAATAGCATTATTTCCGACT
>VDFB02270651.1:798926671-799008037 GCA_007258455.2 Sequoia sempervirens
AATGGACTGCAAAAAGCCAAATGTGTAGATGGTCGCCCCAACTGCGACCAAGAAACTGACTGCACCAAACCACGATTTTTGAGGAAAAAATCGCCAAACCCAAGATTACAAATCATCGTTTTTTTGGAAAAAAGGGTAAAAACCAGAGAGCCCTCCCGAATGACAAAAACCCTAACAAGGGTATACAGGAGAAAAACTCTTAATTTTTTAGGACAAAATTATAAACCCTCTCGAAACCCAGAAGACAGATTTTTTTTTTTTCTTTTACGGGACAAAAAAATATTTAAAAACCCAAAACATCGATTGTCAGCTTAAAAAACAAAGGGTTTGGAACCCTAGCCGCCAAAAATCAGAACAAATCTGCACAAAAACCAAGGCACAGAAAACGAAGCACCCAGAAAAATATGAAGGCAACCCAGTTAAGATCTCGAAAAACCCACAAGGAATCTGTAACCGAAAAAAAATTCAGACATAAACCAGAGGGTCAAAACCCTAGCCGAAAACGCAAAAACCCTAGGCCACCATGAATAAACAAGAAAATGTAGAAAAAAAATCTGCAAAATGCAGCCACCAGAATGAGGGCAAAAACGCGGCCAACAGAGAGGAGATCTGTGACTGGAAGGAGATCAAAACGCAAGCCAAAAGAGCCTGAGAAAAACGCGTTCAAAACAAAAAACGGGACACAAACAGAAGCGCCCACAAAACCAGAAAACGCGAAAAGAAAAACGCGTTTAGGGCAACAAAAACCCGTCAAGTGCAGCCGCCAAAAATCACAGCTTCAAATCCGTTACAGGAAAACATGATTCTCAGGTCGCTTTGACAAACAGGAGGCAAACGCGAAATCGCGCGCCCAGTATTTCGAAGAACGTGTTAAAGAAATTGTGGCCTGAGAAGGGTTACATCCACGCCCAGGAGAGCTTCAAAAAAACATGACTACAACGTGCCCTAGCCGCGCGAAAACGCACAGACAGACAAAGAAATCATTGTCTGTAAAAAGGGGTCGCCAAAAATGAGGGCAAAACACAATGCGATCAGGGAGAACGCGGCCAAGGAAAACGTGCACCAAATCTGCAAAGAAAAACTCATCCAGAGGTCGCGCAACACAAAAACACAACTAGGAGTTTTCAAAACTAGGTTTGCAAATTACGCCAGGAATGAAAGCAAACGCGTTTTCAACATGCCCTCGATTTTCTTCTCAAACAAGCCCCCCAAAAGCTAGGAGAACAATCCCAAAATAAATTTCGATAAAAATTTCAAAAACTGGAATAATTTTGAAAACGAAATTATTAAATTTTTCGAAAAATATTTTTACTGCTCTGATACCATGTTACAGAATCGATGTTGTTGTGTATTAATCAAGAGGAACAAGAGTTCCTTATATAGAGTACAAGATACGATGTTTCTAAAAGAAACAATCGTTAAGTTAGAAAAAGCAACGACGAGATGACCATTATGACATAAATAGAAAGATATTATTCTAATACTAAACATAATAAAGAAAAAAGCAAATTTCTATTGTTCACACTCAATTACAAAAAAAATCAAACTCAATTTTTTCCGAAACATTTACCCTAGCCAAACACAAATTTGAGTCTTGTGATATAGACCTATCATAGCAAGCTTGCATAGTGGACGCTGGTGCTCTTTATCTTATTTTCAATTGAGGTGTATTCTCTGTTAAACATTAGAATAGTGTTGAAATTGAGAGACAAATACATCATATAGATAGCATAGTCTTCGTTGTTTCTCTACCAACATTGCCATTGTGTATGTTCACCACTAATAAAATACCTTAGATTGAAGCATCTCACACTTATCAACTTGTATGGACATTCCCTACAATAATTGTTACCAGGTTTTTAAAAATTGATTTGTTTGGGAATAAGAAAATCGGAAATCTGGAATTTTCATAAGAAATCTGTAAAATTTCTATAGAAACTCAAAATCCAGAATAAATCAAACAAATCCAACAAGTCCAAAAAAATTGGACTGAACTGGATTTGATAACTATGCCTACAACAGGGGTTGGGGCCCTAGCTTGGTTGGCTAAATCTTTCCTATAGCAGGAGGTTGGTCACAAGTTCTAGTCTCCCCCACCCCCGTGGTACCGGAGGGCGTGTCGCACCAGCGCCGCCGGTCACGTTAAAAAGTTTACCAGGCGCACTGCAGTTTATAGGGGGTCATGCTACCCGATTCCTACAGTCTAAAAAAAAAAAAAAAAAAAAAACTATGCCTACAACAGGTAACCTATGAAATAAGATCCTTGACATTATAAAGAGAAACATAAATATCAAATAACCATGAGAGATCTCCAAAGGTTGTCAAAATTGGCATATTGATTTCAAAATGCATATGTATATTCCCCACTTACGAATTTTTTACCTAATACAAAGTCTCAAATCTCAACAAAATTCTAGCAACTAAATCAGCACTTTGTTAGGCCCCTAAAAATATCCATTTGCCTATGCAGTCTCAAATTTCATAGAACTTCTAACAATTTAATCATCACTTTATTAGGATCCTAAAAGTATTCATTTGAATGTGTATGAAAACTTAATAAAAAAATAAACTTACTGGGGAGTCCAACAGCTGACAGCTCACGCCTTTGGGACCTGCAAAATACATGGCTGCAAGCAACCTACGAGCATGTATTAACGCAGTAGTTTCATCTCCTCCAAGTATTGTTTTAGGCAATCTTTCCATCAGTCTGCCATGAAAACACAAATGAAGTTTAACTCACAGAAAATTTGCAACAAATAGATTCTGTTTTTAGGGATTAGAAATTTAGAAGCTGTGATATACATAGAGATTTCTCATAGTAGCAACAAACCTGCTAAAGACCTTATTTAGTTCATTTTCTTGCATAAATTTCCCATCTGATGAGAACAGGACTGATAGAAAATTATGAGCGCTCAAAGAAACACTTTCCCAATCATCACAGACTAATGCTAATAGACACTCCTGAAAAGAAAATGAACAAATTAACTTCTCACGTAGAAACTGAATAAACCAGACAGACACTCTCCAAACCAAAATTTGGCATTAGTTAAGCAACCATGAAATAATGAAATGAAAGAAAAACATTGAAACAATAATATTTAATAGAAAGAAGGGAAAAGAAAGAAATTATATGAATGTCGAAAAATAACCAAAATTAAGTAAATGGGACTCAAAAGGTACAATCAGTTATAAGAGAGAAGTACTAGGGAATAATTATAATATTCATGACTTACAACATACAACATGTGGTGAGTGCTAAAGTAAGCTTTGTTATCAGGAGAAATAGGGATAACCATTTAAAGTGCTTTGGCTATCATTGCTCCTATTAACACAACTGATAGATAAGATACAATTTCTTTGCTTTAGTTAATGATCAATAAGTGAGCTGGAATAAGCCCAGCTTCATGATACCAGTATTGCTATGTGATATGCAACAGTAAATCTAATATCTATTGGGCTTAGTTACCCCAACAAAATATATTATTCTTCCTTTGTTTGCAAGCTCTCAAAATTAAAAAAGGCCATACAGTCAATACTTTTGTGACTTTGTCATTATATAACACATTATTGCTGATACCTGACACCTGTGAATGAGACGTGTTCAATGGCTCTGTAGATTATTGGGAGTACTTGGGTCTTCTTCTATTACAAAATGCTTTAAATAAACATCATGAATAGCTACATCTCCTGCAAAAAGCAGTGTAGAGCAAAGCAAATAAGAGAAGGTACTGTACAATCATGTCCATCATCATCCCAGCATACAAACAAGCATGCAGCTTAGCAATACAACTTCACATATGCAACCATCTCTATACACATTACAAACACAACCCCCTCTTCAGTGGTCAGGTATAGGGATTCTATACAGGTCCCTTGGTGCCTGTAGAGCTCTACCTTATTGTGTCTCCCTGCTCATCTGTGATAGTAAAAAATTCTCTATGTCAACATGTACATTAGATTCACATCAATACCAATGCAATTGAGATTCACATTATCAACTCTCAATTCTTGTACTTTCTGTTCAATGTTCTGTTATAAATTCATTTACATTTGAATCCTACAGTTACCTCTCTACTTTGGTGATTATGATTATTATGAGTAACAGTTCCACAATATTTTAACAACTCAAAACCCAATTCCTTCTATGACTATAAAGAACAAAGTGAGTTCGGAGCATCCAATACAGAATCTTGATAACAATATGGTAATGGCCAGCCACTTCACATACAACAGAGGGGGAAATCCTATCATATGCACGTATTATGATAGACAGAGAGAGAATTTGAAATTGTCAATGGGTAGTAGAAAGTTCAATAGATGCCAAGAGACAGCACTCACAAGACCCCTGTAAGGCAAGTGATAGCCTTGGAACCCCTCCTAAAGCACTATTAATGAATCAAGTCTTGACCAAGGTTCCAAGATGGGTTTGCTAAGATCTATGACTTCAGTGTTTTAAAGTTGTGAAAGTGGATCGTTTGAATTGTAGAGATGATTCTTCCAATAGTTCAGTTTACTGTTTAACTTTTGAGAGTTTGGGGCTTTGTGGTTGTGTTTTACTCATACAACGAACATATCGAGGTTGTTAGTTATAGTTTACTAAGTTTTATGGGCAAATATGTTACGAGCACTACTGAGATTTGGGGTAAGCTTCCATCACTTGGGTTGTTACTTCGGGAATGTTTGGTTAGGTTTAGCTACAATTCTTCTTAGTAGGCTAGGTATTGCTTATGTCTATGTGATGCAGGCAAGGATAGGGAAACATATAAATGGTGACCTTGTCCTTGCAGCAAAAACCAAGATTCAATGTACGTGTCTCTCATGCACTCTAAAGACACAAAATTCTAAGGTTCTAATTTAGATTCAAAAACACAGAAACCATGAGCAACAACACAGATTGGAAAATTTATGATAGGGCTTCAAAAACCTGTAAACATTCACTTCAACTCTCTTTAGAAAATCTGATCAGAGTGTTTCCTCTTTCTCCAAGAGTCTCATTCTACCAAAAGGAAAACCCCTCCTTTTTCCTTTCCAAGAGCCCCCCTGCTCTTTTACATTCAAGGGCCACCCTTATTCATTATTGAAATCCCAATTTAAGGATTGGCTTTCCAACACTTGGTGTCTTGTTTCTTCAAATTCAGGCTTCATTTTCGCATTCTTGTCTCTTCACATTCAACTTGACCCTACACTCCCATATGATGACTCTTCACCTTCATTCATGCTCAAAACTACCTTTGATGAAAGAGGATTCACTTTATTCACCTACATGTGCCTGTAAAACACCTAATTCTTTTTGGCCATTTGGGTGATGCAAGATTGCACTACCTCTAGAGCTCCTACATCATTAAGATGAGCCAAATACCAATATATACAATTACTTAGGTAAATCAAGTGATGAAAGTTGAAATATTACTGACTAATTTTGGTTTAAACCTTTACATAATTGCTTTGTCTGTTTGGTGGATCATAGGGAAGGTGTTTTTAGCAGTAAAGTCTCCTATGGAAATGTTTGTGATTGACAGTCACTACTTGCTTCCTCACTGCCAAGATATTTTTGTTATATGTAAGGTGTTCCATGGAAATGTTTGTGCTAAAAGATGACTACTTGCTTCCTCATTGATTTGCCAAGATATTTATGTTATATATAATGTTTAGGAGAATCACTGGATCCCACAACCATTTAAGATTGTGCTAAATCAACTTGTTCGAATGGTGATATTTTTGACCAATTCCCCTCACTATGCTTTGGGAAGTCCTTTTACCACTGAACCCTTGGCAATGCAAGGCCAAGGTAAAACAAAAAAACCAAGTGTACAAGCCCTAGATCAATGGTAGTCATTACTCAAAGTGGCCATTGTAATTGTCTTAGGTCATCAGGATTCTTCATTTGTTTAGAAGCAATCAGCTGAAGGAGCCAAATGGTGCTTTAACCGATCACATGAAGCTTCCCTTGATCCAAATTACAACTCCTCAATCAGTTTCGAATTATAACATACATCACGTGAATACTCTATGAATAGTATGGCAATGTCTAGGACGGTGTGAGCCTACATTCTTATGTCATTTAATGTAATGTCCCCTTCTCGCTCCTGAGCATTATTGAGACTCAATTAGCCTATTTGCAAGTCCTCGTAGGCTAGTTGATGTGGTTAGGGGACTCAGTTTCCAGCATTGATGTCAGTTTGGTGTTGTTTGGAGGGGCTACTATTTATAGAAATGGCCGGTTTCAGCGTTGTCATCTTCAGTTGGTCACGTTGTTCCCAGCGGTCTTCAATTTTGCTCAATTCTGAGCATTTGGCTTCCACTTACTATTTATAGCAGTTCTATTTTTAGTAAGTCACCATTGGGAGTTGGATTCCGGGCTTGGTCATTGGCAGCAGCATATTATTCCAGTTCAGTTGGGGAGCTAAAGGTTGCAGTTTAATATTTATTTAATTTATCCTCTTTGGCATGTAATTAAGTTGAAATAATATAAAGTTAACTTATGCTGAGGGGTAAGAGGGTCATCAGGAGGACCAAGTCGCCTAGTGCATTGACATTAAGTTGTTTTAAAGCCAATTTAAAATATTGTATCTTCCTTTTGGAGTTGGACGCCTATGTAAAGGTGAGAATTATTTAAAAGTTATAATATTTTGGAGACTTCTAAGTGGGACGCCAAAAAGGTGAAGAGACTTTAAAAATGTTAAATATTTTTAAAAAAAGTGAAAGGTGAAGATGGGCGCCCATTCTCTAGAGAAAAATTAAAACTTTTTGGAGTCCAAAACCCCTAAACTTTTAAAAGAGAAGTTTGGCTCTCATTTTGGATTATGCAGACTTGACAACTTACTGAAATGCTGCTGGATTTTCATTTGGTTGCTTGGAAACATTGTGAGGACGAAAACCCTCCATTGCTGGGCTGATTTCGGTGGTGAAATATCCACCCTAGTCAGATATTAGTGTTGGATACAAAACTATTTCAACAAGAGCTTCACAGATTGATCTATAGGAGAGGAAACATGAAGATTTTTCAGTACTTTTAGGGATTTTTTGGTGTGCTTTGGTTTAGCTACAGTTTGGTGTGATTTTCCTAATGTTTTGGAGTGATATTTTGGTTTTCTGGGGGTTTGCAGTCATGGACCTGAAACTGAGTTTTTACTCATAACTCATTATCAGTTAAAGCTTTGGTTTTGGGTATTGTTCTTAATTGAAGCCTAGCTCCAGCCGATTCCAAAGAGCGTTGGATTGTAATTTTAAATGGAGGCAATGATTTTTAATGGTGAATCGAACTTCCAGGAGGGGCCGCCCTTTGCTGTTGAGAAATCTAGTTTCTTGTGTTGATGTAATAGCAGTGAGAGATATCTTTCTCTCTAATTTGAGAATATTAATATTAAACAAATAATTGTTAAGGCAAGTCGGCCTTATTATAAAATTTTATTTTCTTTAAGAGGCCGACCAAGTGAAGAGTCGCCTTGCTTGTGAAGAGTCTCCTTACATTGTATATATAGAAGGAGATGATCATCCATTCAAGACATCAAGTTCAATTCATTCCAATTCGTCATTCTTCATCAAGTTCGCCTTCCCTTGCAGCGGATCCATTCTCAAAGAGAAGTGTTACCTTTTATGGAGTGTCTCCATTCATTGTATATACTCAGCCTTGTGCAAGGCCTGATTGTAAGCAGTATTCTGCACTTTTTACATGATATATATGAGAGATTATTTGTTGGGTTTTTCTCCCTCGAGTAGGAGGGTTTTCCCAAGGTAAATTGTTGTGTTTATTGTTCATGTGTTGCATTTTCTGCTTTATGTTAAATCTGATTCTAAACACTAACATGGTATCAGAGCGGGTTCTAGAGATCCAATCAGATTTAATTAAGCAGATTCTCCATGAAGTTTATTTTGGAAAGCAATTAATTATTGGGAGCAGCTTGTAATTGAACAATCGTATTTCAAAGAGTCGCTTCATTGTGGATATCCGTGAGTTTTCAATCAATTCGGAATTGTGAAGTGTGGACAGGGTCAATTCTTGAAACCACAAGGAAAACATTTGGAAATCAAGTCGATGCTTAAGCTTGTATTAATTTGGGCACACGAATTGATCTTCACTAACATTAACGCCATTCATGATGTCATCGGGCATATTGACAAATAATATCGGTGAAAGATTATTCTATTTCACCTCCTGTCGTTGAGTCATTCTAAGGGAGAATATGTGGGTTTCAGAATTCGGGTAAAGTTCTGTGGAGAAGAAAAGAGTCGTTTACCTCACACGAAAGAAGGATTAGAAGTCACGAAGCAAGCAAATATATTCTTTTTTTTTTTGTGTAAACATGTATTTTGATGCCAAGATTTACATCATGAAACGGTGTTAATATTTCTTTTAAAGCCAATGTCTTATTACCGGAAACAGGACGATATGGAGAGATTATTATATTTCAAGCCTAATTCTGGTTACGAAACCTAGCAAAGGCAGCGCATCATCTTCTTGTAATGTGGAGTCTTTAGGGTAAGCCGAAAATATTGTGTGAGTTGGAAGTGAGTCGCAGTTAAACAATTGGAAGAAGATAAAGTTCCGCATTGGCGTATTCCTTACTGATCGGTTTGAGATTCATTTGACGCCTTAATATGGTCAATGCATATGAAAATAGTTATTTGGATAGTGACGACTCAACCTGTGGCTGCCGCTTATACCTGCAAAGGTGTCGTTCTCAAATGGTCTGAAATCATCAAGGAAGTTATGGTGCTTTAATGTGATTCAGTATACACAAGTGGCGGAAATTACAGGTGTCTTAAAGTTGGAGTCGGGTGTCGGGTTTATCAAGGCAGCCCATATGTAACTTGTGGTGGGAGTCGGAAATACTTGAGCTGTCGGGAGCACCTTGTATGCTTGCTAAATCATAGACTTCGAAATGCTTTAGGTACATCAAGTAGTTGGAGTAATAGAAGCCTTGGTGGAGCTGGAAGGATAGGACATTCTAGTAAGCAGATCTAAGAAATTATTGTGAAATAATGAGCAGATCTCAGCAAAGATAATTGCAGACCTGAAAAGCATTTAAGTGCAGCACTTAAGGAGATTTTGATTTCAATGAGATAAGTATTTCATGTTTGAATAATATTCATGAATTTTTATGTAGTTATTAATTCATGCTATAACATAGGGATAGTGAATCATGTATGCTTCTACAATTGGTATTTCTCTTCGGGATAGTTTAGTTCTATGAACTATTATTAAACTCTCTAAAATGCTTTGAGGACGGACCGAGAAGCATAAGAGGGAGAAAGAGCTTGATGTAGCCTGTGAGGAAGTGACGCAGGCTGAAAAATGGAGAAATAGCTTGCAGCCATGGGACTGAGTTGGTGGCCGGAGACATCTCTCGAAGAGGAAGAACCCATACAAATTATCATTGTGATCAGTTTCTTCGAAGAGGAGGAAATAACATTCAGAGGGAGTCTAAAAAACCTTGGACGAGGAGGTCAAGAGGTTGATGCAAGTACTTGGAGCTTCAGAGGGAGTCACATCATCATGAAGATCTGTTGTAATGTATATTTCTCTGTGACGGAGAAGTATGAGGTGAAACCCTTGTAGTGTATATTTCTCTGTGACGGAGAAGTATGAGGTGAAAGCCCTTGTAGTGTATATTTCTCTGTGACGGAGAAGTATGAGGTGAAAGCCCTTGTAGTGTATATTTCTCTGAGACGGAGAAATATGAGGTGCGAGCCCTTGTTCATCTCTGAGACTGAGATGAGACGTCATGTTGAGACTCCATGATGACATCACGTTGAGAGACTCCGTGATGAACCCTTTGTACTTGTGTTTTTCCACACATGGGTGAACCCTTTGTACTTGTGTTTTTCCACACATGGGAGTAGCCATGGTGGACATCATGACGACATCATGTTGAGAGACTCCATAATGGGCACTTGTACGTGTGTTTCTTTCCACACATGGGAGTAGCCATGGTGGGCATCATGTTGAGAGACTCCATGACTACATCACGTTGAGAGACTCCATGATGAACCTTTGTGCTTTCCACAAATGGGTGTAGCCATTGTAGGTGTCATGTCGAGAGACTCCATGACATGAATATCTGAAAAGATACCTCCCTAGCTAAGAGGGAGTGTTGATGTAATAGCGGCAGGAGATATCTTTCTCTCTAATTCAAGAATATTAAATATTAAACAAATAATTGTTAAGGCAAGTCGGCCTTATTATAATATTTTATTTTCTTTAAGAGGCCGACCAAGTGAAGAGTCACCATGCTTGTGAAAAGTCTCCTTACATTGTATATATAGAAGGAGATGATTATCCATTCAAGACATCAAGTTCAATTCATTCCAGTTCGTCATTCTTCATCAAGTTCGCCTTCCCTTGCAGCAGATCCATTCTCAAAGAGAAGTGTTACCTTTCATGGAGTGTCTCAATTCATTGTATATACTCAGCCTTGTGCAAGGCCTGATTGTAAGCAGTATTCTGCACTTTTTACATGATATATATGAGAGATTATTTGCTGGGTTTTTCTCCCTCGAGTAGGAGGGTTTTCCCAGGGTAAACTGCTGTGTTTATTGTTCATGTGTTGCATTTTCTGCTTTATGTTAAATCTGATTCTAAACACTAACATCCTGATCAGATTGTAGGTGGAGTTTGACTTGGTTTGTTGGCGCTGGAAACAGAAGACTTGGGCGTGGAAAAAAGTGAAGATTGAAGAGGTTTAGTGGGCGTTTTTTGTGGCTTCATCAAAAAACTCATGCTGCTGTATCAGGTTCATCTGAGACTGGTTTTGATGTTGTAAAAGTTCTGAATTTATTTAATAAAAAGAAAACCTTTGTTGCTGGTTATAATCTATTTAAAAGTTTTCAGTTTTAGTATCTATTATTTTAGAAATCTGCACTTTGCATTTCAAATTTTGGCAAAGCATTGTGAAAACAAACTCAAACCATCATTGAGCAAACACAAACAGCCAATAACCAAATTCAAGGGAAAAAATTTAAAAAAACAGGAATGCATTATTACATTTAACATTAGCACACTCATTAGGGCGATAGCCAGCATTTTCTATTCATTATAAGCATACCTTGGGTAAGTTCAAAATGATAACTTCACATATACAAAAAATTATTGCATTTTGATTCTTGGCTTGTTCCTTGGGTTCATATAGAATCTTCCTCAACCTTCATGACCTCTACATCTTCCAAGACCTTTAATGGACCTTGGATGCAAAAATATCTCCCACTAATGCTCTCCCTTATCTATTTTCTCCTCCTACTATACTTGATGGCATGTGAAATGGATATATAGACTTGCACAAACCTGAAACGATTGTGAACAATTGAAGGAAACAACCAAATAGAGGGACCTAGAATGCCAACAGTCGTTCTTTGTCCCATAGTGAAATTCTTGATTTCCACCAATGATGACTGTAAATCCACCACAATCAAGACTACCACTTCACGCATGCAATACCACTATTACTTCTAGCAAAACCACCGCCTATGCAAATTTGACAATTTCACACAAAAATAGAAACATCTCTTTTTTCATGATTTCTCAAATACAAAAGCAAATCAAGAGATGTATTGTACCATCCCAACCTTTTTCAAATACTTTAGCCTCTAATTCTATTGAAACCTTTACTTACTTCACCTAGAAGGTCTTCAAAACCATGTTTTCCTTAAGTCACAACAGTATGGCAAGTTGAACTCTTTTCCAGTACCCCATTTACAAATCATGGCTAGTCACAAAAACACAAAAACTCAAAGTTCAACTCATGTTTACCTTGTCTTATCATAGTGAGTTATTGAAATCTAGAAAAAAAAGGACTAATGTCATCGCAAAAAAGCACAAAAGCATCTACAAGCTATTGGAAACTGTAAGTAGAATTGGCTAGCAAATATTGGACCCATTAAAGAGATGCACCTTACCAGGGTCACAAATCATTGTAAGAGCTTGGCATCATGTTCCCAATCAATGCATGAGCTCATGTATATGTTGATGTGGTCAAATTGATTTTCCACTAATGTTTAAAGGGGAGTAGGCATGAGGTGGGCTCTGCATGCAAAGCTACAATTTCCTATGGATATATCTTCTAGTTTTGACAAAAGGCAAAGTAGATTCTACCACTTCCATTAGTGTTGTTCAGAAAAGAACTGGTAATTGGTTACTTGCTTGTATTAACAAAAAGAAAGGATTACAATTTATAGAAATTACAAAGTACTGTAGACATTAATGAAATGACCTACTTTAGCTAACTACAACTATAGACATTTAAGATGTCTACCAACCAATTACATTATTGACCATTAACAGAATAAAGAAATATTATTCTAACACCCTCCCTTAATGGTCAATCTATCAACAACACCAAGTTGCCCCCTGAATTTGACAAACTTATTCGGGCTCAAAGACTTGGCGAGAATATCTGCAATTTGATCCGTTGTCGAAACATACTACAGTTGAACTGATCCGTCTTCTACCAACTTGCAGATGTAGTGACAATAAAGCTTGACATGCTTGGTATGCTCATGGAAGACTAGATTTTTGGCCAGTTTGAGCACCCCTTGATTATCAATGTACAAGGGAGAAGGTCCTGCTTGTGACATGTGCATGTAAGAAAGCATCCTGCGGATCCAAACTGCCTCACATGCTGCCTTAACTATTCCTCGATATTCAGCTTCAGTCGAGGAAAGAGCCACTACCTATTGTTTCTTGTTGGTCCATGTTACAACACCTATACCCAAACTGAATACATACCCAGAAGAGAATTTTGTCATCCACTAAACCTGCCCAATCTGAGTCTATATAACCAATCAGCTTTGGATCCTTGCATCTGCCATACAGAATGTCATAATTTGAAGTGCCCTTAACATATCTCAGCACTCGCTTCGCTACAATCCAATGATTAGCTTTTGGAGCTATTAGAAGGGTTGCGCTAAAAACCATGATCAACCAAGTACTGATCAATCTTATTGTACCATGCACGGGGAGCCTGTTTCAGTCCATAGAGTGCTTTCACGAGCCTACAGACCTGATGCTCTTTGCTAGCAACCTTGAAACCAGGAGGTTATGTCATGTAGACTTCTTCCTGCAACTCACCGTTGAGGAAGGCACTCTTGACATCCATCTGATGAACCGTCCATCCAAACTGAGCTACAATAGCAAGAAGACGAATTGTGCTCATCTTGGCAGTAGGAGCAAAAGTCTCCTCATAGTCAATGCCCTCCCACTCTGTGAATCCCCGAGCAACTAATTTGGCCTTGTATTTATCCAAAGTACCATCTGCATGATACTTGACCTTATAAACCCATTTGCAGCTGATAGGTTTCTTCCCAAGAGGAAGACTAGAAAGAACCCAAGTGTGATTCTTCAGAAGACTATGATATTTTGTCTCCATAGCCTTTTCCCACTCTGGAATTCCTTTAGCGTCTGAATATGTCTGAGGCTCATAGATGTTGTGGATGTTGGCCATAAGACCAAAATTGACTGTGTTTTGCTGCTTGCTCTTTCTACGAGCTGATCTGCCCTCAATGAGTTCATCATCATGAACATCTCCGATAGTCTTGAACCATCACTTAGGCCGACGTACACCAAGAGGAACACGAACACCCTCATTAGAAGCCTTCATAGGCTGATCCGCAGGACTCGTAGTAGGAACAAATGGACCAGTAGTCTCATCAATCACAACATCACAACTGAATATGAGACGATCTGTCTCCACATCAATCAACCTGTATGCCTTGTGATTGTCGTTGTATCCAATAAACATAAGTTTCTAGCTCTTGGAGTCCAGCTTGGCACCCTTGGCGTCTGGAATCCAAACATGAGTTGTAGAACCAAAGACTTTCAGATGACCCACCTTAGGCTTACATCCTGACTAGACTTCTTTAGGAGTCATCTTCTTAATGGCCTGTGTAGGTGACCGATTCAGGAGGTAGACTGCAGTATAAACTACTTCAACCCAGTATTTCTTGGGGACATTTCTATACTCCATCATAGAACGAACCATTTCAATAATGGTGTGATTCCTACATTCAACGACACCATTTTGTTGAGAGGTGTATGGTGTGGTGAGTTGGCACTTAATGCCATGTGTAGCACAAAAAGTAGGGAAGTCAACTGAACAAAACTCCCCCCCATTATCTGAGCTTAGAGTGACAATCTAAGAACCTGATTCTTTCTCAACTAAGGCCTTGTACTGCTGAAATGTACTAAACACATCTAATTTATGTTTCAAAAAATACACCCACATTTTTCTACTGAAATCATCAACAAATAATAAAAAGTAACTGGACCCAGTAACAGATTTGGTCCACATACATCAACGTGAACCAATAGAAGTACCTTGGAGGCGCACCAAGAATCACTATCTAAGAATGGTGTCCAATGCTGCTTCCCACCTTGACAGGCTCCACAAACTCCATGATTTTGAGTTTGGATCTTAGGTAGACCAGCAACCAAACCCTCCCGAGACAGTTGAGAGAGATAGTGCACATTCAAGTGCCCATAACGTTGATGCCAAAGTTTGCTGATGGAAGTACTCCTGGTTACCAGAGAGTGCTCCTGAGAATCACCAGAATCAACAAGTCTATACAGACTATGATCCTTGAGTCCCATAGCGATTGGAGTACAAGTCTCCCTATCAACAATGTTGCAGGTGGACGAACTGAAAACAACATCCAACTGGGGAGAATGCCTCATGATTTGGCTGACGGAGAGAAGATTATGTTCCATGCCTAGAACATATTAGACATCGAGAAATAGTAAATTTCTCCCTCTAGAGTGAATCTGAACATTGCCCTTACTGGTAACTGTATACTCATCGCCTCCTCCAAAGATCATTGAATCAGTGAATGGTTCATATTTGGTGAACCAATCCTGACGATGAGCAAAATGTCGCGAAGCCCCGAAATCAATATACCAAGCAAAAGATTGTACTGGATATGTTGTTCTCTTGGCCATAAACGCATAGAATGCAGATTCTTTCTGCTTAGTGTGCTCCGCAACATTGGCTTTAGGTTGAGACCCGCCCTGCTTCATTTGTTCAAAATCCAACCGAATGTGACAATTAGCCTTCATGTGACCATATTTATGGCAATAATTGCACTAAACGTTATTTTTCTTCTTGCTATCCTCAGAAGAACCAGAGCCTTTCAGCTGAGAAGATTGAGCCTTCCTTTTGTTCTCAGCAGAAGATTTGGCAGAGAATGCGTGCTCTGTGGAGGTGGAACTGGTACTGCTCCCAAACTCATGTCTCCAACGATCTTGTTGTAGAAGCTTGTTACACAAGTCTAGAAACTTCAAGTCAACATTTGTTGAAGTAATATTGAGCGTTTCAATGAAATGCTCATAAGATTTTGGCAAACTCTTCAAAGTGACGACGACCTGTTGACGTGCGTTTTATGACATGACAAACATTTTAGAACAAAGTGTCACAGACGCTCTATTCTCTCTTGAAAAACTACTTCCTATGCTAAGATTGCCAGTAAGTTCATAGGGTAATTCCAATGTTTAAGATGAACGCGGATAGGCTCTGTGGTATGGATGTGATTTGCTGTGGGCACAAGTAGATTTTGCAAGTCATTCTGAGAAGTGGAGACATGAATGCAGTACCATTTTTGGATTTTTTTTTTTTTTTTTTATAAAAAAAGTGAAAAAAGATTTAGGGTTTAGAGAATCTATTCTACTCCTAAGAAATCAAGAGAAGACGAAGACTAAGTGAAACCAAATAAACTATACTCTGTTTCGCCACGTTCAACGACAACTACGCAGAGCAAGTGCAATCTTCTAGGAATGTGCTTGTGATTTTCATGTGATAAATAATTGCCATCAGATTGAACAACAATTATCAAGACAGAAGTTAAGCATCCACAGTAAAGCTCAGTCTAACTTTGCACATTGGGCGAAATCATCCACCCAAAGAAAGTATGAGCTTGGTTTCACTAATCGACGTTATCAATCAATCATTCTTCTAACATACATTTTAATTTAAATCTATTAAGAGAGAAAGAAAATATGGGACCATGCAACTATTCAACAACCAAGTACTCAAAGCACCTCATGCATTTGAACTTCATTATCAAAGTAGCTTTTCACAACAATCTCATAAAACTCTCTCTTTATTTCTAACTATCTCAAATCTGCTCTAACTCTTAATCTCCTCTAACTTCTAAGCTTCTAACTATCCATCAATCTATCTTCTAATGAGAATGAGAGAGTGAGGGGGGGTTTATATAGTTTTTCCGGATTACAAAGAACGGCCCAGATTGATTCAAGATCAATGGCCAAGATTAAATTGAACTAAACCCTAATTAGGGTTTCCAAAACCACAATCAGTTAACTAAAGAGGACACTAGACAACTGGAGTGTCGTCCTTATCCGCTTGTGCAGCCTCACGTTCGGCGAACCTGGACACTATCAGGTCGACCTCCTCCATAGCAATGTCGGGCAGCACGCTGATGTTGTACTCCAGCAAATCCAAGTTCTCGGCACATTCTGCAAACACATTCGCCCAAGCTGGTTCCTGTAGCAAGAAAGAACTTTTGGTAGCCATGAAGTCGAACACTTTGGTGAAGCCTTCCTTCATGATTGGCCCAGTGGTGGAGAAAACTTTATGTACTTGCTCCTTTAAAAACTTTGGCCGCAAGTGTTTCCTTCGGACAATCTCCCTGTCTAGCATATCTGCAGCCATCTCATAGATTTTTCTTTGAATTTCTTTTATTTGCTCTTCCACTCTACCACTATCCTGTTTCACCTTTTCGAGGACTCCCCTTCTCGAGACTAAGGCATAGTACCATCCGTTGAAGTCATAAGCTGCACCGGCTTCAATAACTTTATCTTCGATCAACCGTTGCTTTGAAATGCCTTTCAGTTCTCGGATGTATGGGATGATCCTGCTCTGAATGTCCTCGAGGCTGCTCCATGACTCTGCAAGATCTGCAACTCGTGAAAGTATGAAGGAAGCCTGCTCATTTACTTGCGCCAACTTTCTTGCAAACACCAACGCCTCTTTTTTCCTTGCAACCATCCAATCTTTAGCCTCCCTTGCTGTTGTCAACTCTTCTTCAAAATGAGCATCTGGTTCCTGTGAAGCAGTTGGAGGTAAAGGCGCCACTTGTTCGCCTTCGTTTAGTGGCCTAGTCAGGTGCTGGATATAATCTTTTAAACGCTGAATTTCTTTCTTGTATTCTTTCTTCTTGGCAACTTCTTTTTCTAATCTGCCCTTGATGGTGGCCACTGAATTATCCAAGTCTTCGACTTCCTGCCCTTTTGATGTCGGACCCATGTCGACAGTCGTGATAACATATTCTTCAGGAGCAATCTCGTCTTGAAACTTGTCATCCGCAGGCACTGCAATTTGCACCGTGCGATTTCCAGCTTCATCTCTTTGAATAGTTGAGAACTTTTTGGCCTTCTTCCTCGGGGCAGTCTGTTCTAATCTTGCAAGAAAATCTGCGTCATTGTCCTCCTCCGGGACTTCCACTGGCGCTTTTCTTTTCAATCTTTCCCTCAGCCACTCAGGTACCGTTGGCTGTTCAATCATGTCCTCTTGATTTTGGACGTCTGGCATGTCCTGTACTTCCTGTTCTTCTTGAATTTCCGGCACACTTTGAATTTCTTGGACTAGCTGCATATCCTGGATCTCCTGGACGGATGGGTCCTCTTGAATGCCTTTGAGGGCGGAAATCATTCCTTCCTCGAATTCTCCATCCTCGATGTCTGTGTTGTTATCTGATTCCAAGATTTCTGTGCTTGCCGGAGAGGGTTGATCGTTATCTTCTATTTGGATTGGCTCTATATTTTCAATTGGAGAAGGTATCATAGCATTTTCCCAGGATTCTCTATCCATGGCAAGCATCTCTTCTATGTTCCGGGATGTAGCCGACTGAAGGGGTTTGGACTTGTGTTTCTTCCGCGAGGGACCTTCATCTATCCCTTTACCCTTGTCTTGAACTGCAGATTTATCGGCTTCTTTCCTCTTCTTGGAGTTGGCAGCGTCTGCTTGTCCATCAGCATGAGATGCACCGGCGTTCGAAGAACATGACTCGGTGTCTCCCATCAACTCGTAGGTAAATTGCATATTTCTCTGTTTTAGCACTTCTACTTGCCTATCTATCCACCACTGAGAGTATTTGAAAACAGGGCGCATCAAAGTGGTTAGATCACCCATCTCAGGTTCGAACCATTTCATAGGTGGAAGCGGCTCATTTTCCTTGAAGCCTGGCTGCACATATATCCCGTCATCTTGTAGCTGGTCAGGTATTTTGAAAAGCTCTGTCGCTCTGATCATGCTCAGGGGTAACCTTGACCATAATCTTCTTCTTACATCGTATTCATCGGCTGCGTTGGCCCAAAAGTCCTCTAGGTCAACCCGATGTTTGTATCTTTCTCCGTCCACAATCTTGATGTGATGAAGCGGATCGAAGTTGCTTCTGGCTTTGTATGATATAAAAGGATACTGTTGAATCTCCAGTCGAGCAACCTCTGCTGCTTGGGCTGTTGGGCATGACTCCTCCATGTTGCCGATGAAAAAGGGGAAGGTGACGGCAGCCTTCTGCTTAGGTCTTTGGATGTTCTAATATGTTTCTAGTTGCCTTAGCACTTCCAACAACACCATCCTATTTGTCGGGTAGACAGGCAACCTATAAGGATTTCCGGAAAATCCTTGGATTCTGATGTAGGTGAACTTTGGATATTGAATAAACCAGAATCCATACCGGCTTATCAAGCTTTTGGCTTCATGCGAGAGTCTCTGGTGCGTTCCGCCTTGAAGAAGCCTAGTGATATACATCAAAAATGCATCGTGAGCTCGCCGGAAGTGGGACTTCTCTTTCAGCTGCAGCTGTGGATAGCAGTCGTAGACTTTGAATTTCCCCTCACCGTTGCCAACCACGCCTTTGCATGTCAAGCCAGGATATTTATAATATCTTGCCAATGAATAAACAACGTATGAGCTCATGTGGAAAACTTTGGTCTGTTCAAAGTTGACCAACTGTTCGTGCAAGCTGTCACTGATCATCCTGGACCAATTAAACATTTTGACTCCAGTGATTATCTCATCAATAAAATAATACATCCATTCTTCGAAAGGGGCACCGTGAGCACTGCCTACCATTCTGTTAAGTAGCAGAACGATATCACCATATTCTTCTTTGAAGTGGGTTCTGATCAACTTTTTAGGCATCTTGCTGGCAGTAGGCTTTGGTTTTAGCAACCAATTTTTGTTTATATTCGATGCACATAGATCCTTCTGACTTTGATAGAGTTTGAATGTGTCTTGTTTGCTGCGGTAGGATGTTCGGTTATATACTGGAATGCCAAAAGTCTCCTGGATTGCTGGTTCAGACAAGTAAGCAAGGACTCTCCCGTCAGTAGCTTCAATCTGTCGGTCTTGTGCGTTGTAATGAAGTGCACACTCTACTATTAACTCAGGACATTCTTTTGCTGGTGGAAATCCAGCTGCATGGACGATTCCGTTTCGCATCATCCTCATGGCGATTGGCGTTGGCAGACGTCCGTCAGTTCCATACATTCTCTTTCGGAAATCTTCAAGATCAACATGGCCGAGGTCTGTGTCAAGAACGTGCTCCCACTTGGACTTGATCTTTGACTGAGTTTGGACACCTTTGCTTGCAAATTTCATCTTGGCTGCTTCGAAAAATAGATCTGCAAGAGAAGGAAGAAAGGAAAATCAGAATTCGATATTAAAATCAATTTGAAATAACATTCCAGCTGGTAATTAACTTAGACTTCACGAAAAATAACAAGCTGAAATGAAAATAGATGGTGGAGCTTCATGTTAACATGAAATGGACAAGAAAAAATCTGCCTTGTGACTTCGTGAAGACGTGATTGCGACTGCAATGCAAGCTGATAACAGAATATTTCTTTTACTTTGCTGCAAAAAATCTTTCAGCCTTTTGCCTTAAACACTTTTTCCTCACCACCTTCCTTCTCAAAATCGAGTGATTGCAAAAATGAAAAATGAAATCACTTATAGAAGTGAGAAGGTCGATCATTTTAGCATATTTGCAAAGTTTCCTTTGGATCAAGTTCGAACTCATTCTTGCACTTCGTTTCTGAATGGCAAGTTCTATCTTTAACAACTTTGCTTGGGAAAGTTTCTAATTTGATTCACAGTCCAACAAGACTCTTTTTTTCACTTTCCAATTTCGAAATTTTTTATGACTTATCTCTTTTTTGGTGTTGGAAATAAAATATTAAAATAATTAAAAATAATTATTTTATGTGTCCATTCCAACCCGTTCGATTTTATGATTTTTTCGAAAATTTCTCGCCATATCCAATTTATTTGTCCATGATTTTTTGATCGTTTCTCAAAAATATTTGGCCATGTCCAATTTCATTTGGCCAAAAAATGTTTCTTGTCCGACATTTTCTAGTCACGTCCAACTTTTTCTTAGCCATGTCCAAAGATTTTCTAGCCATGACTTGTCTTTTGTCCAAAATTCTTTCGCCATGTCCGATTTTATTCATCCAAATTCCCTTGATTTTTCACAAATTTTCCTTGACAAATCCAATTTTATTTCGTCCATTTGCTCAATTTTTCTAGCCATGGCGAAGATTTTTCTTCATATTTTCTTGGGCGAATCTTCAAGTGCCATGTATATTTTAGCTTTTCAAAGGCTTGGACTTAGGCGAATTTCAATTTTTATACTCTTGATACATGGCGGACTTTAGCCTTTTCTTTGCCATTCGTGCCTTAGCCATTTTTTCTTTCCTTTCATCTTAGGCGGATTTCATCAACTTTGTAGCCACTTTACTTCTTTGCTAGGGCGGACTTTGTTGGTTCTTTGGCCATTTGATCTTGCTTAGGGCGGACTTTGCTTCTTTATCTGCCATTTGACCCTTTGCTTTAAGCGTTTTCTTCTTCCCTATGGCGGACTTCAGCTTGCCTTTGGCTACTTTATCTTTACTTTGTCCATGCCTTAGTCATTTTTATCTCATTTTACTTTGGGCGGACTTTGGCTTCTTTCTAGCCACTCCTTTTATGTCTAGGGCGGACTTTGGGCCTATGCTTGCCAATGACTTTTTGTATAGGGCGGACTTGCTTGACTTGCTTGCCACTTGACTTGGGCGGACTTCATGCTTTCCTTTGCCAACTTGAAACTACCTTAGGCGGACTTTGCTTCTTTGTTCGCCATTTGCCTTGGTTGGAGGGCGGACTTCCTCATATTCTTTGCCACTTGCCTTCTTGGCTGAGGGCGGACTTGCTCAATTTCGTTGCCATTAGTGCTTTGGATAGGGGCGGACTTTGCTTAAGAGTTGGCCATACACATGGCGGACTTCATAGTTTTTATTGCCATTAGACCTCTCTTGCTGGGCGGACTTTGTTGATTCCTTTGCCAATTACCACATGGACATAGGCGGACTTAAGCAGATTGTGGGCCATTGCTCAGATTTTTGTGCCATTGCTCAGATTTTTATGCCATTGATACTTGACTTAGAGCGGAATTGCTCAGATTTTTTTTTGCCATTCATTGCTTGGCTGAAGCTTCATTGACTGGTAAACTCCATTTTCACGCTGGTAAACTTCATACTCAGGCAGATTTCTAGTCTCCTCCATGATTGTTCAGTCATAAACTACCTTCACCATGATCAGATCGCCATGAATGCTCAGATTTTTTACGAATTTCCAGATTTCTTGACGGATTTCATCAAATCTTCAACCATTTTTAGTGCTTTTACCAGATTTCTCTGTGATTTTCCAGAATTTCTCACCATTTTCGAATGAATTTTCAAGATTTTTGAACTTTTTAATGTGATTTTCCAGATTTTTGCCAAAATTTCAAAAAATCTTCGAATCGATTTTCTGAGAGTTTCGTTGCTCGTTTCGAACTTCTGAGTGCGTTTTTGAAACTCGTGACCCTTCTAAAAATAGAAACTTTCTAAAAATAGAAAATTTCCAAAAATAGCAACTTTCCAAAAATAGACCCTAAAAAATAGGGATCCCAGAATTGCCCAAAAGTGCCAAAAAAGTAGGTCCTAAAAAATAGGGGGCTCGGGGTGAGAAACCCTAAAAACTTGGAGGTGTTAGAATCGGCCGAAACGACAGTCGATCTTCGTCTCCCAGGTCCTCTAAGCGCGATGGTGACATTTATACAGTGATCTAGGCTCAATTTCTCCAACTGACTCGGGCGACCGTTCAAAACTCAAACTCCTCATTTGCAAAAAGACTGGTGATAAGCAGTTGCGACGCCAAGGCAAAACCAAAAAGCAAAAAAAACGATGGGTCCCCATTTGCAATGGGGCGATGTGTGAAAAGGTCACAACACGACCATGTCCTCTTCCTCCATTGTTCGACCAATCGCCTCCAACTGATCACGAATGTCCTTAATCTTCGTCAGATGTTCCTGTAAGGACATTTTCTCATCCATCATGATGGAAAAGAGCATGTTCTTGAGAAGGAATGCTCTGCTCTTGTCAGAGGTTTCGTGAAGGGCCTTCAAATGATCCCAGATTTCAGTAGCAGTTTTGCCAGACGGTACCTGAGGTAGCTACTCATTTGTGACTAAAAGTTTGATGAGCATGACAGCTTCCCGGTTGCGTTCATCCCATTTGTCCTAATCCTTTCCGGCTACAGTGGGACGAGTTGAGTTCCCCAAAACGACCTAATCAAGGCAACAATATTCAAATATTGTAAGCATGCGCTGCTTCCAGGTGTTGTAATTCTTCCCATTGAATTTCTAACTGCTTTCAATCATAATATTTGTCAGAGATGCCATTCTGCACGCTTCCCAAGGCACTGAGAACAAAGACAGAATGCTTCAGATTTAAAATATGTTGTAGCAATCCCAATGTGTTGAGCAGAAAGGCCAAGGCAGAGTTCATTGAAAACCCAAAAAAATTGAAGAATACCCAGAAAATTTCGACAACACCCATGTGCACAAATTTTGAGGTACGAAAATCAAGATACCCAGAAAAAACTAAAGACAACCTAGTTGAGATCTCGAAAAACCCACCAAGAATCTGCAATCAAAAAAAAATTCTAACCTGAAATGAAGGGTCAAAACCCTAGTCAAAATGCTCAAGAACCCTAGCCGTCAAAATGTAGCACCAAAAACAAAAAACAATGTAGCTCCACGAAATGGCAAAATACAGAGGGTTTATTTTAGACAAAACCCTGGCCAAGAACAGTCGCAAGTGATAATGGAGGTCGCAGAGCTCTCAAAACAAAAAAGTCCCAAGCACACCAGGGGTCGACATGGGCACTTAGAAGAAAAAAAAAAAACACAGGCAAAAGAGAGCTTTGAAAATCGCGTTGGTCAGAAGAAACAAATCACGCCTTGGAAAAAGAAAAAATCGCATCCAGAAAGGGTTGATATTCTTCAACAAATTGTAGGCACAAATCGCGTTTGAAAATAAAGAAACAGCAACCAGAAATTGGAACAATCACTGCCACATTAGGGCACGAATCGCATCTGCAATATAACAAAAACTCGCGCCCAGAACCTTCAGAAGAACGCGACTACCAAGGTCACAAGATCGTGTCTTGAAACTCAGGAAGAAGAAAAAAACGCGTCGAGGATCACGAAAAACGCATCTAGAAACACGTCACAGAAGTTGCACGGCCAAAAAATAGTGCCCAAGTCTATAAATCACATTTTTCAAGAGGCCTTTGATTTTAACAGAAAGGGTCACAATTTTTTTTGTGAGAAAGGCTCACGAAAAATCAAAACAGAAAACCCTTGATTTCGTGAAGAAACCAAAACATGATTTTTTAATCCTCAAAACCCAGAAAAAAATCAATCTTCAAAGAGACTTAAAAATTTCATTCGAAATTTTAGAAGTTTTTTTTAAATCTCCTGCTCTGATACCATGTTTAGAAAAGAACTGGTAATTGCTTACTTGCTTGTATTAACCAAAAGAAAGGATTACAATTTAAAGAAATTACAAAATACTGTAGTCATTAATGAAATGACCTACTTCAACTAACTACAACTGTAGACATTTAAGATGTCTACCAACCAATTACATTATTGACCATTAACAGAATAAAGAAATATTATTCTAACAAGTGTTATAGTGCCTACCACTCCATTGGAAGGAGTTGGCACTAAATGATTATTTGTGGTGGTTGATTGTGCACTCAAAGGGCACACTCTCACAATGAAGATTCTTATTAGAAACATCCATATGCTAGTCATAATCTACGTAGTTCATCTCATAGCCTCTAGAATACTTAGAAGGTTGCTCTTTGTAGCCAGTGGAGAGATTAACCATGGCCTTTAGGTTCCCTACAAGGTAGACGAACTTGGTGGTTTGAGTTTTTATGGCTCCTAAAATCTTCATCATAAGCAAAGGCCAACATGTATATGAAAGGGTGCTAGGATCCCCATCAGCCTATACTAAGTATAATCTATGTGGGAAGGATTTTGTATGCTCTAGGAGAGTAAGGTTGCATGCCTATCAAAGAAAATTGCCCAAATCACACTGCTCATGATCTCTATGACTTAAATGAGCAACACTCTAATTAGAATGTGTGCTATAGATATCACTAAAGGAAGTCTACACTCTCTCCTATAGAAATCTAAAGTTGTTGGGTAAATTGGATTATATAGCTTGTTGCATGGAATTTGTGGCATCTAGGAAAACCTCCCATACCAAGGCCTTTCTATAATGTCCCCTACTTGGAGTATGCCTGAATTTGCCTTAAGGGACAATTACAAAACATAAAATTGTTTTACAAATAGTATTCCATAGTAAATTAGATAATAGATATTAAACTTAAGAATAAATGAACTATTAACATTTATGAAATAATGAATAACAACTTAAACTTGAATCCAATCTATAGACTCTTTTCCAATAACCACTCATGGTAGGGATTGGAGAGAAACGCATGATAGGGGGCCAAAAAAACTATCCATCACAATTAAGCCCAAGGGCGTGCTCATACCCCCCCTAGCCCCAAGTGGCAGGAACATCCAACCAAGACAATTCCATCCATCTTAGGGTGGTGTACTTACATTGTGAGAACCTATAAACTATTCATCACAACTAAGCCCAAGGGCGTGCTCATAACCCCCATAGCCCCAAGTGGCAGGAACATCCAACCAAATCAATACCATCCAACTTAGGGTGGTGTACTTACATTGTGAGAACCTATATCGCCCTTCCCTAGCATGTTTCTTTGCAAATCCATGCCTGATTGCTTATAGGGAACTAATAGATTAAATCAAATGAATAATTACTAATAAGGACTAACAATTGTTGCAAGCATCATTATTGCATGATCGTATATAATGTATATATATACTTAATATAAGTATATATATAATTATTTCTAATTAACTTCAATCTTACAATAATCACTTTATTTGGACATATAAATATGTATATGTATATGTGTAAGTATAAATATAATTATTTCTAATTAATTTCAATCTTTTAATAATCACTTTATTTGGACATACATACATACATACATACATACAAATATATATATATATATATATATATATATATAAAAGCTTACTGCCCAAATATATTCTTGGCAATAATAATACTTAATCCAACAGATCTCTTATAATTTATTCCTTTTCCCAATCTGCTGTGTTTATCCCAATTCATTTCCATCCTGATCCTTCCCACAAAATGATTATACCCCTCTATATATCTATCAAGGTGGGGTGAATAGTCATACCACTATATAATCAATGCATCCCTTACAAAGAGAGACAACTCTACACATATCTCTTCATTGCAGCCTTTGAAAGGTTTGTTTTGTCTTATGTAGAGGCACCACTTAGTTAAATGCAATTGCTGTCCTTAACAAGATGATTGTTTCATAAAGGAAGTTGCTGCTTATAAATCGCATAGCTTTTCATCTTATACAAATCACTTTCCTTTTGTTATCATCACTCCGTTTATCACTGTTATTGCTACTTTATAATAATTACTGCCTCTACTAAATGTAATTGCTGCCATGTCGAATTATATTAGTCGCTGCCATTTCAATAACTAGCTTTAGTCAATGTTCTTAATGAATAGCTACTTCCTCTTTTATTATGATTGCTGATGTTTTAATTTATATTTTTCTTTCCTAGTTGGTCCCTTCATTGCATTGCTGATTGTCTTTTATAAGGTGGGTCATCACAATTTCCTTCTTCCCTACTTGGAATTAGGCAACTAGTCCTCAAGATGGGAGCTATAGCATGTCAAGGAGATTTGAACTCACCTAGACTTGGGGATGGCCAAACCTAGATATCACTACTTTGAGGATGGAGAGCATCTTCTTGGCTTAGTGCCTCCACACCACATTCTCAATTTAGGTAGGAAGAACTGTTATCCTCACTTATCTTACCACAATCTAATTATTCTAAGTCTTTAAGGTTCTCATTTTCAATTCAGGCTTTGAGGGACATTCTAGAAATCATGTACCCAAGAGGTATCTTCCTTTTCTAAATCTGGCCCTTCACCTTGAAGGCAACAAGAGTCCCTATTGGAAGAAAATTAGGATTAAGAAATCAAGCAACAATCAAATAAAGATAGGGGACAGCAATCAAAGGAGAGACAAGAAATATAAAAAGCTCATGGGTTAAAAAGTGAGTCAACTATTTCCAAAGCAAACATGACATGTAACAGTACGGCACCACAATTTGGCAATTGTCACACCACAAAATGTCAAGAGAAAACTCAAAATTGTGTTTTTGTGATGAGAGAATGGAGTCCCATCAAGAATGCCAAAATGCAATCATGATGCTAAATCAACAGTAGAAGATGGGGTGAAACAAATAAGTAAATGAATAAGCCAAGATTTGTACTAACACAGTGATGGAATACAGTGCAATGGACAGGTTGTAAAGAGAGCAAATCAACCTAGGATTAAAAAACAGAGGGAAATATTAAATAAAATATAGATAGGATTTGTAGGGTGTAGATAAGTGTAGGGTCCCTACCAAGGCATATTCTAACAATTCAAATTTCAATAATGGAAATAAGGAACAATATACAAGAGATAGCCATAATAAACTAATTAAGATTTCATTTATCATGAAAAATTAGGGCTAAAGAATGTAACTTCTCAAATTTTCCAATTCCCAAATGTTCACATGATACAGGCAGGTTCATAATTTTAAAAATACTTTAGATACAATCTAACATGAGAAACACAACCAATGATAAAACCCCCAATGATGCGACTATATGAGAATAAAGGAAGATCTGCTATATGCTAAATGTAAAGTACCCTGTGTGACAGTGTGAGTTTGTAAGCTAAAAATGGCCCTGTGAAAAGATGAATAGTTCCTCCTTGATCAATCCCTGAGCGGTTTAGTTGAGTGGACAAATCTAGGGCAGTGGCATGCCCTCGACTTATGAAAGATCGTGGCAATATTAATAATCAAGGACTCAAGGAAATCGTCCAGGATATTATAGAGGGAAGCTTTTAAATAAAGGCAACGAATTAAAATCTAATGGATCTCCTTGATGAAGTAGCCCATTCATGTGGGAAGAGATAAAGAAGGTGGCACTTGAAATAACAAACCGTCAGTCTAAGGATCACGACTCTTTGCATCAAAGGACAAGCCAATTGAAGGATCATGACTCTTTACACCCAAGGGACAAGTAGATGGAAGGATCGTGACTCTTTGCATCCATTGAGGAATATAAAGGGAGAATCGATGGTGTGGAGGAGGGCATTGATCAGCACCAGAGAAAAACATACATACTTAGTTATATATCTGCAACAGTCATAAGTTATTTGCATCAATAATTACTATCTGCCTGTTGTGGTTATAACAGTAATATACTTCAATAAAGATTGCGGTATGCAATTTGATGCATATGTTTTAAATACATTAATATCATGCATTTAGAGCCTAATAGGAACTACAATTCAAACTCAATTATTAGTCCAATTATAGGTTATTTATGCCTCTATAATTAACCGTGTGAAGAAGAGACGGAAGTACAAGGGAATAGCCTTTTCATCCTAAGTAGACCACCCCTAATGGATGCCCATGTGTTTGCCATTAGTGGACCAGGGGGGTTGCCTATCTGCCCTTGGGCTTAGAGAGAGGGAGATTTCATTCTAAGTAGACCACCCCTAATGAATTCCCATGTGTCTACCACATAGTAACGAGATTCAAAGTCGACTAGGGTGACTCGACTTGAGACTCGGGACTCAGTACCCGGACTCGGCGCAGACTCAGCAAATGAAAAACCTTAGAAATTTAGAGATTTTTAAGGATTTAAAACTTGTTTCAAGCACCCTTTATTGAATAAACCTTAAAGACACAATAACATCATTAAATAGAAGCAAATTTGATCACATACACAAGTATACATCGATCACATAAGTATAAAGTACACAAATTGTAGCTGAGCTACTAAAGGAAATAGCACACTTAGATATATAAATATAGTCAAATGTATACAAAACTCATGGAATATGAAATCCATGACATCAAATGTTCCAAACAAATATGAAATATCAAAACAATAACTACAAGTCTATGGCTCAAAGGAGTTTGCATCCTTCCTATGAAGGCATCTAAGGTGGGTCCTAGATGATGTAGCAACTGCAGCCATAGTTCTACTTGTGACTCTGTGATGTCCCTATTTTAATAAGGCTTTAAAAAGATTTGATTAATTATTTAAATATTAAATTGTCTTTATTCTTTAAAAGACTTTTTATTATTTAATTATAAAATATGCCTTTATTAAATATTAATGACTAAACTATTGCTTTTATAAAGTCAAGAGTTCCCCCGAAATATTTGAAGAGATATAGCTTTCCAAAGTCCGTAAAAATGAATCAGTTACAAAAACTGAATATGGCAAGGTTATATGGGCTTGAGAGCCGACAGAAGATTATCACGGAGAAATTAAGAGTGTTTAGTTTTGATTTTTGCTCTAGGAATGGCAACTCTCAGGCAATATGGTAGCCATTCAAAATGTAGCCCCTGAAATGGTTAGTTTCTTGATCTTACCAATTGACTGCATATCAGTCGATGTCATAGGAATAGCATTGTAGACGAGTTTGGAGCATGGTTGATTGTTCTGGAATATTGACGGAATCATTAAGGATTCTACATCGGCCTATTGATCTCACTAACTGTTGTGGCCCGAAGATTGGAACAAGAAGGCGACTGAAGGCACTGACTCATTATTTCATTCCTGATTACACATAGGTGATCACTCCGTCACAACGGGATTCATCATCGGCTCTAGCAGTTGAGTCTGGCGTATCCATTCATTAAGGGCACATTTCCGAGATACTATGGACAGCGAATGAGGCGTTTATTGTCCTTTTTGCTAATCGCATTTAACACTTGCTCAAGACCAATGACCCGATATCGGGCATCACATCAGTTGTGTTAGAGATGCGTTAACATCTATTGGGTTCTCAATATGGATGGCATCTGAATCCAGTAGTGGGCCGAAACTGAGCACATTCACAGTCACGGGAGCGGATATTGTTGTTGATTGTTGTTGCTTCTCATTGTTACCTGGACACGGGCTCTGGTCTTCCGCAACATATCACGGAAAGCACCAGCGACGTCTTTCATAATCACTTGGAACAGAATGAGTGAATCAATCTATTATGTCAATGGTATTAATGACCAGAGACGGGCTCCATATTAAGTGAATAATACGGCTCAACATCCTGTTATTTGAATGACCGTTGCGGAAGTTCCAGTTAGAAGGCACAAAATGATGTGAATTCATTGCTGGAAGAAGAAACAGGTGATGAGGATACAGAAAGCCAAAGAAGGGAATCAGGACCATTCATAAGCATCTCAATATATATATATCGGGCTCTTGTGTTAAGGAGCATCTGCCTGCAGTTGGGAGCGTCTCTCTGTTCACATGCTGCTCGTGAGAGTTTGTGGAGCGGGTGTATGCATGTCGCACATAGACGGGTATGTTAGGCATCTACAGTACTTGAATCCCTTGCCCGTTGAAATGAATATATGAATGTTGTCTATCAATCATCATATTGTGCTACTGTAATGGTCATATCAATTTATAGGATGACATGCTTAATTATTTCTGTGAGTGATCGTTACATTACAATATACCATAACTTTGGTGCACATAAAGCGAATCTGTTCCAAACTGTAAAGAAACATGTGGAGACAAGAAGCAAACATGGTTAAGATTATAAACTTGGTTAAAGGCCTTCAGTGTTCTGGATTTAACAGATGCACAGAAAGGAATTATTATCATCATCCAGTAGGATACTGAATACCCATAACTCAAACATTATTCTCTAACACTAGGACAGAACAGTTACTCAAATATTAATTGATATTCTTTGTCTGAGGATCACTGGGTCTGATATTTGTGTTGCTGCTGTAACTGCCGACAAGAGGAATTTATGATATGTGATCTGGAGATTGCAAGTATTGGTTCGTTAGTCGAATCTGAGAATTCGATAATAATTTTGATCCGTCAGGTCAGGGTCATTACAAACTCCATGCCACCCTAACCAACATTAGTTGTGGATGTGATTGCTCGTGCTTTAACCTCCTTCTCTGCCATGGCTATAGCCTCAACCTCTCTATCTGCCCGGTCAACCCAATCAAGGTCCTCGTCACTAACACAAGTATACATCAATCATATAAGCATAAACACAAATTGTAGCTGAGCTGCTCAAGGAAATAGCACACTTAGATATATAGTCAAAGACTTAAATGTATACAAAACTCATCAAATATGAAATATCAAAAGATTCAAAACAATAACTAGAAGTCTATGACTCAAAGGAGCCTGCATCCTTCCTACGAATGTCTAAGATAGGTCCTAGATGATGCAACAGCCATAATCTCAAGTATCAAGGCAATTGCCATAATGGGGTTGAGGGGCAGTGCCCTTTGTGGGGGTCTAGGTGCAGTGCCTCTAGTGGGGTCAAGGGGCAACGCCCCTTGTGGGGGTCTAGGGGTAGCACCCCGAGCGGGGTCAAGGGGCAGCACCCCTTGCAGGGGTTTGGAGGCAACGGCCCCAATGGGGTCAAGGGGCAACGCCCATTGCGAGGGTTTGGGGGCAGTTCAAGGGGCAACAGCGCCTGCCAACACGGGGTCGAGGGGAAACACCCCCAACGGGGTCAAGGGGCAACACCCCTCACGGGGTCTCGAGGTCCTGTTGGTGTACGTTTTATCATCCACCAAACACACAGAATAAAATGTCCAAAGACACTCTATCCTCTCTTGAAAAACCACTGCGTATGCTAAGATTGCGAGAAGATCATATGGCGATTCCAAGGTTTCTTTTGTCAAGTCTTGACGTATGGATAAGCTCAATGGGCGTTGTTATATGCTGGTAATACACAAAGGGACTTACGCTAGGCTTGTTCAATTCACAAGTTAGGACTTAGACAGATTTATCATTAAATACTCTTTCTTTTGGGAATTTCAGTTTAAGATTTCAAAAAAATGCAAAAGGACAAGGGTTTAGAAGTTCTAATCTACTCCTATGAATTCAAGAGACGGTAAAGTTTAGGTGAAACTGGTAACCACGCTTTACTTCGCCTCCCTAGGACAACTACACAAAGTGGGTGCAATCTTCAAGGGGTGTGATTATAATTTTCATGTCTTGAACAATACTTATCCAGACTGAAGTTAAGCATCCACAATCATAAGCTCGGGCTAACTTTACGCATTGAATAAAAATCATCTATTCAAAGAAAGTATGAGTTGAGTTTCACCAATCAATACTATCAGATCTTTCATTCATTTAATAGACATTCAAATCAAATTCTATCTTAATTCTAATCTAATGTTGAATCAAATTCTATCTTAATTCTAATCTAATGTTGAAGAAGCTATGCACCCTTGCAAACTACTTGACAATAAAAGGGATTCAAAGCAAATCATGCATAAGAGTTTTTATTATCGGAAGTAGCAATACGCAACAATCTCATACACTTTCTTCACACTTTACAAATGAGGGGCGAGCTCAATTTATAGGCTCTTCGATTACAATTCAATGGCCAAGATTGATTTTGAATCAACGGCCGAGATTACAAAATAAAACCCTAATTAGGGTTTGTCACAACCAACTACCTCTCGGCCAATGAGAAAATTACATTTGGGGACACTTGTCCTTCTACTAAATATAAACCAACAATAAAATAGAAAGTTGTTGCATGTTGATTTGGAAAAATTTGATTGGTTGGAAGATGACGAGGCGTCACCTCAGCGTGCTGGATGTCTTCCTTGGTCACTTTGTTCATTTTTCCATGTTCTTGCCTTAGAATATTTTCCAATTTGTATCAAAAAAATGGAAATTTGTTTGGAATACTTTTCTTGTCACCATCTGATTCTGATTGGAAGCTTGTCTTTAATTCTTCAGGAGATGAAATCATTCAAGAAGTTGCCCCGATTGCTTCTTTCAAGTGCCTTGAATTCGGAAAAGAATTCCTCTATGCTATTGCCATGATGGAGGAAATTGGAATTTTCTCAGTGAAGTATTTCCCATACTTGGCCAAATTTTGGCTATTCAAGTTCATTTTGTAACATCTTCATGTGGACCATTCAACATTTAGCCAAGATTTTGGCCATCTCTATGCTCGAATGAACTTTGCCTGTGGATTTTCCTCCAATTCTGAATTTGTCTTGTGCTAAGTAGGGCAGACTCCATCCTTGGACAAGGATCTTATTCATTTCCTCTTTACTTTTCCTCTTTATTCCTCTTGTTTTCCTTCCAACACTTAGAATTTTTCTCCTTGGGCGGACTTTACTTTGGTCTCACCATCCACTCTTTATGCCAAGGTCGGACTTTATGAGGCTTTGGACATGTTGTGCTTGGGCAAAGTCGGACCTTCTCTTGCTTGTGTCGTCCATCCATTGAGCAAGGTTGGACATCATCTTCTCTTGGACAAGGCGGACTTGACCTTGTGGCTGGAAATCTTCATCTTTGGAAGGCGGACTTCACCTTCTTCATGCCAACTTCGGGCGGACTTGGTCTTGCTTGGGCATTCTCTACCAAGGCAGACTTTGAATGATCTTGGACATGCTTCATGTTGGATGGCGGACTTGGCAAGTGTTTGGACCCTTTTCGCTTGTTGGGTGGACTTTGAGCTTGCTTAGACATTTTCCTCTTCCTTGGGTGAACTTGGCACTTGTCTTGCCATCTCCTACCTTGGCAAACCTTGCACTTGGCCGGGCATCTCTCTTTGTCTAGGGCGGACTTTATGATTCCTTTGCCATCTTTCTTCAAAGTGGGGCGGACTTGGAAGCCTCTTTGCTATCTCCCATCTTTCCTCTAGGCGGACTTTAGAGTGCTTTTTCCATCTTCATGTTAGGCTAGGCGAAGTTCAACATATGTTTGTCATATTCTCTCCTTTATCATTTAACCTTATTTTTCCAATACTTAGCCAAATTCATGAAATTTTCTCCCTAAGGTATCCATAGTCATTTTCACAAGTTTTTTTTTTTTTTCCTAGGCGTCAATACTTAGCCAAATTTTCTGGTTTTTCTTTCCTACTCTAGGCTAGGCGGACTTTAGCTTTGTCTTGCCACTCCTCATCAAGCATGGGCAGACTTTGTGATGTGCTTGACACTTCCTTCTCCAACCTTGGGCGGACTTTGCACTGGATTTGATAAGTGCATGGCGGACTTTCCTCTTGTCTTGCCAATTTTCCTTCAGTGCCAAGGCGGACTTTGATGGTTGCTTTGCCAAGGGCGGACTTTGATAACTTCATGCCATTTCCTATCCTCCTTCATGGCTGGGCGGACTTCACTTAGCCCTTGACAACTCCATGGCGGACTTGACCCTATGCCAGACATGCCTTCATCTTGAGTATGGCGGACTTCATGACGATTGAGCCATGAATTTCTTGTTGCCATTCTTGTCTGCTTCTAGATCATCAAACCCTTGGCATGTGATTTTTCCTTGCTTTTTATGTTTTTTTTTCTTGCTTTTTACTCTTGGAGGCATAAAATTTTGATTCTGAAAATGAAAATGCTGACTCCATTACCTGCAAGACACAAACCCTAGGTGGACTTTCTAAAAATTGAAAAAGCAAAAAGCAAAATTTCTAAAAATAGTAAGTCCCGGATTGGTCCAAAAATGTCAAAAATGAAAAAGCAAAAAAGCAAAATCCCTAAAAAATAGGAAGTGTCAGAATTGACTCAAAGCACAAGCGATCTTCGTCCTCCGGACCTTCTGGGCACTTTGATGGTGTCTAGGCAGTGTTATGGGCTTGAATTCCCTATTTGACTCGGATGACCATCTGAAAAACTCTAACTCCTCATTGTAGAAGAAAATGGTGATTAGCAGTTGTGACACCAAGATAAAAAAAAAAAAGCAAAAACAGGGGGTCCCCATTTGCAATGGGGCGATGTGTGAAAAGGTCACAACAGGTCCAAAACCATACAAACCTTCATGGCGTACATCATTTTGCATTCACAATAAGTAAAAAAAAAACAAGTAAATTTCATGTAAGTTTTTGCACTTTCCAAACCCTGCCTGTCGAGTCCTACTGACAAGACTCGCCTGGACTCAACAAGTCGGACAAGTCCGCTAGACTCGGCGAGTCCAGCCAAGACTCGACCGAGTTCGAGTCTGAGCCCCCAAGACTCGACCAGGGTGACTCAACTTGGGACTCGCCGAATCCTGGCAAATCCTAGCAAGTCCTGGCAAGTCCTGTTATTATGTGTTACAAATGCAATAACTTTGGTCATATTGCAAAGACGTGTAGAAGCAATTTTGCAGATTCTTTCAAGTAGAATAAAAGGAAAGAGCTATAGGTGACTGAAAATGAAGTTGTTAAGAAGGTTTGGAGGAAGAAGAAAGAGGTAGAAAAAGAAAAGTCGAAAGTGACTTCACTCCATCCTTGAGAAGGTGTTTGGACTTAGGGGGAGCTTTCACAGTTATATTTTATCAACCTTGTTTCAATTTGGCAAGTTATTCTTCTTATGTTTTTTGGTTTTCTGGAAATGAGTTTTGAAGTGAGTTATTTGAGTACCTCTTAGCTTGTAAAGTTGTTGATTATTCATCAGTTCTTCATTTTATGATGATTTTCATATGCCAAGTCAGTTTCTAATGACATGAGGTCAACAAATTCATTCTTTATGCCATGTCATTTTGTCATTGATGTCAAAGGGGGAGTAGTTAGCCAATGAGAGCAGTTTGGTTTTAGTATCAGTTTCAAAGCATTTTAGCATTCAGGAGGTGTTGCCAGGTGCAGTAATGGTTTTGGATTCAGATGGTGTTGCCATCAATGACAAAGGGGGAGATTGTTAGCATCTTTTTGCATTGATGTCAAGGTGTGAGCTACCTACTTGTCTACTTGAGCTGCTTGAGCTACTTGCTTGTGTGTTGAGCTACTTGGTTGTGTGCTTGAGCTATTTGCTTGCTTGGTTGAGCTAGTTTCCTGTCTGCTTCAGCTGGTTGGTTGTCTGCTTCAGCTGGTTGCTTTTCTATATCAGTTGTTTGCTTGTCTTCTTTGTCAACATCTCTTGCCAAATCATCCTTGCCACTTCAGCAGTTGAAAAGTCTTGCCAAATCATTTGCCATGTCACTAAGTTGAATCTTCGAAGGGTCGACTCCTTCCTTTGTAACGCCTTGATTATTGTTAATGCTTATTGTAAATGCTTCGATTATTTTGTTTGAGGGCGGCTCTTCTTTATTTTGGCAATTTATTTATTTCTCCTAATAAATACACATTGTGGTGGCTTGAAGTTTATCCTTTTCTTTGCTGCGTTGGCTTATCCATATCCAAAAAGGGGACCCGGCATTTTCTAATGATGGCATTATTATGAGGTTATGCACACCTATGGATGTCATTGTTTTTATGCAATGAAAAGATATGCAACAGTTTGAATTGAATAGGGGCGACGGCTTGTTGGTGCAAGGCGGCTTTGAAATTTCAACGATTCTATTTTTGGTGTCGACTTATGGAGGTGGCTTCAGCAGAAATGAATTGTCTTTAAAATGGAGCAACAGATTTCTTAATTCTGGCAACTAATTTATTAGACGGCTCTTTATTTGGATGATGAAATTTCTATGCAATATGATTATGGGACGGCTGGCAATTTATTTCTTGGCCGACTATAATCAAAGACGTTATGCAATGTATTGTTGCCTTGCGTAGCATTTTTTTTAATGCAAATCTTAGGTGGCTTGCGTTACAATCTGGAGAAGTCATGATTATTAAAAAAATCAATCGTCATTTATTTGCTATCGCTATCCTTGGTTTAGTGATTTGATGAAAAAGAAGGGAATGAGCTTCTTGAGTGCAAAGGCTTTGCCTTGAATAAAATATGTGTGAAGTTTTGGGCGGCTCATTATCTACTTCTTGTATCGTGGGCATGTGTTTTCATGTTGGATTGACTATAGCTTTATGGTGACAGAAAAACCTCATTGATACATTTGAACGGCTGTATTTTGGGTTTAATATGTGTTTTTGAGATTGTTATTTTATTTGAAGATGAAATCTGTGAAGTTCTGACCATGTATGTTATTGCGTTTTGCGGGTGGGCTCTGCCTTGCTAGTGAGTGAAAGATTTATATATTTTACAAGTCATCAATACATTGTATTAAGTATGTGAATGGTTTCAAGTGCTGAAAGAGTTTTGGTTTGAGCTGACCTCGTGCGAAAAACGAAAATATAGACGTGGTCTTCATGGCAATCACATGTATGGGAGTCTTTATTTGCTGTTTTTGCTATCTATTGCAACCTTGAACCAGATGCGAGCAGAGCTGCAAACAGAGTATATTCAGCTTCATATTCTTTTTGGTGATTTGTATGGTTATCGACTAGAGCATAGATAATGAAAATCATTGAAGTTACCTTGCTTGAGATGAAGCTGTAGCATGGTGTGATATGAGTTGGCATTATATGGTTGATTTTTAGTGATTTTTGTGGGAGTTGTCTAGTTTTCAGTAAGCCTTTCTCTTTTGGATTGGGGAGTTTGTATATGCGTTTCAGTTGATCTTGTCATTGCTGTCTTTTATTATTTCTGAGAATGTTACAGTGGTCTGAGTAGGTTGAACTGAATAATCAGCTACAGCAGTCTTGGGGATATCAGGATATGATGTTGAAAGTTTGAGCAGAAGGTTTTCTGTACTTGGACAGTGTTTATGTATATGCAGATTGGTATTCAAAGTCTGGAGTTGGTGCTTCAGCAACACTGGGGTTGGTGCTTCAGTTGGTTCGGAGTTGGTGCTTCGAAGGAGAGTTGATGCACTCAGTGAGTTGGTGCTCACTTATGTAAACAGGGTTGGTGCCCTTTGGAGTAATAAAAGCAATATTTTCCCGTGGTTTTTTACCCGAAAGGGTTTTCCACATAATCCTAGTGTTCATCTTGTTCATGGTGTTTTATGTTGCTCTTAATGTTCTAATTTCTGATTCATGAGGTTTTAAGTTTTAAAGTTTTTGAAATACTGATTTAGTCCCCCCTCTCAGTATTTCCTATGTGCTCTTCAAAGGCGAAGTAGATTCTACCACTTTCGTTAGTGTTATAGTGCCTACCACTCCATTGGAAGGAGCTGGCCCTAAATGAATTTTTGTGGTGATTGATTGTGCAGTCAAAGGGCACACTCTCACAATGAGAATTCCTATTAGAAACATCTCTATGCTAGTCATATCTATGTAGTCGATCTCATAGCCTCTAGAATACTTAGAAGGTTCTATAGCTGGTGGAGAGGTTAACCATGGCCTTTAGGTTCCCTACAAGGTAGACAAACTTGGTTGTTTGAGTTTTTATGGCACCTTAAATCTTCATCATAAGCAAAGGCCAACACGTATATGAAGGGGTGCTAGGATCCCTATCGGCCTATACTAAGTGTCTTCTATGTGGGAAAGATTCTCTATGCTCCAGGAGAGTAAGGTTCCATGCCTATTAGAGAAAATTGCCCGAATCACACTGGTCATGATCTATATGACTTGGATGAGGAACAATCTAATTAGACTGTGTGCTACAGCCATCACTAAAGAAAGTCTACACTCTCTCCTATAGAAATCTAAAGGTTGTCGGGTTAATTGGCTTATATAGCTTGTTGCGTAGAAATTGTGACCTCTAGAAAAACCTCCCATACCAAGGCCTTTCCTTCTTCCCTACTTGGAATTAGGCAACTATTCCTCAAGATGGGAGCTATAGCATGTCAAGGAGATTTGAACTCACCTACACTTGGGGATGGCCAAACCTAGATATCACTAATTTGAGGAATGAGAGCATCTTCTTGGTTTAGTGCCTCCACACCACATTCTCAATTTAGGTAGGAAGAAGTGTTATCCTCACTTATCTTACCACAATCTAATGGGCTTTGAGGGGCATTCTAGCACTCGTGTACCCAAGAGGTATCTTCCTTTTCTAAATCTGGCCCTTCACCTTGAAGGAAACAAGAGTCCCTATTGGAAGAAAGTGCAAATGCCATTGAAGAAAATTAGGATTAAGAAATAAAGCAACAATCAAATAAAGATAGGGGACAGCAATCAAAGGAGTGACAAGAAATATAAAAAGTTCATGGGTTGAAAGTGAGTCAACTATTTCCATCACAAACATGACATGTAACAGTATGGCACCACAATTGAGCAATTGTCACGCCACAAAATGTTAAGAGAAAACTTATAATTGTGGTTTTATGATGAGAGAATGGAGTCCCATCAAGAATGCCAAAATGCAATCATGATGCTAAATCAACGGTAGAAGATGGGGTGAAAAAAATAAGCAAATTAATCAGCCAAGATTTTTACTGACACGCTGATGGAATACAGTGCAATGGACAGGTTGTAAAGAGAGCAAATCAAACTAGAATAAAAGAACAGAGGAAAATATTAACTAAAATATAGATAGGGTTTGTAGGATTTAGATAAGTGTAGGGTCCCTACCAAGGCATATTCTAACTATTCAAATTGCAATAATGGAAGTATCAATATACAAGAGATAGCCATAATAACCTAATAAAGATTTCATTTATCATGAAAAATTAGGGCTAAAGAAAGTAACTTTTCAAATTTTGCAATTCTCAAATGATCACATGATAAAGGGAAGTTCATAATTTAAAAAAAACTCTAGACACAATCTAACATGAGAAACCCAACCAATGATGCAACTATATGACAATATAGGAAGATCTGCTATATGCTAAATGTAAAGTACCCTGTGTGACAGTGAGTCTGTAAGCTAAAAATGGCCCTGTGAAAAGATAAATAGTTCCTCCTTGATCAATCCCTGGCCAGTTTAGTTGAGTGGACAAACCTAGGGCAGCAAGGAAGAGCTACTGAAATGAGGGAGAGATAAAACTGCAATCCATTTTCTCCATGTGTAGATGCAAGTGTAAGTAAGGCAGTCTGTAACACACTTCTTTTTCATGTTGTCTTATAGATTTTGTGCATTTTTACTTTAAAATTCATTGCTTATGAGCAACCAAATAATGTATTGTGGTCTTTGCTTTGTGATTAAGATAGCATTTCTCTTTCATTAAACAACCGATATAGTTAAGGATGCCACCTTTTGTTGGGAGAATTAATAAGAAACAACACTGTTTCAGACAAAATATAACTGACTAGGAGGCATTTTTTATTTTACAAGAACGTCCTTTTTCAAATGCGTCTCTTAATTTAGTTGCATTCTGAATTAACAATATTTACATAATTGCAAACTGGGGCTTACTTGAAAAGACATCAACACACCATGGTCCTGACATACAATAATTATCCCTAAAGTCTTTAAAGAAGAATTAATCCAATAATGTCCAAAAGTTAAAACAAAGAAGTTCAACTTATCCAAAGGCAAAGGGTGAACAAAACTTCATAATATTAGCTAGCTACAATGTAGAAAATCATAAACAGGGGCATATGAATTCAAAATGCCCCTATTATACACTTTTATATTTAAGAGATTTTAGGTGAACCTAATAAAACATTGTGAAGCCTCAAAATAGAAGGCATGACTCATGAAAACCTTTTTTCTTCTTACCAATAGCATTGGTTTGCTCCTTCTCAAGGTAATGTTACACCTTGTTAACAATGCTCCTGCAGCCTCAGCAAGTCCAAGCCTAACAACTCTTGCTGGGTGAGCACATAACTGATGAACAAGAAGAAAAAGTGTACAAGTTATGACGTTCGAGAAGATCAAAAGCATACAACAATTAAAACTAAGCAATAGAACAAACTCCAGAGATTTAGCAATTACAAAGAAGTATGGCACTTACAACTGGAAATGTAGCAGATAGAAGAGAATCTACATGTTGAGCCGTCTGCTCAAGCCACTCCTTATCTCGATACACACGGAAATTAGAACTTATTGCTCCTCTTCCATCTCCCTGAGCTTCACTATTTTTTTGTCTGCTTTGCTGTAAATCTTTACCATTTAATGCATGATATGGTGCTTCCTTTTTTACTTCACAATCTTTCTTAGCATGAGTCTGGAAAGATAAACATTGTAGAGCTTCCAAGGCTGCATTGGCCGACGTATACTTGCTTGAGAAAGTTCCCAACAGACCCTCACTGTAGGTCTCTGCATCACCAATATTTAATTGAGTGGTATTCTTCTCATCTGCAAGACACAGAACTAGCATGTCAGCCAGACCTTTAACAGCTTGCTCAATTGCTCCAATACTTCCAGCTGCACCAGAAGTCTGTTGGAAGGAATTCCCAGTTGTAAACTTTGAGACACGCAAGACCTTTGCTAAACCACTAACAATCCCTGGCAGAAAGTAAGCTAATGCATCTGCATTACCAACCTACAAAACAAGGTAAACGTCCAAGTAAGCAATAAATTCCTAAGAGAAAATGAACCTTTTAGAGATTTCTGCTGCAGAAGGAAACCAGAATCATATAAACCTTGCAATAAGAAAATTAATCAGAACCACCTAAATGCTATTATCAAGAGGTCATGTCATACCTTAAAGATGAGCAGTCTAAGGGTTAAAAGAGCTTCAGCACGGAGTTTCCCACTTCCTAGATGCCCTCTTTTTGCTTCTGCTTCTGCAATCTTAAAGGTAAAAATACTTGTCTTATAACCAAAAACCAAATAATCTGTAACTGCTCTTTGTAAAAACAAAATATGAATGAACTATACCCATCAAATCATGGGCTTTTAGAAGAACAACATGACAGTGTACCTGAAGGAGAAGTGAAAGCAAATGCCCCACTGCTGCCGATGTGTCCTCTGACTGCAAAAATGCAACTAGACAATCATCATGGTAAACCAATTCTGTCTCCAAATGACTTGGGATGGGATCCTTAATTTGAAGAAGCGACTCTAGATCCAAAGTACGGAAAGGTGACGGAGGAATTGTTTTGCATATGCATGTTTTGTCCAGACATGGCTTTAGACCAAGTATTACTGCTTTTAAGCACCTCACTATCCCAAGCCGAAATTCCTCAGCAGCCTCAGATGGTGAGAGCAAAGCTCCTGAAGTAAATTTCCTTAGTAGCATTGACAGCTGTTGCATTAAAAACATTTTTTCAGCGACCATTCTTAAAAGAAGGGAATAAAATATTTATATTATTTTCAGCAAGGCAAAAGAAAATAAATTTTCAAAAAAGACGTCTACATTGAATCATGGACCATATTTTTGGGAGCTAAAAAGAAAATAATGAAAATAGATTAATATCTGATCTCACATAGCAGATTTCATTAAATTTTTTACAACTTCTGTGAAATTTGAGGAACATTAACTTTTAAGATTTAACAGTCAACAGCCCTTGGTCCATTGCTGCTATACTAAACTCGGATGGCCTTAGTAGTAAATGATACAAGAACCACATCTCACTCTTGTATGGTCTTTATTTAACCGTGTTTCTTATTATCTAACAAAATTAATTAATATTCTTATGGATTCTATTTACAGTGGATAAGTATTTTCTTTCCATGAGAACTTTGCACCAAGAGATCATTGTTATACTGAGAATACCTAGCATAAATTGCCACTAACATCTCTCAAATTTCCTCCATTCTTTGTGTTCAGATTGGTTTCCCATTCTGCGCATCCATTGAAAATAAACTACGTCACCAAGAGATCAAATAACATTATTGCTATAATAAATCAGAAAATTCCTTCAATCTACATCTTTGTTCAAAGGTAAAGAATGATTTTCCACAGTGCACTCACATCTTGGAGACTTTTACTTCTGTAAGCTTTCCAATATCACTAATCTGGAAACTACAGGCTCATGTATTTGCAATCATTTCCTACTCCTAAAGCCTTGCAAATACAATCCATATTTGTATGCATCCTCCTTAAAAGGAAAAATAATATACCAACATTGTTTTTTGATTGATTATTTCAGGGTTACCCACAGGACCCTCCCCCTTCTAAACATAAAACAAGGTAGCCTTGTCAACAATGTGATTGGTTATTACAGACATTGATAGCCAGAAATGGGCAGTGTAACCAAATATTCTGCAATCATTATAAACAAATTTCAAGTCATCCTCATTGTCATCAGTGTTTCAAAATCAAAAATTGTCAACTTAGTATAGCCATAAAGGCTTAAGATGACTAGAATCTATTAACATTCTTTCAAAAACGGAGGTTGGACACTCGTCCTTATTAAAGCCTAAACCCAATAACCATAGCAGTATAGCAGCTCCAAAAGATTATGTGATAAGTAAACAAGAGCCTGCTCGATTTTTCTTTTTCTGCAAATTTATTCATTTGCAAAGAGAATTCGGATGGTAAATCATCTTGATAAGATCGCGTTTGACAGAGATAGTTCCATAGCCTTGCAGTGGAATCTGCATAAGCTATTATAAGCGGACCACTTTCTTGGTCCCAAACTAGTTTCCATCTCCTCCCCTTCATGTTTCATACAGCTGGAAAAGTTACATTTGTGCCTACCATAGAAGCATAAATCCTCAAAAAATCACAAAAATCCCAATTTTAAAAAAATCTTCGGCCAAAACGATTTTTTCCCCAAAAAATCCTGATTTAATCAGTCGTGATTTTCAACGATTTTTAAGGGATTAAATCATGAAAAAATCGTGTAAAGCTCACGTAAAAATCACAAAAAAAATTCCCAACCAACCCTTCGTGAAACCATAACCATGCGAAATCACTATTTATCGGGAATTTTCATTGATTTTTAGCACAACAGTGAGCAGTGGTTGTTGGGACATGTCATCGATGGAGAATGAGCACAAGCTAGGTTGTGACCCTGAAATATTCCGAGCCAATTTTTTTCAATTTTCAAATTACAATCAAGTACCCGTTAAGGTTAGAAGATAAACCCAAACGTACTGAAACAACTCTAACCAGTATGGCGCCGATGGCGAGCATTGGTCAGAGGATCTTCTACTCTAAATGCTGGTAAGGGAACTCGACGTCAAGTATGTGCTACCCAATCCAATGCGGAGTGAGGGGCGACCATATGACGGAGTGATTACAATAACAATGCTTGAAAGAGAAATGCTAAAAGCTGAAAACACTCGACACCCAGAATGTGCTTGCTAACCCGAACTGGGAGATTAGCTACCATAGGGCGGAGATGTAACTATTACAACAATTACTGAGAGAAGAATGAGTATTACAATAACAATGAAGCAATATTTAAAGAACAACTGGTCAGTACTACTGCCAGCTTACAAGATATTATTGCCTGCAAATCAAGACATAAGATGCTCTTTCAAATGGTGCTTACAACAAGAATCCTTCTGCAAAGGCTATAAGGAAACCTTAACACCAACCAAATAAGGAAGATGCAGATTCCTCAAACTGTCATATCAAATCTGCACTTTTTGTTATATAACCAGCAGCTTACAATCTTAAAGAATTATTCATAACTTCCTCAGAGATTACCCGATTGATGTGAAATAAATTGCAATGTGCTCTAAAGACATAGGCGACCAACACAAGACACTAAGACTGATCAAAATACTTCAGATTTATTTTGCACGAACCCCAAGACAGAACACAATGGTACGGCCCCAGCAGAAATTCAACCTCTCTTTAAAAATACCAAACCTTGCTAAAAAAATCTGAATCTCTAGCTAATGATTCGCCCTTGACAGACTAATGAAAAGAGACACTACCCAGAACTATATTTTTTGTATTTCTTGAGATATGAATATAAATCTAAATCTGCTGTATCAAATAATGCAATATGCTGAAAACCACTAATATGCAAATCAGATCTAACCATGCAATAAGCTGATTACAATGCACAAACTAAATGCAACTCACAAACTAGACTAAATCACCACTAGTCGCTGTATTACAAGCAAGAAGCGATGCCCGAGCTAGGAGGCCTTCATTCCTCGAAGCAATCCCAAAGCCAATCCGGCAGCATAACATTCCTGTAGATAAAAGATATCCAAAAGAGAACCCAAGGCTGTCTTTTATAAGTTTCTGTTGACCTTCCTTGAAACCCTAACTTCTTTTCCAGAGTCAAAACCCTAATCACAAGAGATGGCGTCCTTTTCCATGCATCTTTAATTTTGACTTCATTTAATTAAATTTCTCACTTAAATAAATGCGTCCTCCTTAAGGCCTAGTTTTGACTTTGATAAATTCAATATAAATTTAATATATCCTCAATGATGGCGCCACCCTTCAAGTCCACCTTTTAAAATAACATTAAGTTATTTGACTAGGCCAAGGTGATAAAATAACATTTAAAATATAATGTTATTTTTAAGTGAAATGAGCTCATCTCTCCAAAACTGTATTCTGAAGCCCGAAACTGAATACGCCACTTGAGAAAACTGAAGGGGAAAGTCAACTGCCTGAGACCAACCTGTTTACTGCCAAAAATAGAATTTACTAAAAATAGTAAATTCCTGGAAATGCTCAGAAAGCCAAGATGAACATACCACTGCGAAGCTCTCTGAAAACCCAGAAAGAATCCGCCATTGAATCCACTAACTCTGAGCAAGGACATCCTTAAAAATAGGAAACCCTAATTTTACCTTCCGACTAGCCTTCGGGTTTCCAGAAAAAGGCCAACGGTCACTGGAAAGGTCAGGTTCGAGAAGGGGACATTACAGACCCTGAGGAAGAAGTGATGCTCAATCAAGTAGAGAGGCCTTGTGCCAAGGTAGTGATGAGTTGTACACACGATGGCCACATGGTAGAACAACTTGAACCCAAATTAGGAAAGTCAACCCCATCAAAGTGTCAATGACTCAATCCTAGTTATTGTTCCAAGTACAAATCTTGTCCATTTAAATGACACTAAAGGGCTATATAAGGCAAATGGAAATAGTAAAAGAGAGAGAGGAGGGATATAGACTACTATAGAGGGTGATAGAGAAAAGTTAGTTATGTTAGTGGTAGGTGAATATGAGAATGTGTTTTGCATAAAAGCATTGGATGTGCATAACCCTATAGCAACCAAATCCTATGAATGTATATCATGTTTGATGTAAGGCATTGTTGATGAATAGCACAATGAAGCCCTTGTTCCAATTTATGTTGTCTCAATCTCCAAATGATTCCTTAATATGGTTAATAATAGTAGTTTAAAGCAAATCATCATAATAGTAGTAATCCTTTTACATGACACTTTTCTCCTTGCATGCCACCAAGAAAATGACTGATGAGGGATCTCAAGGAGCTATTGTGCCTCCAGTAAGGTCTTAGGTCCTCCTGAGCTTGAGTGATATGCATTGCAGTACCTTTGTTGGTAGTTAGTGCATAAGTAGGGGGGATGATCACAAGTTCAATAATTGTGGGAAATTGCTATTTAATTGGTTTTTTCGTTGATTTTTAGCACAAAACTGAGCATTGGCCTCTAGGACATGGTTCACCATCAAAGATTCACTAAATTTCATCATGTTGCATAGGAAAATTGTAGGTAGGCAACCTTGAATGGACGTATATTTCTAATAGATGTTAAGGAAATTAAAATAGAGACACATTCATTGGTATGCTTCTATGTTTGATGTGAAGAACATTAACATGGAATGGTTAAGAGATGTGCTACTTTTTTTCTCTATATGCCACACTACTGTCATTTGCCTTAGGCTTGTAGTAATGCTTTCCATGTATATAAATCCAAAGACGCAATTTAGTGGGAAATAGTGGACAATATCATAAATACTAAGTAAGGCTTCTAACTTAATTTTTTAGCATATCTGAACCTTATAAAAGTACTTGTCAAAAGTAAATATAGAAAGCTAGACTAAACTAAAATGAAACTCTATTTGCTTGATATCAACCTAAAGAGGTTTGTTTTCTTTGAATTTTTATGATCCTGACTATTCAAAAGAATTTTAACATTTCAATTGTCAACAATAATACCGAGGTGGTTGTTTAGATTATCAAGGTTAGGTTGGGACACAAGTTTCCTTTTCAGATGCTAACAAAGTGTGATAATTTGGAGCTTCAATTTGACACTGGCCATCATGTTTCATTGATAAGTGGGTAGGGTAGTGACAATTGTATAATCAAGTGGGAAGCATAAGTATATACATGATAGTATATAGACATTGTGGAACTGGAAGCATAATGGTTCCTATCAAAAAGATAAAAATCATCTTGTAGTGCTGAAAAAATAAACTGTAGCAGTATTTTATATCAAAATGAAGGATTGTTTTGGTTATATTGAAATTTCCTAAATATTCTACAAGCTTAATGATTTGTTAATTGGTGGAACACACTGCTTAAATCATGCCCTTCACTTGTCTGGGAACTACATTCCATTTTGGAACATCATATACATGGAGGTTCAAAAGGCCTGCAAGGAGTACAAAAGCAATGCATGAATGCTTTAGACATATATAATGTAGCATTCCATGCATGCTAAATAGGTATCAAGCAAACTAATACATTCCTTGAGAGAAGTCATGCCTTACTCTTGTGGGCTTATCTTAATCCCTCCCAAAGCAAGCCTCATATATTTTCTCTTTAACTATCCAGATAGATTTCAGCAACAACTATCCCATTGAAAGGTGTGAATGGTAAAAGCATTCTCTATTAACAAGAAAAAGATTACAATAATATAGAAGTTACAAGTTACTATAGATATTAATGATATCTATCTACTGTCTACCTACTGACTATTGTAGAAACTACAGTAGATAATTGACCGTTAAATAAAAAAAGAATATAATATTCTAACACCCTCCCTTAATGGTCAATCTGTCAACAACACCAAGTTGCCCCCTGAATTTGACAAACTTATCTGAGCTCAGAGACTTGGTGAGAATATTTGCAGTCCGATCCGCTATCAGAACATACTGCAGCTGAACTGATCCATCTTCTACCAGCTTGCGGATGTAGTCACAACGAAGCTCAACATGCTTGGTACGTTCATGGAAGACTGGATTTTTGGCTAGTTTGAGCACCCCTTGATTATCAGTGTACAAGGGAGAAGGACCTGCTTGTGACATGTGCATGTCAGAAAGCATCCTACGGAGCCAAACTACCCCACATGCTGCTTTAATAGTTCCTCGATATTCTGCTTCAGTCGAGGAAAAAGCCAGTACCTGCTGCTTCTTGCTAGTCTATGTTACAGCACTTGTACCCAAACGAAGACATATTGTAATGTCCTCACTTTCACACTGACAATTGGAGTTGTGTGCTAGCTCATTCACCATTCCCATGAGCTAGTCATTTTGGTGAGGGAATGTATTTTTTGGCCAAAAGTACAAAATCAAAAGGGTAATATTAAATAATTATATTAATGGGTTATAAAGTGACTTAAGTGAAAATTAAAATATTAGGGTCACATCAAGGAGTCATATCAAGGGATCACATCAAGATGTCACATCAAGGAGTCATATCAAAGGGTCACATCAAGGAGTCATATCAAGGGATCACATCAAGATGTCACATCAAGGAGTCATATCAAAGGGTCACATCAAGGTGCCACATCAAGGTGCCACATCAAGGGATCACATCAAGATGTCACATCAAGGAGTCATATCAAAGGGTCACATCAAGAAGTCACACTGACAAGAAAAGTGAGTGGGCTTCCCTTGAAAAAAGTATAAATAGAAGCTTGGGCTTGGCTTTTATCATCTTATGTTGGTATTATCTTTGCATATTGAGAATTTTCTCTTGGCTGGAACTAAGTTACAGCTTGATCAAGGTGATGCTCCCTTGGTTAGTAGGGTTTGCTGATGGCCCCATTCCCAAATTGAGAGGTGGATGCAATCAGTATTCATCATAGAGCTACATTCAGGTATTTTGGAGAGTTTTGTGTGAAGAAAGGAGGTCTGCAATTTTGTTTCAATTTGCAGGTCTGCCATGAAAGAAAGTGCATTTTGATTCATAGCTCTTCATTGAAGGATCAAATTTTTGTGGGTACTTGAGGGATCAATTGCTAGTGCCTTGGCAATCATTTTCGGAGCAAATTGGAGAAGTTTGCAGCTGGTAATTATTTTATATTTTCATCTTCTTCAAGCAGCAGGGGCGGCCCTCTTAGGTAGGGGCGATTTTGCTCAAGAAGGCTCCAAAACTTCTAAAATAAATTGCAAAGGGGGCGTCTTGGTTGGTGGAAGATAGTTGCAAAGTTTAGTGGCCAAATACCCAGCAATTAAGGAAATTTGAATATTTTGTGGTGGCTGCTATTTCATACCAGGTTCTTCCAGAATTTTGTTTCAGTTATTTAGTTGCATTTTAGTCATCGAAATTTGCATATTTGTAAGCCAAGAGTCTTGGCATTATCATTGCATTTCATTGGCACAAGATAATAGCATTATTTCGAGCTTGTAGACTTTATTATCATTGCAATATATTGACGAGAGACATAAGGAGTTTGCTGCCATCTATTTGACAAAATGTCTCTTAATGTAATTGCATTATTCTTAAGTTAGTTTTCATGCAAAGTATTTGTCTTAATGACCTTCATGTATGCATGCACTCACTAGGGTTAGTTTGCATGCCAAATGTTTGTCAAAATGTACCTTGGCTGTAGGTATGCCTTTCATATCAACAATTCATCTATATGCATTTGAAAATACAAAAAAAAAGTTTGCATTTCATACTAGTTATTTGTTTACTTGCATTGGCAACAATTCCAAGCATTCTCAACATCTTCTACATCAAAACAATCAAAGCAAACAAACTGAAACAACAAAACCAGCAAGTTGGAAGTTACCAGGGAAGTGTTTGACAATTCCTAAGGCACAAAATCAGAAATTTTGGATCGGAGTGGGCAAGGACCATTACACATACCCAGAAGTAGATTTTTTGTCACCCACTGAACCTACCCAATCGGAGTCTATATAACCAATCAGCTTTGGATCCTTATATCTGCCATATAGAATGCCATAATCGGAAGTGCCCTTAACATATCTCAGTACTCATTTCGCTGCAATCCAATGATCAACTTTTGGAGCTGTCGTGAAGCGAGAAATGTAGCTCACGGCAAAACTGATATCAGGGCCAATGGCAGTGAGGTAGATGAGACTGCCCACTAGTTGCCTGAATGTTGTTTCATCGATCGGAGGTGAATCAAAGTTGGCTGACAACTTCAGCACCTTCTCCATAGGTGTGGAGGCAGGTTTGCAGCCCTGCATCCAAAATTTGTCAAGCAAACTTTTGGCATATTTAGACTGAGAGATAAAGATGATACCAGCGGTCTACCAAACCTCAATACCCAAACAATAATGGAGAAGCCCTAAATCTGTCATGTCAAAAGCCTGACACAAATCCTGTTTGATTGCTCCAATCAAATGTGTTGAACTGCCAGTAATGATCAAGTCATCAACATAGATAACAAGAAACAAAATATCATCACCAGAGTGTTTGACATACAAATTACTGTTAGAAGGGCTACGCTGAAAACCATGATCAACCAAGTACTGATCAATCTTGATGTACCAGGCACGAGGAGCCTGTTTTAGTCCATAGAGTGCTTTCACAAGCCTATAGACCTGATGTTCTTTTCCGGCAACCTTGAAACCAGAGAGCTGTGCCATGTAGACCTCTTCATGCAATTCACCATTGAGGAAGGCACTCTTGACATCCATCTAATGAACTGTCCATCCAAATTGGGCTGCAAGAGCGAGAAGAAGACGAATTGTGGTCATCTTGGCAGTAGGATCAAAAGTCTCCTCGTAGTCAATGCCCTTCCGCTATGTGAATCCCCGAGCAACTAATCTGGCCTATCCAAAGTACAATCTACATGATACTTGACCTTATAAACCCATTTGCAGCTGATAAGTTTCTTTCCAGGAGGAAGATCAGAAAGAACCCAAGTGTGATTCTTCAGAAACTATGATATTTTGTCGCCATAGCCTTTTCCCACTCTGGAATTCCTTAGCCTTTGAATATTTGTGAGGCTCATAGATGTTGTGGATGTTGGCCATAAGAGCAAAATTGACTGTGTTTTGCTGCTTGCTCGTTCTACGAGTTGATCTGCGCTCAATGAGTTCATCATCATGAAGATCCCCAATAGTCTTGAGCCACCACTTAGGCCGACGAGTAGAAGTACCAACATCTGAAATAGGAGAAACAGCATCTCCTGGGATTCCTGGAACAAAATCATCTGGATGTGAGTCCTAAGGAAAATTAGGTGGTGCAATGTCATGACTAGTAGACTCCTCATCTTCAGAGTCAGAGTGCTTTGAAGCCCTCCCATCATGGGAACCAAGAGGAAGACGAACACCCTCATCAGAAACCTTCATAGGCTGATCCGCAGGACTCGTAGTAGGAACAAATGGACCAGTAGTCTCATCAATCACAACATCACGACTGAATATGAGACGATCTGTCTGCACATCAATCAACCTATATGCCTTGTGATTGTTGCTGTAACCAGTAAACATAAGTGTCTGGCTCTTGGAGTCCAACTTGGCACGCTTGGCTTCTGGAACCCATACATGAGTTGTAGAACCGAAGACTTTCAAATGGCACACCTTAGGCTTACGTCCTAACTAGGCTTCTTCTGGAGTCATCTTCTTAATGGCCTGTGTAGGTAACTGATTCAAGAGGTAGACTGCAATATAAACTGCTTCAGCCTAGTATTTCTTAGGTACATTTATGTACTCTAGCATAGAACAAGCCATTTCAGTAATGGTGTGATTCCTACACTCAACAACACCATTCTGCTGAGGGGTGTATGGTGTGGTGAGTTGACATTTAATGCTGTGTGTAGCACAAAAAGTAGAGAAGTCAGCTGAACAAAACTCCCCCCCATTATCTGACCTTAGAGTGACAATTTGAGACCCTGATTCCTTCTCAACTAAGGCCTTAAACTGCTGAAATGTGTTGAACACATCTGATTTATGTTTCAAAAAATACACCCACATTTTTCTATTGAAATCGTCAACGAATAATAAAAAGTACCTGGACCTAGTAACAGACGGAGTGTTCATTGGTCCACATACATCAGTGTGAACCAATTGAAGTACCTTGGAGGCTCACCAAGAATCACCATCCAAGAATGGTGTCCGATGCTGTTTCCCAGCTTGACAGGCTCCACAAACTCCATGATTTTGAGTTTGGATCTCAAGTAGACCAGCAACCAAACCCTCTCGAGACAGTTGAGAGAGATAGTGCACATTCAAGTGCCCATAACGCCGATGCCAAAGTTTCTTAATGGTTGTACTCCTGGCTGCCAGAGCGTGCTCCTGAGAATCACCAGAATCAGCAAGTCTGTACAGACCGTGATCCTCAAGTCCCATAGCGATTGTAGTACGAGTCTCCCTATCAACGATGTTGCAGGTGGACGAACTGAAGATAACATCCAACTGGGGAGAACCCCTCATGATTTGACTAACTAAGAGAAGGTTATGTTCCATGCCTAGACATCGAGAAAGAGTAAATTTCTTCCTCCTGAGTGAATCTGGATAGTGCCCTTACCAGCAACTGTGTACTCTTCGCCTCCTCCAAAAATGACAGAATTAGAGAATGGTTCGAATTTTGTGAACCAATCCCGACGATGAGTAAAATGCCGCGAAGCCCCAGAATCAATATACCAAGCAGAAGATTGTACTGGATTTGCTATTCGCTTGGCCATAAACGCATAGAATGCAGATTCTTTCTGCTCGGTGTGCTCCACGACATTTTCCTTTTGTTGAGGCCCTCCCTACTTCTTTTGTTCAGAAGCCAATCAAATGCGACAGTCAGCCTTCATACGACCGTAATTATGGCAATAATTGCACTAAATGTTCTTTTTCTTCTTGCTGTCCTGAGAAGAACCAGAGCTTTTCAGCTGAGAGGTTTGTGCCTTCCCTTTGTTCTTAGCAGAAGATTTGGTAGAGAACGCTTGCTTTGTGGAGGTGGAACTGGTACTGCTTCCAAACTGTTGTCTCCAGCGATCCTGTTGTAGAAGCTTGTTACACAAGTCTAGAAACTTCAAGTCAACATTTGTTGAAGTAATATTGAGTGTTTCAATTAAATGCTCATAAGATTTTGGCAAACTCTTCAAAGTGATGACAACCATGTCCTCTTCCTCCATTGTGCGACCAATTGCCTCCAATTGATCACGAATGTCCTTAATCTTCGTCAGATGTTCCTGTAAGGACATTTTCTCATCCATCATGATGGAAAAAAGCATGTTCTTGAGAAAAAACACTCTGCTCTTGTCGGAGGTTTCATGAAGGGCCTTCAAATGATCCTAGATTTCCATAGCAGTTTTGCCAGCCGATACCTGAGGTAGCTGTTCATCTGTGACTGAGAGTTTGATGAGCATGACGGCTTCCCAGTTTCGTTTATCCCATTTGTCCTGGTCCTTTCCAGCTATAGTGGGACGAATTGAGTTCCCCAAAACGACCCGATCGAGGAAACGATATTCAAAGATCGTAATCATGCGTTGCTTCCGGGTGTTGTAATTCTTCCCGTTGAACTTTTGGCTGCTTTCGAGAATTACGTTTGTCAGAGATGCCATCACGTACCCTGAGGTCAAACAGGTGAAGGCAAAACGAAAACAGAAACAACACAAATTCAAAGCAGAAACCCTAGCACAAATTTCGAGGCACTTTGAAGACAAAACCCAGAAGATCTGAAGAGTACCCAAAAAATGTTGCTGAAAACCAAAAAAAAAAAATTGAATACTCAGAAATTTTCGTCAGCACCCACTTGCACAAATTTCAAGGCACGAACTTTATGACACCCAAAAAAATCTAATGACAACCCAGTTAAGATCTCGAAAAACCCACCAAGAATCTACAATCAAAAAAAAAAAATCCGACTTGAATTGAAGGTTCAAAACCCTAGTCGAAAGTTTCAGAAGCCCTAGGCGGCCATGAAAGCACAAAAAATTGCACAAAAAATTCATTAAATCCTCTGAAATCGTAGCAAAAAACCCTAGCCATCGTGGGTAAGACAATGCAGGAGAAAACACATCAAAACCAGGTAAATCGCGACTTGAAAGAGATGAAAAAAACACAATTACAATCGCACTAAGTTTACAAACGCAATTTCTCAGAAAAAAACTCCCAGAACCACATAAAATCGTGTCTAAAATAAAACATAAAACGGCGACTAAGGTTTGACAGAAGACGCGACCATACAAGAGACAAAATCGCACCCAAATGTGACAAAAAAACGCGACCAAAGTAGGAGATCGCGCAACTTGCATAGGTAAGAAAAAACACGACCTGAATGCAGACGCCAAACCCTAGACGCGCCCAAAAACGTGAAAATAATCCCGCGTTTTTGCTTGAAAAAACTTTCGAATTACAGCTCCTTCAAAACTCACGAAAATTTTCAAAGCAAAGGTGCCCAAAAACCCTAGTCAGCTCTGATACCATGTGAATGGTAAAAGCATTCTCTATTAACAGGAAAAATATTACAATAATATAGAAGTTACAAGTTACTGTAGATATTAATGATATCTATCTACTATCTACCTACTGACTACTGTAGAAACTACAGTAGATAATTGACCATTAAATAAAAGAAGAATATAATATTCTAACAAAAGGGAATGTTCCTCGTGCTTTGATTTTCCATCGGAAATTGTACCTATAATCTCTCAAATTCTCAACTCAAAGTCCATTAATATTTTTAACTCCATCATCCACTTATACACAAAATCAAGGAAAATTTACTTGAATAAGAATAGCTAAATTTGTGGCTCAAAAAGTTGCTCTCTTCTTTAGTGCTAGGTCTTTATTATCTAATGGAAAAATATTAAACACTCCCTTTACTATTTTACAAATCTGCTAAAATAGTTATCAATGAGAACATTTCAATATCATTTATGGTCTTTTGAGATTTAAGATTTTGTTCCAAAAGCATTTTCTATTACTCTATCTTGAGCTATTTGATTCAAAACTTATTAAGTTGAACTTTGCAATTGCTTCCTTTGTTAGATAATTTCCCTTTCACACTCTTCATATTGTTCTCATTGACATTGTTCCAGAAATTGCAAGTACTGTTAAATCACAAATATAAACTAGATGATCCTGTTTTGTAATTTATGATGTCTACTCTACAAGGGAAAATTGTCTTTTTAATGACTATCTTGAGCCTAAGGATTTTGAGATCCTAGAGGCCAACTTGGATATCATGAGGTTGAACGACTTAGGAGAATATCTGAACCAAGAGTTTCATCATCAAGACCTACAACCTTCTAGCATGGCTCTATTTGTAGTAGCAAGAGTCATTGGCTACGTTTGATTTTTTGGAACTTTGTACTTAGTTTATAGGTTGACTTTGTACAAACTATATTGTAATTGCAATTTTATCAACTGTAACCTTCTAGTTATTATTTATGCAATATGAAGTATGCTTTGTGGAATGCAATGTAATCAATGATATGAATATAAACAACAAAATCCTATTTTCTACAATTCATGTGTTAAACTCTATTTTATTTGCTCTTTATATCTCTATGCTATGGAAATGCCCTTAAATTTCAAAAAAAAGTAGCTTTTGTGTCTTTTTCTACAATTTTTTACGTTTTTTCTTAAATCAGATTTTTTCTCCTTTTTTTCTTGTTTTTTTCCAATTTTTCAAAAAATATTATACTTTTGGTCTGTCAATTTTTTCCCTAAACGATTTTTGCTGCTATGGTGCCTACCATCTTCTCATTACAATCTATTTGCGCTGGAGATGCTCAAAATAGGGCTCGGCTCCACAATGGCCATCATTGTGTGTGGTGATGCACATGAGAATTCTTTAGGTTCCTTTTGACTTTTGCCTGGCTGAGATGGATCCCTAGCATCAACATACATGGCCCAATGTTGGGGCAAGTGACAAGTTGTCGTGAGGTCCTATCGCTTTAGTTGAAAATGCATCAAATATATCGACTGGGTAGTGTTTGAGGGTTGTATGCAATAGGAAACATCTTGACTAACTCTCTTAGATTTTCTGAATGTTGGAACAATTGTAAATAGAACTTAAACTAAAAGGCCATTTAAACTAGAAAGTGTAAAGTTGTTTTAGGCTAAAAAGCATGAAATTATTAAGCTAGAAAGCATAAAATGATTAAACGAGAAAGCATATAAATCATCTAGAAAGAAATGTTTGCAATAAAACTGTAAAGTTTGAATGACAACAACTATCAACTAACATCCAACTGTTAACAAAAAGTAAACTTAACAACCTATAACCGACAACCAGAGTAGGTGCTCTGGAATTTCAGATAAACAGAACTAAAGATTGTAAACTTAAATTACAACCTGAAAGAATAACTAACAGAGCTCGACACATACAAATAACATTTATTCACATTTATCATATACAAAATAAAAGTGACAGAATTGAAAACAAAGATACTTATCTATCCTACGAGATTCCCTCGAATGGCCAATTCTCGGGTATGCCTACGATTAATTCAGATCACATGAACTTTTGTATCTTCAAAATGATTCCATCCATGATAACTCCATTACACAGAACTAGTAACTCAGAATAAGACTGGCAAAGCTTATTTTATTCATATCAGAAAAAGTGTAACACAGAGACATAGTTCAAAAACGTATTATAACAGCATAACAATATCATTGTTTCATTGTTTATGGTGGTTACATATATATACTAAACTGCTTAACAAAATCCTAGATTTCAGATGGTGGAAGATCACCATTGAAAAAGTCTTCTAACAGAATTTTAACTAACAAACGGACTGAGGTCCATAACATAAAGCATTTAAAAGGCTCGGAGAGGAGCCATAAAGTTTTAAAACAGAAAGTAAACAAAAAGCATTAAAAGACTTGTTCCATTATGCATTCCAGAATTTCCAACGCCTAGTCTTCCGGTGCTTTATCTTCAACTGGTTGAAGTCCTCTTTAAAGTCCACTCGACTGTGCATAATGACCTATACAAAGACTGAATGCTACACCATTACATCAACGTTAGTCAGCCAATTTTAATTGATTTAGGAAATAAAGATTATACATCTTTTTACAAAAAGTAAGCAATTATTAATCCCAAAAATAAACAATTGGTAAGGTAAAAGTGATTGGGAGAAATAAGGAAGGGTATTTGGCTTATCATATTCATGAGGTTATTTATACCTCATCAGCAAGTCCCCTACCTAGTGTCTCAATGACCAAGAGGTATGGATGGTTTCCAAGATAGGTTATACTGCTCATACTATGTAGTGCAAAAATTCCAATGCTTTCAACTCCAATGGAAGAGCTCAAATATTATGTTCAACCTCCAATTTGGGGTCCACCCCAATTAAGTGAATAGGACCATGATAAAATTATCCAATAAAATCCTCTCCATTTTACAAGTATTCATCGATACACTATAATTTTGCACCCCATGAAGGCAAGAGCTTTGGCACCAATACACAAGTAGACCATGTTGCCAATGTCAACAAGCTAGCCCTCCTTTGCCTCATTTTTTCAATAATATAGTTTAGATGAAGGGTGTGAAACTTCCTATCAAATTTTTCCATCTACTTCCAAAACATTTCCCAAAGGTAACTAGGGTGCTTCTCACAAGGAAGAAACAAAATTCCTAAGTATAACAACTTACACATGATCATCATGTTGCTTGCAAAAGAGGTGTCAAATTCCTCTTTTTTCTTTTGTTGATCACTACACGAAATTTCTCAAATGCAAATCCCTATTAGCCACGTCCTTTGTCCCATCTGCCTCTACCTCAACAACACCCTTCCCCTCCTATTATTGTGATCTCGATCCTTATCTTAGAGTTGAAGAGAAGAAAGGGTCTAGGATGAAAGCATGGACATGATTAAAATATAAGAGAGTCAGGCAGAATAAATGAGATCTAATGTACAATAAGTCATACCTCTTGGTTTGAGATTGGCTCTTGTGGGGTTTCTCAATTCTTCCTCTATTCTCAACCTTGAAGAAAACATTGGTTCAAATAAACTTGCTTTGGGCTCCTTCGTATTGCCTACACTCAATTCAAACCTTGCCCTCTACACCACCATCTATGCAACTTCAAATGGCCATTGATGGTAACTCGTACATGACCAAAAAAACCACCATCCAATGGGTTCTACCTTGTGGATAGTGTCCAGCTATAGCTAATAAAACCACCTCCTCTCAATCCCTACTACACCATACCACTCAAAATGAACCACCAACAATAAGATTGCTCCAAAACTATGTCTTTGATGGAATTTTTCCTCTTCTCTCCTAGTCGTGGTGCTACAACTTAACAAAAATTGTCCAAATTCCACCCAAGGCACCATTTTGCTGCCACACAACCCATTGGCTAGTTGGATTTGGTGGGACTCTCCAAAATTTTAAATTTAGAAATTACGAATTTCTAATTTATTGATTTAAAGGGAAAGAGGCATAAATCTTCAATGGACTATTCAAAGGCCAAAACAACAAATATGGAAAAGTGCAAAACAACTACACCCCTTATTTGTTCATGCATGTTTTGAAAATGTAGATACTTTAACAAGGTTCTTTCTACAAGTCCCACAAAAAGGATTTTGAAGAATGCCATAATTTTTCAATTACTCAAACACTGTGATCAGTTAGGTGTCATTGGAACTATGTAATTATCTTCTATATGTCTACCATTGGTTAGAACAAATTAGATAAATTCTTCACCAAACTTCAAATTCCACCATCTCTCTTCAATCCCTATGTAGAAGCTCCTATCACAATTTCTAAATCTACAATCAACACCTTACCCATTCAATGCCTAGGGAAATTCCTTCCTTTGACATCTCCTTTGCACATCACATGACCAGTTTCCTCTCTCATTGCACTACACACACCTAGGGTTTTAGATATTCCTTTAGGGTTTTGAAGTTGCAATCCTAGTACACACTACCGCTAATACCTACACATTGAAATCTCACTCCCAAATTTACCTACTATATGTTGAGGCTGAAATATGCCACTTAGAGGACTTACTAAGACAATCTCTCAATTGCACTAAACCATTTTTCTTTCCCCTCTATATTGAAATGGATTAGACAATTGATGCATAGGAAATTGCACGCACATATTGAACACAAAATGAATAGTAAATATTATTATATTGCATGCGTGAGTAATTTTACATTGCAAGACATGGCTTTATAAAGCCCTTTCATGATTTATCCACCTAAACTAACTACCACTCTATGGGAAATTTTTCAACAACTAACCCCTAAATGTTGTTTACTTAATCTAACATATTTACTATTCTAGGAGGAGGTGACCTAATAGAAACTTAGGTTGCATGCTCCATATTTAATTAACTAAACCTAAGATGTAATATTTCCAACACTCTCAACTTTACGCAAGGTAATAGGTGATCAAAAGGCATTTTCCAATGTTTACATGTGTAACGGGCTACATAAAGTTAGGCAAGTGGACCCTAGAAGTTCCCCAACATTCAAGGTCTAAACATGTTCTTGGACTCAAACACCAATGTCTATTAGACATCAAAGTTGTCAAAAACCTTTATCCTCGAGACTATCGAACCATAAGTGCCCTTTGTTAAACAATATCTACATTGAACCGTTGAGTTGCCTTGTAAGTCAAGAGCTGACATTTGAAGCCTTGGGATGATGAAGTTATGTTCCAAAACTTAATTCTCTTTGAAGAGAGGGAAAATTCAATGTGAATTTTATCTGAAGTTGTATGTACATACAAAACATGTCAATAGAATTATGATATTGCTATCAGGATTCAACCGTGTAGTTTCGAGTCAAACTCATTGACCCGTGTTTCATGAGTAGTGGTTCAACAAGAACCCATCTCTCATGATATCGAATGGTCCACTTAGCACTCATTGCATCTAGGTGATGCTCACGAGGTGAAGACCGTCCCGGGAGGTCACCCATCGCTTCAGGCTCGCCGCTTAACCAGGGAGTTTTCTCCGAGGTTAAGCCCGCTTGAGTTGTTACCCCATTTGCAAAACCTTCAGCAAGTGTTGTGCCTTATGAACCATTCATAATAGAGCCCCTTTAGCTCATCAATTGATAAGCTAATAGAAGTTTTCTTGACCAGCTAATAGAAGTACTGCTCCAGCTCAAGCGCGCTTAACCAGGGAGTTTTCTCTGAGGTTAAGCCCGCTTGAGTTGTTACCCCATTTGCAAAACCTTCAGCAAGTGTTGTGCCTTATGAACCATTCATAATAGAGCCCCTTTAGCTTATCATGTCAATAGAAGTTTTCTTGACCCCCTATTAGTCTCATATTCCAAACCAAACATGTTTTCTTGATCCTTATTTTAGTAGCTTAGTTCAATTTCAAATGCTTTTCCAGTTCCTAAGTCTCATGATAAATTTACTTATCATAGATCTAATATTGTTATTTTTTGTTACATTAGAATTAAGCAAATTTGTTAAGTTGGTTAACACATGAAAGAATAAAGTAATTTATGGTGTACGTTTTATTTCTTTTCAGTTAGTGCCTAAAGGTGAAAATAAAGTAAGCCCATAGCATGTTAAAAAAGACCAAATATCAATAATCAAGTAACCTAACAAGGCAAGATTATACAACATGCAAGTATGCATTAACATGCTCCCACTACTAGCTGTTTTGTGTTCGCCTTTTGTCTGTTTTTTGCTGATGGTCAGCTGATTGTGGTTTAATCAGCCTGTTGTTTTTTGGGACAGCTTTTCTGCTTTATCTTTTGTGTTGCCTTCTCTTTTGTACAAGGTTTCAGGAACCCTTTAAAACCTGTTTTACATTAATCAAAAACATGCTTCCACTACTTAAAGCATATCTACACACCTTATTAGGATAATGCCAATTTTGTGTTCCATGAGGATGTGTGCCTACCCCTAAAACCAATGTCCACATCCCCCATATCATTTCCAAGATGATAGTACCATAGTCAAATTTGCAAGACGCCCCCAAAACAGCATAAATAGGTTGAAAACATCTACAAGATGTCTGGCCATCTTGGGGACTTTTGTAACATCCCTCAACCATCCAAGGGAAATCCAAGCATCCCCAACAGAAAAGGGGCAATTTCAATTGTTTTAAAAATACTTAATTTATGGGGGGAAAAAGGTTTTAAAAAGTGTGTGAGCATCTCACAAGCACTCCTATGCCCCTTATCCAACCCTAAACACCTAAAGAGTAGAACATAAACATTTCTAATGTTTATTCCTAAAACTTAGAGCTTTCACTTCCAATTTCTACATCGTAGTTTTCTCCTTTTGAGTTCTCAATTGAGCAGCTTGAAGACATTCACATTTGTGATATTCTAATTTCACCAGCAATGTTTTAGATGAGGAAGAAAGGGACTACAATTTGCAAGACATTTCCAGCCATTGAAGGAGGATTTACACTAATATAATCATACAATAACAATCAGTTTTATTTTTCTTTCTCTCATGAAACTTAGGGGCTTTGTCTTTTTTTCCAATTTGCTCTCACACAAAACCACAATTCTACAGCACTAACAACCTATTAAATAGTGAAAGATTTCTTTGATCTTTCATCTTTAATAGTAAAAGTACGCAACAAAAGTAAACCCAAGGGAAGTTGAATAGAGAGTTGGGGATTCCCATTCTTCTAGAATCCAAACACAAGTGTTGTTGCAACACCAACAAACCATTTCACATGCCCTTCATCCTCTCTTCAAAAGTTTGTAAAAAGCCCTTTCAACTCCAAAAGCCTATTAGAATATTATTATTATTATTAATGGTCAATGTTATGTTATTTTGTTTAGTCTATTTAGCTGTTACTGTTTCTACAGTAACTATAGGTAGGTAGATATATTTAATATCTACAGTTATGTAAGCTCTCTATATATTGTAAGCTTTTTTATGTTAATACAAGTAACTTTTACCATTTACATGGTATCAGAGCCGTAAGAAAAAAAACCCTAAAATTCGTGGGCGGGTCTGCTGTAATTCAAGTTTTTTGCCTCTAGGGTTTCTGGGCGAATTTTTAAAATCTGTAATTCGTGATAAATTTTCACGTGAGATTTTGTGGCTGGGTGTTAAGTTCTTTGTGCTCCTATTATAGACAAAAATCGTGGGTCTATTTGTAATTTTCTAGGCAAGCTAGTTCAAAAAAATCCCGCGTTTTTTCGTGAGCCTCAAATCCTGGGCGCGATTTTCATCAGTTTCTGCCGTTTTGTGAAGCACGACTTTGTGTAGGGCGCATTTTTTTCGTTGCTAGGCGTGCATTTCTCTGCTTCTAACGTCCATTTAGGCGTGTCTGGTTCTGGGCGTGGATTTTACCTGTATTTCGACGCATTTTAGGCTCGCATTTTTGCATTTTTTCTTGGTCGCGTCCCCTGCCCGCGTTTCTTCTATTTGCCCGCATTTTTTAGACGCAATTTTCTGCATGAAATCCGCGCGTCCTTCGGATCTTTGGCCCACGTTTTTTCTTCTGCATTTGGGCTTCGATTTATCTCTCTTCTGGTCGGTTTTCTAGGTATTTTCTGGATTTTTTTTTAAAAGAAAAAATCGACCTAAGGTTCTGCCATTTTCGGCTAGGGTTTTGACGCTCAGTTTCAGGTCAAATTTTTTTCAATTTCAGATTCCTTGTGGGTTTTCCGTGATCTCAATTGGGTTGTCGCTAGATTTTTCTGGGTGTCTCGAAGTTCGTGCCTCGAAATTTGTGCAAGTGGGTGTTAACAAAATTTTCTGGGTATTTAGAAAATTTTCTAAGTTTTCAACATCAGTTTCTGGGTAGTCTTCAAATCTTCTGGGTTTTGTCTTTAAAGTGTCTCGAAATCTGTGCTAGGGTTTATGCTTTAAATTTGTCCCGTTTCTGTTTTCGTTTTGCCTTCACCAGTTTGACCGCGAGGTACGTTATGGCATCTCTCACGAACATAATGCTCGAAAGCAATCAGAAGTTCAACGGGAAGAATTACAACACCTGGAAGCAACGTATGTTGACGATCTTTGAATATCATTGTCTCGATCAGGTCGTCTTGGGGCACTCACCTCGACCCACTATAGCCGGAAAGGATCAGGATAAATGGGATGAACGCAACCGGGAAACTGTCATGCTCATCAAGCTTTCAGTCATTGACAACCAGCTGCCACAAGTGTCGTCAGGCAAAACAACTGCTGAGGTATGGACCAACCTGAAGGATCTCCATGAAACGTCAGATAAGAGTCGTGCGTTCTTTCTGAAGAACATGCTCTTTTCGATAATGATGGACGAGAAGAACACCACTCTCCAAGAGCATCTGACAAAGATCAAGGAGATTCGCGACCAGCTGGAAGCTATTGGACGAAAGATGGAGGAAGAGGACATAGTCGTCATTACTTTGAAAAGTTTGCCAAAGTCTTACGAGTATTTCATTGAGACGCTCAATATTACTTCAACAAATGTTGACTTGAAGTTTCCAGACTTGTGTAACAAGCTTCTACAATAGGATCGTTGGAGACAGCAGTGCCAGTTCGTCCTCCACAGAACAAGCGTTCTCTGCCAAATCTTCTGCTAAGAACAAAGGGAAGTCTCAATCTTCTCAGCCAAAAGGCCCTGGTTCTTCTCAGGACAGCAAGAAGAAGAAGAACGTTCAGTGCAATTATTGCCACAAATACGGTCACATTAAAGCTGATTGTCGCACTCAGTTGGCTTCTGAACAAAAGAAGCAGGGAGGGTCTCAACAAAAGGCACATGTCGCCGAGCACACTGAGCAGAAAGAGTCTGCATTCTATGCGTTTATGGCCAAGAGAACTACAGATCCAGTACATTCTTCTGCCTGGTATATCGATTCAGGTGCTTCACGGCATTTTACCCATCGTCGAGATTGGTTCACAAAGTTTGAACCATTCTCTGCTTCAGTCATTTTTGGAGGAGGTGAAGAGTACACAGTTGCTGGTAAGGGCACTGTCCAAATTCACTTAGGAGGAAGAAATTCACTCTTTCTCGATGTCTACTATGTTCCAGGCATGGAACATAATCTCCTCTCAGTCAGTCAAATCATGAGGCATTCTCCCCAGGTGGATGTTGTTTTCAGCTCGTCCACTTGTAGCATCGTTGATCGGGAGACTCGTACTACAATTGCTATGGGACTTAAGGATCATGGTCTGTATAGACTTGCTGATTCTAGTGATTCTCAGGAGCATGCTTTGGCTGCCCGAAGTACAACCATCAGCAAACTTTGGCATCAGCGTTATGGGCACTTGAATGTGCACTACCTCTCTTAGTTATCTCAGGAGGGGGTCTTGTTGCTGGTCGAATTGAGATCCAAACTAAAAATCATGGAGTTTGTGGACCCTGTCAAGCTGGCAAGCAGCATCGGACACCGTTCTCGGATGGTGATTCTTGGCGAGCCTCCAAGGTACTTCAATTGGTTCACGCTGATGTATGTGGACTGATGAACACTCCTTCTGTTACTAGGTCCAGGTACTTTTTATTGTTTGTTGATGATTTCAGTCGGAAAATGTGGGTGTATTTTTTGAAACATAAATCAGATGTGTTCAACACATTTCAGCAGTTTAAAGCCTTAGTTGAGAAGGAATCCGATTCTCACATTGTTACTCTAAGGTTAGATAATGGGGGGGAGTTTTGACAGCTGACTTCTCTTCTTTTTGTGCTGCACACGGCATTAAGCGCCAACTTACCACACCCTACACCCCTCAGCAGAATGGTGTCGTTGAACGTAGGAATCGCACCATTACTGAAATGGCTCGTTCTATGCTCGAGTACAGAAATGTACCTAAGAAATACTGGGCTGAAGCAGTCTACACTGCAGTCTACCTCCTGAATCGGTCACCTACATAGGCCGTTAAGAAGCTGACTCCTAAAGAAGCCTGGTCAAGACGCAAGCCTAAGGTGGGCCATCTAAAAGTCTTCGGTTCTACAGCTCATGTATGGATTCCAGATGCCAAACGTGCCAAGTTAGACTCCAAGAGCCAAACACTTATGTTTACTGGCTACAACGACAATCACAAAGCCTATAGGTTGGTTGATGTGGAGACAGATCGTCTCATATTCAGCCGTGATGTTGTGATTGATGAGACTACTAGTCCATTTGTCCCTACTACCAATCCTGCGGATCAGCCTATGAAGGTTCCTGATGAGGGTGTTCGTCTTCCTCTTGGTTCCCATGATGGGAGGGCTTCAGAGCCTTCTGACTCTGAAGATGAGGAGTCTATTGATCATGATATAGCACCACCTGATTTTCCTTAGGACTCACATCCAGATGACTTTGTTCCAGAAATCCCAGGAGATGTTGTTGCTCCTGTTTCAGATGTTGGCACTTCTACTCGTCGGCCTAAGTGGTGGGCCAAGACTATCGGCGATCTTCATGATGATGAACTCATTGAGGGCAGATCAGTTCGTAGAAAGAGCAAGCAGCCCAACACAGTCAATTTTGCTCTTATGGCCAACATCCACAGCATCTACAAGCCTCATACATATTTAGAGGCTAAAGGAATTCCAGAGTGGGAACAGGCTATGCAGACAGAATATCATAGTCTTCTGAAAAATCACACTTGGGTTCTTTCTGATCTTCCTCCTGGGAAGAAACCTATCAGCTACAAATGGGTTTACAAGGTCAAGTATCATGCCGATGGTACTTTGGATAAGTACAAGGCCAGATTGGTTGCTCGGGGATTCACACAGCAGGAGGGCATTGATTACGAGGAGACCTTCGCTCCTACTGCCAAGATGAGCACAATTCATCTTCTTCTCGCTATTGCAGCCCAATTTGGATGGACAGTTCATCAGATGGACGTCAAGAGTGCCTTCCTCAACGATGATTTGCAGGAAGAAGTCTACATGACGCAGCCTCCTGGTTTCAAGGTTACCGGCAAAGAACATCAAGTGTGTAGGCTCATGAAAGCACTCTATGGACTGAAACAAGCTCCTCGTGCATGGTATATCAAGATTGATCAGTACTTGGTTGATCATGGCTTTCAGCGCAGCGCTTCTGACACTAATCTGTATGTCAAACACTTTGGTGATGATATCCTCTTTCTTGTTGTCTATGTTGATGACTTGATCATTACTAGCAGTTCAACACATTTGATTGCAGCAATCAAACAAGATTTGTATCAGGCTTTTGACATGACAGATCTGGGGCTTCTCCATTATTGTTTGGGTATTGAAGTTTGGCAGACCACTGGTAGCATCTTTATCTCTCAGTCAAAATATGCCAAAAGTTTGCTTGACAAATTTCGGATGCAGGATTGCAAACCTGCCTCCACACCTATGGAGAAGGGGCTAAAGTTGTCAGCCAACTCTAATTCACCTCCAGTTGATGAAACAACCTTTAGGCAACTAGTGGGCAGTCTCATCTACCTCACTGCCACTAGACCTGACATCAGTTTTGCAGTGAGCTACATTTCTCGCTTCATGATGGCTCCAAAAGCTGATCATTGGATTGCAGCGAAGCGGGTGCTGAGATATGTTAAGGGCACTTCAGACTATGGCATTTTGTATGGCAGATGCAAGGATCCAAAGCTGATTGGTTACACAGACTCAGATTGGGCAGGTTCTGTGGATGACAGAAAATCTACTTCTGGGTATGTTTTCAGTTTGGGTACCGATGTTGTAACATGGACCAGCAAGAAGCAATAGGCAGTGACTCTTTCCTTGACAGAAGTTGAATATCGAGGCACCGTTAAAGCAGCATGTGAGGCAGTTTGGCTTCGTAGGATGCTTTCTAACATGCACATGTCACAAGCAGGACCTTCTCCCTTGTACACCGATAATCAAGGGGTGCTCAAACTGGCCAAAAATCAGTCTTCCATGAACGTACCAAGCATGTCGAGCTTCATTGTCATTACATCCGCAAGCCGATAGAAGATGGATCAGTTCAGCTGTAGTATGTTCCAACAGCGGATCAGACTATAGATATTCTCACCAAGTCTCTAAGCCCGGATAAGTTTGTAAAATTCAGGGGGCAACTTGGTGTTGTTGACGGATTGACCATTAAGGGAGGGTGTTAGAATATTATTATTATTATTAATGGTCAATGTTATGTTATTTTGTTTAGTCTATTTAGCTGTTACCATTTCTACAGTAACTATAGGTAGGTAGATATATTTAGTATCTACAGTTATGTAAGCTCTCTATTTATTGTAAGCTTTTTTATGTTAATACAAGTAACTTTTACCATTTACAAAGCTCCTTGTTGAGATTTGTCACCATTTTGAGCAGGCTAAATATGCTAGGAGCAGCATGCATTCACTATGTCATGTTTGCAAAATCAATTTTCATGGGGGTTAAATTAGGGTTTGATGCCATTAGGTGAGCGTAGACATGGGGTTAGAGTTTGTGGAGAGATAACGTTGGAACAAGAAGCTAAAATGTCAAAGTTGGTTGAGGAGAGCAAGGCAAAAACTACAACTAATACACATGCATCCATGCCATTGCCATCTATTGACAAGTATTCCAATATATCAACTAAAAAGAAACATGATAGAGGGAAGAGGCAAGCCACTTCTATTGCAAGTGGGAAAAATATAGTGATAGGGTTGTTGAATATGTGACAACATGAGCAAGGTAATGATTCAATGGCCAAAAAATTTTATGTCCATGCCATCCCATTTCATGCAGTAAAGTCTCTTTATTTCAAAGAGATGTTAAGAATACAACTACAACTGGACCCTCTTATGCAGCCCCTAGAGAACACAAAATGCATACCTCCCTTTTCGACAGACAATAATCAAAGGTGAATATATTGAGAGAGGAGATGAGACAAACATGGATTAGGAGTGGTTGTTACATTGTCATGGATGGGTGGATTGATATTCGAAATTGGCCACTCATTAATATTATTGTTACATGTCATGTTGCTCCATACTTTCTTAAAGTTGTTGATTGCTCTAGGAAAAAAAGATGCAAATTACTAGTTTGACCTTTTGAATGAGGTCATAGAGGAGGTTGGACCTAGTAAGGTTGTGCAGTGACAAATTCAGCTTGTGTTTAAAAGTTAATTGGTTTTATGGTCGAAAGCACTTATAAACACATTTTTTGGACTCCATGTTGTGTACATATTTTGAATAATACTTTGGAAGACATCGGAAAAACAGGTGAAGATAACGATGGCTGAAGGTAGAGACATGCACATGTTTGTGTGTAACCACCACAGGTTACTTGCATTATTATGTTTTTTTTGAAGAAAAAATTCCTCAAACTAGTTGAGACTAACCATGCAAGCTATTTTATTTTGTTGGAAAGGATGTTGGAGCTATAGGATGCTCTACTATCCACACTAGTTTGAGGAGAGTGTAAGAAGGGAGTTGAATCAAAGACGAAAGAAGAGAAGAAGGTGAGACAAAGGGTACTTGATAATGCTTGGTGGTCCACTATTAGGCAAGAAATTTTGATTTAACAAGTTTGTACTTTGTTTTTATTTTTAGTTGTAATTTTAATTTTTTATTTAAAAATTAATATTGTTAATGTTTTTTAATTTGTTAAATATTGTTTGCAGATATATTTGCTTTGTCATCTTACCTATTGTTGGGGTAACCAAATATGCAAATATAGACTCTCCTAACCTTAAAGAGATCCATGAGACTTTGCTAACATGCTTGTCAAATGAGACAAGCAATTCATGAGAAGGATCCTAGATTACAATGTTATGAGGAGCATATCAAGCTTATTATCACAAAGAGGTGAACACAATGGTCACCCCTCTTCATATGGTTGTCTGTGGTCTTAATTCCAAGTGGTATGCAGCTAAACCAAGTTAAACTCCTTCTAAGGATGATGTGGGGTTTATGAAGGCCCTTCTAAGATGTATAGTGCTAAAGATGCAACCATACTTCAAGACCAATGGCTTCATTTTTCTGATATTTAGGGTTCTACATTCAACAAACCAGAGGCTAAATGGATAGGATCGCTATTAAACCATATTGAATGGTGAAAATTTCATGGTAAGGACTCAATACAGCTAAAACAACTTGCCATTCACCTACTCTCACAAATTGTTAGTTCCTCCACTGCAAAGAGAAATTGATCCAACTATGGCTTCATCCACTCAATTAGTAGGAACAAACTCATCTCTAAACAAGCAAAGAAGCCAGTTGCAATTCATAGTGCCTTGAGACTTCAGAATTAGTAGACTCTTAAGTATCAACAAACCTCAGCCACATGTTGGGATAATCCAAAAAATGTTAGGCAGCAGATTGACAAGGAGCAGATGCAGCCACAATTGGTCTGGCTTCCATTGGACAGGCCACAGCTTAAGCCATAGAGTGACTCAGATTCAAAGAGCTTTTTTGATATTGGTAGCCCAGTTGAGGCATAGTTGTACTTAGTACTAGTACTATATTTTTCTATGCTGTTGTCCATCAAATAATTTGAGTTTGAAATTTGAACAATGAAATCAAAAAATTTTGCCTTAAATTTTTATTGCTGTCATTGTCGGTAATACTTATCTCTAGACAAGCAAAGAAGCCAATTGCAATTCATAGTGCCTTGAGACTCCAGAACTAGTAGACTCTTAATTATCAACAAACCTCAGCCACATGTTGAGATGTTAATCCAAAAAATGTTAGGCAGCAGATTGACAAGGAGCAGATGCAGCTGCAATTGGTCTGGCTTCCATTAGACAAGCCACAGCTTCAGCCATAGAGTGACTCAGATTCAAAGAGCTCTTTTGATATTGGTAGCCCAGTTGAGGCATAGTTGTACTTAGTACTACTACTATATTTTTCTATGCTGTTGTCTATCAAAAAAATTGAGTTTGAAATCTGAACAATGAAATCAAAAAAAAAGATCTTAATTTTTTATTGCTGTTATTGTCAGCTATATAAACTTAGCTATGAATATGAATTATGATATATATATTGTTGTTATTATAGTGTGCATGCTACCACTGTCTTAATTTCTAAATTTTTGTTTATTGCTGTCACTGCTGTTGTGATATATTTGTTGATGATAGTTTTTAATATTTTTATTGCTACTATACTGCTGTCACTGTCTTAGTTTTGATGTCATGTATCGTTAAACTAGTAGAAATTTGAGTATCCCCGCTGTCCCCAAAAAGTAGCCCCTGGACTGCCATTCCCAAAATGCATCTGCTGCTGTCTCCCAGTCCCAGTCCCCAAAATGGGGTGGAACATAGTTCCAATCATATGCTTTTTGTTGGCAAAAGAACAGATTTTAGTCATGAAAAGTTCAACAGTGCAACCAAATTCACAAAGAAAACAAAAATCTTCAATTTTTAAAAAGTGGAAAGATCAAATAATGAAAGATTACTTAATCCAACTAATAAAGACACCATTTACTAGCTAAAAAAGAAAAACCCAAAGCACAAGGATGATATAAAGCCTCACAATTCAAGATAAGAATAAAACTCGGTTGCATAATTTATGACTTAACAATGGCGCTTAGATAGATGGCTGTAAGAGCAGAGTTCATCTACACACTGATCAGATGACATAATAGTACATATTTACCAACATGAATTAGATAATATTAAAAACCTTCAGTAAATATAAGCATTTTGAAAATGCCCATATTGAATTTATATATGCATGAAAAAGGTTCGATTTCATATGATCCCACACCAACAAGATATTTTTAAGAATCTATATTGTATCATCATATCAGGATTCCAAATGCAGTTTGTTAACTCAAGTTCATCATTAAAGTTTAAACTAAATCTACAAGGATGGCAAGTCTGCCACCCTTCATCATTCTCCAAAGAACAAAAAGCAATTTTAATGGTAATAGCTCAACAAAAGGTGCATAAAGTTTACTCTAATTTGATATTTACATGATTACTAATGCTTCCAGAGTTACCTGGTTTGTAGATGTTAATGAACATCGTTTCAACACTTCCTCCAAACATGATAAAACACCTTCAGCCACACTGTCACTGATTATGATAGGCCTATTGGCAGAATGAACGCTTTTAGTTGATCTGCAGGCTATTGAAGCATCCAAAAGCAGCAAGAGAGGGACAAGTATAAAGCTGAAAAATGAAACCATGTACAAAGAGTCTGCTGTCAGTAAAAACTAAAATGTAAAACTGAACACTACCCTAAAAATATTTTTGTTAACCCTGTATTCTCAGCCATATGCCATCCACCTATCTTTGGTGTGACCTATCTTTGGCATGAACCTTAGAGCCAGAAACTACTGATAAAGTGAGCCAATCGGTTTCTCCAAGTTTTATGACATTGGAGTAAAATTAGCAACCATAAAAGTATACATCAATAATACTGGAAAAATTAAAAACATATGCAGGAAAACTTAAAAGTGAAATTCCTGGTTCATTTTCCTCTATGTCTATAAGCCTTATAAGGTAACATGGGGCCTAAGGTGATGGTTTCACTTTTATTAAAACCCTAATAAATAATTTCTGGTGAAATAAACTTTATTATCTACAGAGCTCTGATCCACAGGGACAAATCCCCAGTTCCCCACTTCCATCCCCATGCTATTTTCTATTCAAATATTCTTCTTAGGATTTTAGGAGGTGTTGGCTCTAAATCATGTATGCCCCAGCCTGTCAAAATTCATGACAATTGTGTGCTTCCATGCTTTTGTAGCCCTATGTTGAGTACTGATCAGAGACAACTTATGTCAAGGCTTCGTATTCAAATATTCTTCTTAGGAATTGAGAGTTGTTGACTCTAAATTGTGTATGCCCCACCCTGTCAAAATTCATGTCAATTGTGTGCTTCCATGCCCTTGTAGCCCTATGTTGAGTACTGATCAGAGAAAACTTGTGTCAAGGCTTCATATGTATCTATACTTTGGGTCTTATCCAGCTTCGGTCACAGTGGTTCATGTTGCCTTGTATGGTGGCCTCCTTGGATTCTTCAGTGAGTTGTTGCCAACCTTGCGTCGCCTTTGGTGGTGGCAGACCGAAGGCTATATCAAGGTGGCTTGTCATCCATGGTGGTGACATATTATTAGCTCAACATGTTATTTGGTGGAGCTCCTCTTCTACATGGCATGGAAAGACTTTTCCCATTGCCTTCCAATGATGTGACTCCTAAAAATGCTCATTTCTCATTACAGACAAGCTGTCAGAGCAACTTAACTTGCTCTTCTTGTGCCTGCATGAATGCATATCAGTCATTGATTTAAGCATATAGCTCCATCATCCTTTGGGTCATGGATTTTTGCTAAGAACTTAAACTTAGTAGCATGTAGCCCATGCCCTATGGACTCCAAGCTGTTTAAGGCTCTATTGCTAGTGGTTATGTTCTCTCTGTGTTGTAATGGTCATGCCCTAGCCGTGCCTAGACTTGAAGTTCTCTTTCTTTGGCTGGTGGCAATCTAAATTTAATGAGTCAAGTCCAAGTGCTGTCATCTTCTCCTTGGCAGCATTGTTGAGCCTGATGGCGGTTTGTGGGTTCACGTATGGTATTACGAATGTCTTGTGGCCATGTACAGAATCAGAAGAGGGGATTCATACCTATGCAGAGGATATCAAATCTAAGTTAATTGTGGGGATGAGCTGGACAGGGATCAAGGTTTTTTGGGCTTGATGCACTGGGTTTGTAAAAGGTGGTTGTCAACCTGGTTGTGTGTTGCTACTACATTGTTCCATGGATCATAGCTTACCTTTATTAACTGTGACCCACACTTGTGTGCAAGGAGGCCATTGGCACTCAATGTTTGTTATTGCAACCTACCAGTTACATTGAATACTTTGATGAATGTATACAAGAATGAGGTAGATCAGTACTAGTTTCCCTTACAGGTTTGTAATAATTAATAAAGTAATCACTTGCATGACAAAAACATTCCTGACGTACCAGATTGTGATCCAATGCAGATTTCCTTTACAATGCATGTGTAGATCTTCTATCTGCAAGTGAAGGTAGACTATGACACAACTTACTGCTATTGTAATTTGACTTGCCACGTGCACGTATGCCCATGGGCCTGATTGTAACAAAATTTGCTATATAGGCATGTTTGTATGAGATAATCTTTTTGATGGCTATTGGTTGGCATGAGGGTTGGGCCCTGCTGTAAATCCCTTGCTTCCTGATCAAATTAGTCTCTAACATCAATTCAAGCACTCCTCACTTTGTCTTTCACTTCTTCTCTTGTTGTAAGCTTTTAGAAAAGGACTAGAATGCAGATTTTTGTTGGTCGTATTGGTGTCTCCCTGTGTTCCTCCAAGTTTCCAAGACGGGGATGCAAATGACAGGAGGAAACATTTCCGGAAGAATTTTTTGGAAGGCCAGTTTTTAAAAGATGGTAGGGGCCATCTATTAACAATAGAAAATTTGAGATTAAGGATGTTTGGAATAAGGACCTGGTTTTTTGGTTTGGCTCGATGGATGATACACTGCATGGCTCTTATAAGCTTTGTGATCCTGAAATACTTTATTATTTAGATATATACTGATGTAATTGATATCAGCAGCCATGCACTTCAGTTCAATAAGAATAAAATTTTATTGAGCATATACATTCCTGTCTTGCCTTCTATTAATGTGCAGATATCTTCATGGCTAAGGCAAATCACCAAAATGAATTAAAGCAAAATTCTTTAAGAATTTAACTACTCAATATTGGAATTTAGATACCTTGACTCGGCCATGAATAGGATAAAAATCATGTGACTATCACAAGTAAAAATGTGCAGCTGGACGGCATTCGAGCTGTAGTTTGCATTGCCAAGTAGAATACGCAAATGAAAACTGAAACAGTTTACATAAACAATACTAGCAAGCCCTGTAATTTTGATGGAATAAGAAATTTAAAATGAATTTGAATGGCAACTCCGTGGCTCATTGCATGTTTTATTTTGCCTTGGAGGAAAACATTTAAATGGCCTTATAAAACTTTAAGCATGACGAGCACACAAAGTTCAGACATGCTCTAGTTTATTTAATTGTTCGATATCACGCCTTGTCTACGTAAAACAAAAGCACTGCAAATTAACAGTATACAGAGAACTGAGATGAGCTGAAGAGGAGGGGGCCAAGAAATCTTACTCGAGACATGGATTTAAGGCCAGGGGCGGAGATTGTTGAACATATGCAGTGAGAGAATGTAGCAGCGAATGAGAATTCCCTTGAGAATCCCCTAAAATGTTAAACAACTGGGTGCATAGAGGCTTCAGCTCGGAAAACACCCTGGCTGCTTCTTTCTCCTCCATTATTTCCCTTTCTCTCACCCTGCAAATCAAGGTTTTCCCACTTGCTGCCCTTCCAATTTCTGGTCAAATTTGTTTCTGAAAGGATGTTGCAAATAAATTCGAGGCCCCAGCTCTAAAAATGGCTCTAGCCGTGCAGTATGGTAAGGCTTTTCTGAAAGCCAGTAACTAAGTCGCAAGGTTCGACGAATCTGATCGATAAAATTCGAAATCCAGCGAATTATTAAAAAACCTAAAAAATTCGTTCTAGTTCACCCTTTAAATTCGGACAGTAAAATGAGTTAAAGGTTTTTTAATCAAAAATGTATTTTAACAGCGAATTTAAATATTTAAATCAATTATTATTATTATTAATAATAGTATTTTGACGATTGGATGATCATAATTAAAAAAAATTCTATGATTATTTGAAATTAATAATAGCCTTTATTAAATTGTGATTATTATGTTAATTATTTACTATTATTTAATATTTTAAAATATTTAATTTAAATGATTAATTATTAATATATTCAATTAAATATATTTAGTAATTATAATATTTAAATTAAAAAAATTAAACATATTTATATTTTAATATTCTTCAAGTTATATAAGACGAATTTAATAACGAATTTTATTTCAATTTTTTTTACCTTGTTAGAACGAATTTTATTTCAATTTTTTTATCTTGCCAAACTTTATCGAAGTTTTATCTTGTCGAATATGAATTCAAACTCAAACCTTGTGACATAGACTATACATACAATTACTACATAAAAAGCAAGCCAAATTGTCTATTGTGTTCCCTTTCTCCAATAGAGACTTTGAGTAGTTGGAAGGGAGGTGTTATTACGAGGAGAGACTTGTAGCCCATAGAAACCATAATGAACTAGCATAGTTGTGTCACTTGCCCCTAAGAGATGCGTAAGCGAGCAAATGGACAAGTATTACAAACCGCAAGGGTTTTACACACTGCGAGAGTGGTTTTCAGGTTTTTGTCAACCGCAAAGGCAACTCATGTCAAGCATACTAGAAATGAAACAAAACAGTTTAACAATTACTAACAGATTATTTACTAGTATCATAAGTATTTGTCAAATGTCTTCATTCGCATCATAACTAAACATGTAAAGTCTTTATTCACGCATATTATTTTACGTCAAGATTTTTTATTAGCCCGAAATCTAATATGGGGTTTTTATGTACACATAAATGCTAACATCTAAGTGATGCCATTATAAGTTATGCCTTTCGGCATAAAAAAGCAACCTATAAAATAAAAAATTTAAGCGATCTGTAATTTTTTTAGAAAAAACAATCATCAACTTGTAAATATTTTTTAAAAAAAGCAATATGTAAATTTAATTATGAAACACAAGGGTTCCCTAAAAGTTTTATCAAGTTCATGAGTTTTTTTTTTATGTTTAATTTTTTATTGTGAATTTTGATCAAAAAGTTTGTAATTTTACTCACTTCCTCAAATAAGACATTTAGATTGTTTTCTTTTACATCCTCAGTTTGGATGCATCCATGGAGTATAATGGAGTCTATAAGACTAACAAATAATTAAACATAGCATAATAGCAAACAAGAAGATAATTTAAATTTTTCATAGTGTAGCCAACAATGTGTAGGTATAAATAGGTAAGATACAATCATGAAAGTGCATATAACGTTGATTGGCCCTTAATGTTGACCCCTGAGTAACAATCAAGTTACATATAATGCATAGCATAATGACCATGTGAAAATTGGCACATGTGTAAGCAATGAACATCTTAACATTACTAAATAGCTATCATGAATCAATGGAAGCTCGATAGATGCAATGTAAAAATAATTATGTCATAAATGTCGTTGTTGTTGTAAGATAATCATAACAATAAATGCACCACACCAAAATATCTCAAAAAATGTGGTCATGTTACTACACCCTTAATCTCTAATATGCATAGGGTTATGAGTAGTCAACTTGTGACTACCTTAACTCTTAATTAAGTTATGTGATCATGATTATATTCTTATTTAGATATTTAGGTGATCCTAAGTGTTATGTTTAGATATCTAAGTCAGCTCCGATGATGTCCAAGGCATAAACAAGGGTATATATAGGAGACAATGGTTGGTTTATTATCATTGTATTGCAATTTTTATTCTTCTTGGAGACTTTTGGAGGTTTTCTCCCTCGAAATGGCTTATTATTCACAAGAACTATCAAGTATTTATAGTAAATTTCCTCATTTATGTAATTTGTTCCACTACAAATGGTATCAAAGTATGATCTTGAGGACAAGAAACATGGTATTTTTTTGAATTTTGGAGGTCATTTTGAGAAATGAATATCGCCCTCATTTTAGTGAATTTTTTCCTTATTTTTAAGGGTTTTTTTAGGCCATATTTAATCTTCTACAAAATAGAATTGAGGTCAATTAAAGTTTCCACAAAATTCACTCCTAGGGTAGCAAATCAGTTAATATTTTTCCAAATTCTATAAGGTTGAACAAGGGTGCATTAAGCCACCTAGAGTTTTAATTTGGATGAGTGTGGAGTTGTTTTCAAATAGATAATTTACAAAATTATTGTTCTCACCAAATTCATTCACAAGGTTGCAAATTACAAAATTTCTTGCAATTTTTTTCTAAATGTAAGACCTAGGCCAAGTAAGTTATAGCTAAATTTGTGTATCATTTGGATTTTTGTATGTGTGATATATTGCAAACTTATCTTAATTCATCATGGTGGGCTTGCGACAAAGGGAAAAAATGATTTTTCACACCTAAAAAATCTATGTAGTGAGGATGTGATTATTAAGGAGTTTGGTCCCATATATAATGAATCTATAAGGGAACAAACTAGGAAAAACCAATAGTATGAAGGAAGAAATATTGTCAAACATGGATGTGAAGATAGATGCAAAGGTAAAAGGTCTCAAGATGATTATTGGATAAATAGCTTCTAGCTTAGGTTCTAGAGATCCCAAACATATGGAGCCACGTAAAAAGACTTGGAAAGAAAATGATCTCCTAACGGAAATGATGTATTTGGGTTTAAATCAAAACTAAAGATGGATCATCACTAAATTAATTATATGGCTAGGCATTTCACACCAAATGGAGCAAATCTTTGATCTTCATCATGTTCCATGTTAGTAAAAAGTTGTAATAACACCTTTATACTTGGAACCAAATTGATTCCTTTTGTATCATTGGCTATGTGAAGAGGAAAACGAGGTAATATGTGGTCACATGACCTATTTTGTAAGAGGATCTTACTACACATTATGGGGAAAATTTTACGAATGGCTACTTCAACCTACTTACCAATTTAAGATAAAAAAAATTATGATCAAGAATTATTTTCATCTTCAAACTTTATTTTTAAGAGTGGAGAATGTTATAAAGGAAAATTCTAAGGAATTATTCTGAGGGGGCTTAAAGGACCACATCAAATATGAGGTACACATGTTCCATCCAAGTTTTATGTCCTAAGCAATGATTATGATAAGGCATATAGAGGAAAAAATTATGGTTGGTAAAAGGCAAGGTTTAATAAACATAAGAGATAAAATCTCTCTTACACAGTCACTTTCTTAGCCTACTAGGTTGACTCCACAAAAAATTGAAGAGAGTAAAAGGGTTATGTTTTAACCGTGATAGCAAATACAATCAATGACATAATTGCATTGTAAAGAAATTATTATATTGAAGGATTGATTGAGGAAGAAGTTGAGGAACCATTATTAGAGGGTGATAATAAGTTGGATAAGGAATCAAGAGATACTTAATTAACCATTTTTTGCCATGCACTTGATTGAGTTAACGTCCCATAAACTCTCATGGTGGTGGGTTTCTTAAAGAAAGAGAGAATAACAATATTGATAGATTTGGGAAGCACTTCTCAACTTTATTAAAAAGAAGTTAGGTACTTGTCTAAATTGTTTTATATTTATTGCCTTGGACTTTTAGGTCCAAATTGTCGATGGGATACTATTGATTATTTGGGAAAATGCCATGACATTAAATTAACCACTGAAGAGTATCAACTTGATTGCCCAATATTTTTCATTCCCATGGGGATGATCTCACAATAGTGTGTCCCACTTTTTTCCCAAAATAGGTTATTGAAATCAGCAGTTTGAACCAAATTTTTACTTTTTGACACCTATTACAACTGAACCATTAAGAATTTGTAGATGATGTGAAGTAATGATTTTTGAGATTTTATCTCTAGATTATAAAGTTTTTTTTTAATTAAGAAATAATTTGTGAAAAAAATTGTGTAACTTTTAATAACTTATTTTTATAGTTAACAGTCATTTTAAAAATTGGCATTACTTTTGTAAAGCATAACTTTATTTGTAGAAAGGATAAAACTATAAATTTTTAAACATAGATTTATAATACCAATATCTAGTGCACACATATTTTTTCATAATTTTTTATACATTTTTAAAGTGAGATTAATTATATTTTAGATAGGTTACTTCTATAACACAACTTTTTTATGCATCTGAATTAAACTTCTTTTTCATTGAAATAAGAACATCAATACCGTGTGCACAACTATTTTTTTTTAAATATATATATATTTTATTACTTTTCCATGTGTAGAACCTCTACCTTGACAATTTCTTGAAAAACCTATGTTCACTAGAAAATAGAAAATGAATATAATAATCAAACTAAGTATATCCAAAATTATACTTACTGGAAAGCTCATTTTGAGTGCTACAATCCTATAAATCATCTTATCATATTCATTCTAGTTTTTCATTCAACCAAGGTTGGAAACATGAAATTTTGAGGAAAATTTGAGGCCTAAGATAGAAAGATCACTTTTAGGGCCTTAGTTTGAAGGTGTGTCATTTCCATGAATTTAAAAAAAAAACTTCAAACAAAAGTAATTTAAGCAAATGGATAAAAGAAACCTTCGAAAAAAGGTCAAAGGAAAAAAATTGTTTGAATTTTTTTTGCAAAGGTCCACCTTCTAATAAAGGTGTTTTTTGACTCACCTTCTATTAACTTTGAATCCAACTTTGCTTGATTCACATGATAACCCCTACGAAACTTGTCTGTTTGTAGTCCTATGCACTCTAAGCACACAAAATGAGGCAAATCTTAATCTTCCCTTGTGCATGGTCCTAAGTCTTGGAACGTCTTCTAATAAATAACCTTTTTTCAGTTCATTAAAATTCTTCTTTTTCTCCAAATTGTGAAAGTTCAGTTGTCAAGTATTAGAATTTTTTTTATACTTTCAAGGTCGGGGTTTTTCCTCAACCCTGCAAGTCAAGTTTTAGTTTTCTTGTAAAAGTGAAGATTTTTCTTGAAATTACAAGTCACTTGTAAACTCATTAAAATTTCTCGAAACTGCAAAAATGCTTGTAAACGTGCCAATTTTTAACACTTCTGGAATTTTAGTTTTCGCGTTGATGGCATTAATTGTCTTTTTAATGTCTTTTTAACCGATTTTAAATACCTTTTAGTTTGTTCTTCTTCCTCATTTTTTCGCCATTCTTCCTCCTAAACTTCATTGAGAACTCTTTGAGAGACCATTTGTTGGATTCAAGTTGTTCGAGTGGATTCATCATGGTTTCAACCTAGGGTTTGCACTATTTTCATTTTCGGGTATGTTTATTCTTTTTCCCCTTTTGTTTAGAGTTTTTTCGTTTTAATTCATTCTTGGGTGAAGCCACAATAGTGGTTTACAATTGAAGTGAGGAAGGAAAACTCACAAAAAATGAATGCATGGAAAAAAACTTGATTTTAGGGGTTCGTACGAACCTATTGGTTCGACCGAACCCATCAGGGGTTCGCTTGAACCTGGGTTTGGGCTCTAGCGAACCCTTTTAATGCTTTCCCGCCAAAAAAGCCAACAAAACCCCTTATAAAAGGGGGGTTCGAATGAACCCTGGTTCAAGCAAACCCCTAGGGGTTCACTCAAACTCCTAGGGGTTCATTTGAACCGCACTTATTCCTCATCCCCCCATGAGACACAAAAAAACCCTAAATTTTGGTACTTCAGAGCTCGGGTTGAGGATGAAAATGGATGAATCTTCACAAACCCAACTGGAATCAGGTAGTCCTCGAAACGAGCTATCCAATCAATATAATTTAAATATGTTTTGGTTTTATTATGTTTTTTTTTTTTGGTTTTATTAAACATAGGTTTTTCATCGAAAATGAAGGTCTTTGTTATGCACATGTGGAAAAATAGCATATTATCAAAAATTTGAAAAATATAGAGTGCACCAGATATTGAAGTCCTTGATCAATAAAAAAATAAATAAATGAATTTTTGATATATATACAAAAAAAAGTTATGCTTTATATGGTGTATGTCTGAATTGAATTGGTTTGATTTCAAAAATTTGATTAAAGAAAAAATATTCAATAAAATTGTCTAACAAGTGGAAGCACTAGATATCAGAGTTACAAATCTAAATTCAAAAGAATTAGAATTTTATCCTTCATGGAAAAAAATTTATTCATTGTATGGTGTGTGTCACTTTTAAAAAATGTTGTTTTTTGAAAAAAAATAGTTTTCATGGGAGATGAAAAAAGAAGTGCAATTTGATTCCAAAAATTTTGAAAAAAATATTTTTAGAATCTACAGACAAAATGTGACGAGACTCTAGTTTGCATCATCTTCAAATTCTTCACGGTTTAGCCGCTATAGGTGCCCGAATGTGAAGATTTAGTTAAAAATAATAATTTCAGTGTCCAGTTTGGCCAAAAATTGTAAACCACTATTGTGGGATCACCCTCTTAGATTTAATGTTTTTGTGTTTATTTTTAAATTTTGGTTTCATTAGTTTTTATGTGCCCTAAGGTCTCTAGTTTTAACTGTATTCAAGTCGTTATTTGTATATTTTGAGTTTTAGGGTTTTATTTGCTCTAAATAGGTTTTTGTATGCCCTAATCTGTGTCATCTCCAGTTTTTACCTTCGAGAAGAGTATATGGTATGTTTAATAATATCACCTATGTCTTTCCCTTGTATACATGTCGTTAAAACCTCATGTATGCACACTAGTCTTTATGGTTTAATGAATCAGTTGATTCTACCATCAGAACAAGTGAACAAAAGTTTTTTCCATGTTACGATCAGGGATTTTCCCCAACTCCACAAAAAAGTTTTGACGTCCTTGTAGTTACGCTAGAAAACCCCGAACATGCAAAATTATACCATCTTTCCTAGTTGTCGAATAAAAAAAAATCCCAAATTCACAAGTCAAGTCATTCCAATTTGTTGTGTCAGGGATTTTCCCCGATTCAACAAAAGTTTTATCTATCATTTGCAAATGCGTCAAAATTCCCCACACTTACATTTGTTAAAGGTTTACAATGTATGCATATTTGTCAGTTTTTACTGCCTTAACACATTTTTTCCTACCCTATTGTGGGGTCAAGGTTTTTCCCCGACTCAACAAATCAAACCAAGTATACTTGCGAAATCAAGGAAATTTACCGATTTGACAAAGGATGTTCCACCCACTTGTAAAGTCGATAATTTTTACCAAATTTACAAGTAAACTCAAGGTTACTTGTAAAAGTGGATATTTTTGCTGATTCGATAAAAAGTAATCTTCCCATTTGCAGAATCAGAGATTTTTTCTAAACTTGCAGAAAGCAAACTACCTACTTGTAATTTTTGAGATTTTTTCCGAAATTGCAATAACTAATCTTCCCACTTGTAATTTTGGTAATTTTTATCGACTTTGCAAGTTTTTGATCAAAGCCAATTTTGACTTGCAGATTCGTTATTTTCCAACGCATACGCTCATTTCATGTCAAATTTTCTGAACATTGGAAATTTTCCTACTTCACCAAACTAATCCTTTGCGCTTCATTTTCTGTGCTCAAACCCCGGTCTTTCACGCAATCACTCCATTTTCAAAACTCGTTGATTTTTCTTGAATGCCAATTTTTCCTAACATCTACAATATGTTAATCTTTTCATGCAGTTCCTTTGTACATATTTCCCGGGATTTTGTATTTGTAGTTTCGCAAGTTCATTCTACTGGCGATGTCAGATTCGTCTCCATCAAAGGGGAAGGCAATGAAGTATAAATACCAAGGTGTGATTCCTCCTACAATGGTCACATCAAATGTGGATGAAATCATAGACACGAAGATTGGTCATGTGGAAATGGGTGAGTTCATTGAGAGAACTGAGAAGCAGCCAATTACCAATGGGATAAAGTCAATAATTCACAGCAACATACACCTTGTGGCT
>VDFB02270651.1:799008137-799375125 GCA_007258455.2 Sequoia sempervirens
TCAAACACCAATGTCTATTAGACATCAAAGTTGTCAAAAACCTTTATTCTCGAGACTATCGAACCATAAGTGCCCTTTGTTAAACAATATCCACATTGAACCATTGAGTTGCCTTGTAAGTCAAGAGCTGACATTCGAAGCGTTGGGATGATGAAGTTATGTTCCAAAACTTAATTCTCTTTGAAGAGAGGGAAAGTTCAATGTGAATTTTATCTGAAGTTGTATGTACATACAAAACATGTCAATAGAAGTTTTCTTGACCCCCTATTAGTCTCATATTCCGAACCAAACATCTTTTCTTGACCCTTATTTTAGTAGCTTAGTTCAATTTCAAATGCTTTTCCAGTTCCTAACTCTCATGATAAATTTACTTATCATAGATCTAATATTGTTATTTTTTGTTACATTAGAATTAAGCAAATTTGTTAAGTTGGTTAACACATGAAAGAATAAAGTAATTTACGGTGTACGTTTTATTTCTTTTCAGTTAGTGCCTAAAGGTGAAAATAAAGTAAGCCCATAGCATGTTAAAAAAGACCAAATATCAATAATCAAGTAACCTAACAAGGCAAGATTATACAACATGCAAGTATGCATTAACATGCTCCCACTACTTGCTGTTTTGTGTTCGCCTTTTGTCTGTTTTTTGCTGATGGTCAGCTGATTGTGGTTTAATCAGCCTGTTGTTTTTTGGGACAGCTTTTCTGCTTTATCTTTTGTGTTGCCTTCTCTTTTGTACAGGGTTTCAGGAACCCTTCAAAACCTGTTTTACATTAATCAAAAACATGCTTCCACTACTTAAAGCATATCTACACACCTTATTAGGATAATGCCAATTTTGTGTTCCATGAGGATGTGTGCCTACCCCTAAAACCAATGTCCACATCCCCCATATCATTTCCAAGATGATAGGACCATAGTCAAATTTGCAAGACGCCCCCAAAACAGCATAAATAGGTTGAAAACATCTACAAGATGTCTGGCCATCTTGGGGACTTCTGTAACATCCCTCAACCATCCAAGGGAAATCCAAGCATCCCCAACAGAAAAGGGGCAATTTCAATTGTTTTAAAAATACTTAATTTATGGGGGGAAAAAGGTTTTAAAAAGTGTGTGAGCATCTCACAAGCACTCCTATGCCCCTTATCCAACCCTAAACACCTAAAGAGTAGAACATAAACATTTCTAATGTTTATTCCTAAAACTTAGAGCTTTCACTTCCAATTTCTACATTGTAGTTTTCTCCTTTTGAGTTCTCAATTGAGCAGCTTGAAGACATTCACATTTGTGATATTCTAATTTCACCAGCAATGTTTTAGATGAGGAAGAAAGGGACTACAATTTGCAAGACATTTCCAGCCATTGAAGGAGGATTTACACTAATATAATCATACAATAACAAGCAGTTTTATTTTTCTTTCTCTCATGAAACTTAGGGGCTTTGTCTTTTTTTCCAATTTGCTCTCACACAAAACCACAATTCTACAGCACTAACAACCTATTAAATAGTGAAAGATTTCTTTGATCTTTCATCTTTAATAGTAAAAGTACGCAACAGAAGTAAACCCAAGGGAAGTTGAATAGAGAGTTGGGGATTCCCATTCTTCTAGAATCCAAACACAAGTGTTGTTGCAACACCATCAAACCATTTTGCATGCCCTTCATCCTCTCTTCAAAAGTTTGTAAAAAGCCCTTTCAACTCCAAAAGCCCCTTGTTGAGATTTGTCACCATTTTGAGCAGGTTAAATATGCTAGGAGCAGCATGCATTCACTATGTCATGTTTGCAAAATCAATTTTCGTGGGGGTTAAATTAGGGTTTGATGCCATTAGGTGAGCGTAGACATGGGGTTAGAGTTTGTGGAGAGATAATGTTGGAACAAGAAGCTAAAATGTCAAAGTTGGTTGAGGAGAGCAAGGCAAAAACTACAACTAATACACATGCATCCATGCCATTGCCATCTATTGACAAGTATTCCAATATATCAACTAAAAAGAAACATGATAGAGGGAAGAGGCAATCCACTTCTATTGCAAGTGGGAAAAATATAGTGATAGGGTTGTTGAATATGCGACAACATGAGCAAGGTAATGATTCAATGGCCAAAAAATTTTATGTCCATGCCATCCCATTTCATGCAGTAAAGTCTCTTTATTTCAAAGAGATGTTAAGAATACAACGACAACTGGACCCTCTTATGCAGCCCCTAGAGAACACAAAATGCATACCTCCCTTTTCGACAAACAATAATCAAAGGTGAATATATTGAGGGAGGAGATGAGACAAACATGGATTAGGAGTGGTTGTTACATTGTCATGGATGGGTGGATTGATATTCGAAATTGGCCACTCATTAATATTATTGTTACATGTCATGTTGCTCCATACTTTCTTAAAGTTGTTGATTGCTCTAGGAAAAAAAGATGCAAATTACTAGTTTGACCTTTTGAATGAGGTCATAGAGGAGGTTGGACCTAGTAAGGTTGTGCAGTGACAAATTCAGCTTGTGTTTAAAAGTTAATTGGTTTTATGGTCGAAAGCACTTATAAACACATTTTTTGAACTCCATGTTGTGTACATATTTTGAATAATACTTTGGAAGACATCGGAAAAACAGACCGGGTGAAGATAACGATGGCCGAAGTAGAGCCATGCACATGTTTGTGTGTAACCACAACAGCTTACTTGCATTATTATGTTTTTTTTGAAGAAAAAATTCCTCAAACTAGTTGAGACTAACCATGCAAGCTATTTTATTTTGTTGGAAAGGATGTTGGAGCTATAGGATGCTCTACTATCCACACTAGTTTGAGGAGAGTGTAAGAAGGGAGTTGAATCAAAGATGAAAGAAGAGAAGAAGGTGAGACAAAGGGTACTTAATAATGCTTGGTGGTCCACTATTAGGCAAGAAATTTTGATTTAACAATTTTGTACTTTGTTTTTATTTTTAGTTTTAATTTAAATTTTTTATTTAAAAATTAATATTGTTAATGTTTTTTAATTTGTTAAATATTGTTTGCAGATATATTTGCTTTGTCATCTTACCTATTGTTGGGGTAACCAAATATGCAAATATAGACTCTCCTAACCTTAAAGAGATCCATGAGACTTTGCTAACATGCTTGTCAAATGAGACAAGCAATTCATGACAAGGATCCTAGATTACAATGTTATGAGGAGCATATCAAGCCTATTATCACAAAGAGGTGAACACAATGGTCACCCCTCTTCATATGGTTGTCTATGGTCTTAATTCCAAGTGGTATGCAGCTAAACCAAGTTAAACTCCTTCTAAGGATGATGTGGGGTTTATGAAGGCCCTTCTAAGATGTATAGTGCTAAAGATGCAACCATACTTCAAGACCAATGGCTTCATTTTTCTGATATTTAGGGTTCTACATTCAACAAACCAGAGGCTAAATGGATAGGATCACTATTGCACAAAAAAAAAAACCATATTGAATGGTGAAAATTTCATGGTAAGGACACAATACAGCTAAAACAACTTGCCATTCACCTACTCTCCAAATTGTTAGTTCCTCCACTGCAAAGAGAAATTGATCCAACTATGGCTTCATCCACTCAATTAATAGGAACAAACTTATCTCTAAACAAGCAAAGAAGCCAATTGCAATTCATAGTGCCTTGAGACTTCAGAATTAGTAGACTCTTTAAGTATCAACAAACCTCAGCCACATGTTGGGATACTCCAAAAAATGTTAGGCAGCAGATTGACAAGGAGCAGATGCAGCCACAATTGGTCTGGCTTCCATTGGACAGGCCACAGCTTAAGCCATAGAGTGACTCAGATTCAAAGAGCTTTTTTGATATTGGTAGCCCAGTTGAGGCATGGTTCTACTTAGTACTAGTACTATATTTTTCTATTCTGTTGTCCATCAAAAATTTGAGTTTGAAATTTGAACAATGAAATCAAAAAATTGACTTAGATTTGTATTGCTGTCATTGTCAGTAATACTTATCTCTAGACAAGCAAAGAAGCCAGTAGCAATTCATAGTGCCTTGGGACCCCAGAACTAGTAGACTCTTAAGTATCAACAAACCTCAGCCACATATTGAGATGTTAATCCAAAAAATGTTAGGCAGCAGATTGACAAGGAGCAGATGCAGCCGCAATTGGTCTGGCTTCCATTAGACAAGCCACAGCTTCAGCCATAGAGTGACTCAGATTCAAAGAGCTCTTTTGATATTGGTAGCCCAGTTGAGGCATAGTTGTACTTAGTACTACTACTATATTTTTCTATGCTGTTGTCTATCAAAAAAATTGAGTTTGAAATCTGAACAATGAAATCAAAAAAAAAGATCTTAATTTTTTATTGCTGTTATTGTTAGTAATATAAACTTAGCTATGAATATGAATTATGATATATATATATTGTTGTTATTATAGTGTGAATGCTATCACTGTCTTAATTTCTAAATTTTTGTTTATTACTGTCACTGCTGTTGTGATATATTTGTTGATGATAATTTTTAATATTTTTATTGCTACTATACTGCTGTCACCGTCTTAGTTTTGATGTCATGTATCGTTAAACTAGTAGAAATTTGAGTATCCCTGCTGTCCCCAAAAAGTAGCCCCTGGACTGCCATTCCCGAAATGCATCTGCTGCTGTCTCCCAGTCCCAGTCCCCAAAATGGGGTAGAACATAGTTCCAATCATATGCTTTTTGTTGGCAAAAGAACAGATTTTAGTCATGAAAAGTTAAACAGTGCAACCAAATTCACAAAGAAAACAAAAATCTTCAATTTTTAAAAAGTGGAAAGATCAAATAATGAAAGATTACTTAATCCAACTAATAAAGACACCATTTACTAGCTAAAAAAGAAAAACCCAAAGCACAAGGATGATATAAAGCCTCACAATTCAAGATAAGAATAAATAGATGGTAATAGTATGCTTGTAGTGATAAAAATTGGTTGCATAATTTATGACTTAACAATGACGCTTAGATAGATGGCTGTAAGAGCAGAGTTCATCTACACACTGATCAGATGACATAATATTACATATTTACCAACATGAATTAGATAATATTAAAAACCTTCAGTAAATATAAGCATTTTGAAAATGCCCATATTGAATTTATATATGCATGAAAAAGGTTCGACTTCATATGATCCCACACCAACAAGATATTTTTAAGAATCTATATTGTATCATCATATCAGGATTCCAAATGCAGTTTGTTAACTCAAGTTCATCATTAAAGTTTAAACTAAATCTACAAGGATGGCAAGTCTGCCACCCTTCATCATTCTCCAAAGAACAAAAAGCAATTTTAATGGTAATAGCTCAACAAAAGGTGCATAAAGTTTACTCTAATTTGATATTTACATGATTACTAATGCTTCCAGAGTTACCTGGTTTGTAGATGTTAATGAACATCGTTTCAACACTTCCTCCAAACATGATAAAACACCTTCAGCCACACTGTCACTGATTATGATAGGCCTATTGGCAGAATGAATGCTTTTAGTTGATCTGCAGGCTATTGAAGCATCCAAAAGCAGCAAGAGAGGGACAAGTATAAAGCTGAAAAATGAAACCATGTACAAAGAGTCTGCTGTCAGTAAAAACTAAAATGTAAAACTGAACACTACCCTAAAAATATTTTTGTTAACCCTGTATTCTCGGCCATATGCCATCCACCTATCTTTGGTGTGACCTATCTTTGGCATGAACCTTAGAGCCAGAAACTACTGATAAAGTGAGCCAATCGGTTTCTCCAAGTTTTATGACATTGGAGTAAAATTAGCAACCATAAAAGTATACATCAATAATACTGGAAAAATTAAAAACATATGCAGGAAAACTTAGAAGTGAAATTCCTGGTTCATTTTCCTCTATGTCTATAAGCCTTATAAGGTAACATGGGGCCTAAGGTGATGGTTTCACTTTTATTAAAACCCTAATAAATAATTTCTGGTGAAATAAACTTTATTATCTACAGAGCTCTGATCCACAGGGACAAATCCCCAGTTCCCCACTTCCATCCCCATTCTATTTTCTATTCAAATATTCTTCTTAGGATTTTGGGAGGTGTTGGCTCTAAATCATGTACGCCTCAGCCTGTCAAAATTCATGACAATTGTGTGCTTCCATGCTTTTGTAGCCCTATGTTGAGTACTGATCAGAGACAACTTATGTCAAGGCTTCGTATTCAAATATTCTTCTTAGGAATTGAGGGTTGTTGACTCTAAATTGTGTATGCCCCACCCTGTCAAAATTCATGCCAATTGCGTGCTTCCATGCCCTTGTAGCCCTATGTTGAGTACTGATCAGAGATAACTTGTGTCAAGGCTTCATATGTATCTATACTTTGGGTCTTATCCAGCTTCGGTCACAGTGGTTCATGTTGCCTTGTATGGTGGCCTCCTTGGATTCTTCAGTGAGTTGTTGCCAACCATGCGTCGCCTTTGGTGGTGGCAGGCCGAAGGCTATATCAAGGTGGCTTGTCATCCATGGTGGTGACATATTATTGGCTAAACATGTTATTTGGTGGAGCTTCTCTTCTACATGGCATGGAAAGACTTTTCCCATTGCCTTCCAATGATGTGACTCCTAAAAATGCTCATTTCTCATTACAGACAAGCTGTCAGAGCAGCTTAACTTGCTCTTCTTGTGCCTGCATGAATGCATATCAGTCATTGATTTAAGCATATAGCTCCATCATCCTTTGGGTCGTGGATTTTTGCTAAGAACTTAAACTTAGTAGCATGTAGCCCATGCCCTATGGACTCCAAGCTGTTTAAGGCTCTATTGCTAGTGGTTATGTTCTCTCTGTGTTGTAATGGTCATGCCCTAGCCGTGCCTAGACTTGAAGTTCTCTTTCTTTGGCTGGTGGCAATCTAAATTTAATGAGTCAAGTCCAAGTGCTGTCATCTTGTCCTTGGCAGCATTGTTGAGCCTGATGGCGGTTTGTGGGTTCGTGTATGGTATTACGAATGTCTTGTGGCCATGTACAGAATCAGAAGAGGGGATTCATACCTATGCAGAGGATATCAAATGTAAGTTAATTGTGGGGATGGGCTGGACAGGGGTCAAGGTTTTTTGGGCTTGATGCACTGGGTTTGTAAAAGGTGGTTGTCAACCTGGTTGTGTGTTGCTACTACATTGTTCCATGGATCATAGCTTACCTTTATTAACTGTGACCCACACTTGTGTGCAAGGAGGCCATTGGCACTCAATGTTTGTTATTGCAACCTACCAGTTAGATTGAATACTTTGATGAATGTATACAAGAATGAGGTAGATCAGTACTAGTTTCCCTTACAGGTTTGTAATAATTAATAAAGTAATCACTTGCATGACAAAAACATTCCTGACGTACCAGATTGTGATCCAATGCAGATTTCCTTTACAATGCATGTGTAAATCTTCTATCTGCAAGTGAAGGTAGACTATGACACAACTTACTGCTATTGTAATTTGACTTGCCACGTGCACGTATGCCCATGGGCCTGATTGTAACAAAATTTGCTATATAGGCATGTTTGTATGAGATAATCTTTTTGATGGCTATTGGTTGGCATGAGGGTTGGGCCCTGTTGTAAATCCCTTGCTTCCTGATCAAATTAGTCTCTAACATCAATTCAAGCACTCCTCACTTTGTCTTTCACTTCTTCTCTTGTTGTAAGCTTTTAGAAAAGGACTAGAATGCAGATTTTTGTTGGTCGTATTGGTGTCTCCCTGTGTTCCTCCAAGTTTCCAAGACGGGGATGCAAATGACAGGAGGAAACATTTCCGGAAGAATTTTTTGGAAGGCCAGTTTTTAAAAGATGGTAGGGGCCATCTATTAACAATAGAAAATTTGAGATTAAGGATGTTTGGAATAAGGACCTGGTTTTTTGGTTTGGCTCGATGGATGATACACTGCATGGCTCTTATAAGCTTTGTGATCCTGAAATACTTTATTATTTAGATATATACTGATGTAATTGATATCAGCAGCCATGCACTTCAGTTCAATAAGAATAAAATTTTATTGAGCATATACATTCCTGTCTTGCCTTCTATTAATGTGCAGATATCTTCATGGCTAAGGCAAATCACCAAAATGAATTAAAGCAAAATTCTTTAAGAATTTAACTACTCAATATTGGAATTTAGATACCTTGACTCGGCCATGAATAGGATAAAAATCATGTGACTATCACAAGTAAAAATGTGCAGCTGGATGACTATCACAAGTAAAAATGTGCAGCTGGACGGCATTCGAGCTGTAGTTTGCATTGCCAGAGTAGAATACGGAAATGAAAACTGAAACAGTTTACATAAACAATACTAGCAAGCCCTGTAATTTTGATGGAATAAGAAATTTAAAATGAACTTGAATGGCACCTCCGTGGCTCATTGCATGTTTTATTTTGCCTTGGAGGAAAACATTTAAATGGGCTTATAAAACTTTAAGCATGACGAGCACAGAAAGTTCAGACATGCTCTAGTTTATTTAATTGTTCGATATCACGCCTTGTCTACGTAAAACAAGAGCACTGCAAATTAAAAGTATACAGAGAACTGAGATGAGCTGAAAAGGAGGGGGCCAAGAAATCTTACTCGAGACATGGATTTAAGGCCAGGGGCGGAGATTGTTGAACATATGCAGTGAGAGAATGTAGCAGCGAATGAGAATTCCCTTGAGAATCCCCTAAAATGTTAAACAACTGGGTGCATAGAGGCTTCAGCTCGGAGAACACCCTGGCTGCTTCTTTCTCCTCCATTATTTCCCTTTCTCTCACCCTGCAAATCAAGGTTTTCCCACTTGCTGCCCTTCCAATTTCTGGTCAAATTTGTTTCTGAAAGGATGTTGCAAATAAATTCGAGGCCCCAGCTCTAAAAATGGCTCTAGCCCTGCAGTATGGGAAGGCTTTTCTGAAAGCCAGTAACTAAGTCGCAAGGTTCGACGAATCTGATCGATGAAATTCGAAATCCAGCGAATTATTAAAAAACCTAAAAAATTGGTTCTAGGCTAGTTCACCTTTAAATTCGGACAGTAAAATGAGTTAAAGGTTTTTTAATCAAAAATGTATTTTAACAGCGAATTTAAATATTTAAATAAATTATTATTAATAATAGTATTTTGACGATTGGATGATCATAATTAAAAAAAATTCTATGATTATTTGAAATTAATAATAGTCTTTATTAAATTGTGATTATTATGTTAATTATTTACTATTATTTAATATTTTAAAATATTTAATTTAAATGATTAATTATTAATATATTCAATTAAATATATTTAGTATTTATAATATTTAAATTAAAAAAATTAAACATATTTATATTTTAATATTCTTCAAGTTATATAAGACGAATTTAATAACGAATTTTATTTCAAATTTTTTACCTTGCTATAACGAATTTTATTTCAAATTTTTTACCTTGCCAAACTTTATCGAAGTTTCATTGTTGTCGAATATGAATTCAAACTCAAACCTTGTGACATAGACTATACATACAATTACTGCATAAAAAGCAAGCCAAATTGTCTACTGCGTTTCCTTTCTCCAATAGAGACTTTGAGTAGTTGGAAGGGAGGTGTTATTACGAGGAGAGACTTGTAGCCCATAGAAACCATAATGAACTAGCATAGTTGTGTCACTCACCCCTGAGAGACACGTAAGCGGGCAAATGGACAAGTATTACATACCACAAGGGTTTTACACACTGCGAGAGTGGTTTTCGGGTTTTTGTCGACCGCAAAGGCAACTCATGTCAAGCATACTAGAAACGAAACAAAACATTTTAACAATTACTAACAGATTATTTACTAGTATCATAAATATTTGTCAAATGTCTTCATTCGCATCATAACTAAACACGTAAAGTCTTTATTCACGCATATTATTTTACGTCAAGATTTTTTATTAGCCCAAAATCTAATATGGGGTTTTCATGTACACATAAATGCTGACATCTAAGTGATGTCATTATAAGTTATGCCTTTTGGCATAAAAAAGCAACCTATAAAAAAAAATTTAAAGCAATCTGTAATTTTTTTAGAAAAAACAATCATCAACTTGTAAATATTTTTTTTAAAAAGCAATATGTAAATTTAATTATGAAACACAAGGGTTCCCTAAAAGTTTTATCAAGTTCATGAGTTTTTTTTTTATGTTTAATTTTTTATTGTGAATTTTGATCAAAAAGTTTGTAATTTTACTCACTTCCTCAAATAAGACATTTAGATTGTTTTCTTTTACATCCTCAGTTTGGATGCATCCATGGAGTATAATGGAGTCTATAAGACTAACAAATAATTAAACATAGCATAATAGCAAACAAGAAGATAATTTAAATTTTTCATAGTGTAGCCAACAATGTGTAGGTATAAATAGGTAAGATACAATCATGAAAGTGCATATAACGTTGATTGGCCCTTAATGTTGACCCCTGAGTAACAATCAAGTTACATATAATGCATAGCATAATGACCATGTGAAAATTGGCACATGTGTAAGCAATGAACATCTTAACATTACTAAATAGCTATCATGAATCAATGGAAGCTCGATAGATGCAATGTAAAAATAATTATGTCATAAATGTCGTTGTTGTTGTAAGATAATCATAACAATAAATGCACCACACCAAAATATCTCAAAAAATGTGGTCATGTTACTACACCCTTAATCTCTAATATGCATAGGGTTATGAGTAGTCAACTTGTGACTACCTTAACTCTTAATTAAGTTATGTGATCATGATTATATTCTTATTTAGATATTTAGGTGATCCTAAGTGTTATGTTTAGATATCTAAGTCAGCTCCGATGATGTCCAAGGCATAAACAAGGGTATATATAGGAGACAATGGTTGGTTTATTATCATTGTATTGCAATTTTTATTCTTCTTGGAGACTTTTGGAGGTTTTCTCCCTCGAAATGGCTTATTATTCACAAGAACTATCAAGTATTTATAGTAAATTTCCTCATTTATGTAATTTGTTCCACTACAAATGGTATCAAAGTATGATCTTGAGGACAAGAAACATGGTATTTTTTTGAATTTTGGAGGTCATTTTGAGAAATGAATATCGCCCTCATTTTAGTGAATTTTTTCCTTATTTTTAAGGGTTTTTTTAGGCCATATTTAATCTTCTACAAAATAGAATTGAGGTCAATTAAAGTTTCCACAAAATTCACTCCTAGGGTAGCAAATCAGTTAATATTTTTCCAAATTCTATAAGGTTGAACAAGGGTGCATTAAGCCACCTAGAGTTTTAATTTGGATGAGTGTGGAGTTGTTTTCAAATAGATAATTTACAAAATTATTGTTCTCACCAAATTCATTCACAAGGTTGCAAATTACAAAATTTCTTGCAATTTTTTTCTAAATGTAAGACCTAGGCCAAGTAAGTTATAGCTAAATTTGTGTATCATTTGGATTTTTGTATGTGTGATATATTGCAAACTTATCTTAATTCATCATGGTGGGCTTGCGACAAAGGGAAAAAATGATTTTTCACACCTAAAAAATCTATGTAGTGAGGATGTGATTATTAAGGAGTTTGGTCCCATATATAATGAATCTATAAGGGAACAAACTAGGAAAAACCAATAGTATGAAGGAAGAAATATTGTCAAACATGGATGTGAAGATAGATGCAAAGGTAAAAGGTCTCAAGATGATTATTGGATAAATAGCTTCTAGCTTAGGTTCTAGAGATCCCAAACATATGGAGCCACGTAAAAAGACTTGGAAAGAAAATGATCTCCTAACGGAAATGATGTATTTGGGTTTAAATCAAAACTAAAGATGGATCATCACTAAATTAATTATATGGCTAGGCATTTCACACCAAATGGAGCAAATCTTTGATCTTCATCATGTTCCATGTTAGTAAAAAGTTGTAATAACACCTTTATACTTGGAACCAAATTGATTCCTTTTGTATCATTGGCTATGTGAAGAGGAAAACGAGGTAATATGTGGTCACATGACCTATTTTGTAAGAGGATCTTACTACACATTATGGGGAAAATTTTACGAATGGCTACTTCAACCTACTTACCAATTTAAGATAAAAAAAATTATGATCAAGAATTATTTTCATCTTCAAACTTTATTTTTAAGAGTGGAGAATGTTATAAAGGAAAATTCTAAGGAATTATTCTGAGGGGGCTTAAAGGACCACATCAAATATGAGGTACACATGTTCCATCCAAGTTTTATGTCCTAAGCAATGATTATGATAAGGCATATAGAGGAAAAAATTATGGTTGGTAAAAGGCAAGGTTTAATAAACATAAGAGATAAAATCTCTCTTACACAGTCACTTTCTTAGCCTACTAGGTTGACTCCACAAAAAATTGAAGAGAGTAAAAGGGTTATGTTTTAACCGTGATAGCAAATACAATCAATGACATAATTGCATTGTAAAGAAATTATTATATTGAAGGATTGATTGAGGAAGAAGTTGAGGAACCATTATTAGAGGGTGATAATAAGTTGGATAAGGAATCAAGAGATACTTAATTAACCATTTTTTGCCATGCACTTGATTGAGTTAACGTCCCATAAACTCTCATGGTGGTGGGTTTCTTAAAGAAAGAGAGAATAACAATATTGATAGATTTGGGAAGCACTTCTCAACTTTATTAAAAAGAAGTTAGGTACTTGTCTAAATTGTTTTATATTTATTGCCTTGGACTTTTAGGTCCAAATTGTCGATGGGATACTATTGATTATTTGGGAAAATGCCATGACATTAAATTAACCACTGAAGAGTATCAACTTGATTGCCCAATATTTTTCATTCCCATGGGGATGATCTCACAATAGTGTGTCCCACTTTTTTCCCAAAATAGGTTATTGAAATCAGCAGTTTGAACCAAATTTTTACTTTTTGACACCTATTACAACTGAACCATTAAGAATTTGTAGATGATGTGAAGTAATGATTTTTGAGATTTTATCTCTAGATTATAAAGTTTTTTTTTAATTAAGAAATAATTTGTGAAAAAAATTGTGTAACTTTTAATAACTTATTTTTATAGTTAACAGTCATTTTAAAAATTGGCATTACTTTTGTAAAGCATAACTTTATTTGTAGAAAGGATAAAACTATAAATTTTTAAACATAGATTTATAATACCAATATCTAGTGCACACATATTTTTTCATAATTTTTTATACATTTTTAAAGTGAGATTAATTATATTTTAGATAGGTTACTTCTATAACACAACTTTTTTATGCATCTGAATTAAACTTCTTTTTCATTGAAATAAGAACATCAATACCGTGTGCACAACTATTTTTTTTTAAATATATATATATTTTATTACTTTTCCATGTGTAGAACCTCTACCTTGACAATTTCTTGAAAAACCTATGTTCACTAGAAAATAGAAAATGAATATAATAATCAAACTAAGTATATCCAAAATTATACTTACTGGAAAGCTCATTTTGAGTGCTACAATCCTATAAATCATCTTATCATATTCATTCTAGTTTTTCATTCAACCAAGGTTGGAAACATGAAATTTTGAGGAAAATTTGAGGCCTAAGATAGAAAGATCACTTTTAGGGCCTTAGTTTGAAGGTGTGTCATTTCCATGAATTTAAAAAAAAAACTTCAAACAAAAGTAATTTAAGCAAATGGATAAAAGAAACCTTCGAAAAAAGGTCAAAGGAAAAAAATTGTTTGAATTTTTTTTGCAAAGGTCCACCTTCTAATAAAGGTGTTTTTTGACTCACCTTCTATTAACTTTGAATCCAACTTTGCTTGATTCACATGATAACCCCTACGAAACTTGTCTGTTTGTAGTCCTATGCACTCTAAGCACACAAAATGAGGCAAATCTTAATCTTCCCTTGTGCATGGTCCTAAGTCTTGGAACGTCTTCTAATAAATAACCTTTTTTCAGTTCATTAAAATTCTTCTTTTTCTCCAAATTGTGAAAGTTCAGTTGTCAAGTATTAGAATTTTTTTTATACTTTCAAGGTCGGGGTTTTTCCTCAACCCTGCAAGTCAAGTTTTAGTTTTCTTGTAAAAGTGAAGATTTTTCTTGAAATTACAAGTCACTTGTAAACTCATTAAAATTTCTCGAAACTGCAAAAATGCTTGTAAACGTGCCAATTTTTAACACTTCTGGAATTTTAGTTTTCGCGTTGATGGCATTAATTGTCTTTTTAATGTCTTTTTAACCGATTTTAAATACCTTTTAGTTTGTTCTTCTTCCTCATTTTTTCGCCATTCTTCCTCCTAAACTTCATTGAGAACTCTTTGAGAGACCATTTGTTGGATTCAAGTTGTTCGAGTGGATTCATCATGGTTTCAACCTAGGGTTTGCACTATTTTCATTTTCGGGTATGTTTATTCTTTTTCCCCTTTTGTTTAGAGTTTTTTCGTTTTAATTCATTCTTGGGTGAAGCCACAATAGTGGTTTACAATTGAAGTGAGGAAGGAAAACTCACAAAAAATGAATGCATGGAAAAAAACTTGATTTTAGGGGTTCGTACGAACCTATTGGTTCGACCGAACCCATCAGGGGTTCGCTTGAACCTGGGTTTGGGCTCTAGCGAACCCTTTTAATGCTTTCCCGCCAAAAAAGCCAACAAAACCCCTTATAAAAGGGGGGTTCGAATGAACCCTGGTTCAAGCAAACCCCTAGGGGTTCACTCAAACTCCTAGGGGTTCATTTGAACCGCACTTATTCCTCATCCCCCCATGAGACACAAAAAAACCCTAAATTTTGGTACTTCAGAGCTCGGGTTGAGGATGAAAATGGATGAATCTTCACAAACCCAACTGGAATCAGGTAGTCCTCGAAACGAGCTATCCAATCAATATAATTTAAATATGTTTTGGTTTTATTATGTTTTTTTTTTTTGGTTTTATTAAACATAGGTTTTTCATCGAAAATGAAGGTCTTTGTTATGCACATGTGGAAAAATAGCATATTATCAAAAAAAATTTGAAAAATATGAGTGCACCAGATATTGAAGTCCTTGATCCAACAAAAATAAATAAATGAATTTTGATATATACAAAAAAGTTATGCTTTATATGGTCGCGCTATGTCTGAATTGTAATTGGTTTGATTTCAAAATTTGATTAAAGAAAAAATATTCAATAAAAAATTGTCTAACAAGTGGAAGCACTAGATATCAGAGTTACAAATCTAAATTCAAAAGAATTAGAATTTTATCCTTCATGGAAAAAAATTTATTCATTGTATGGTGTGTGTCACTTTTAAAAAATGTTGTTTTTTGAAAAAAAATAGTTTTCATGGGAGATGAAAAAAGAAGTGCAATTTGATTCCAAAAATTTTGAAAAAAATATTTTTAGAATCTACAGACAAAATGTGACGAGACTCTAGTTTGCATCATCTTCAAATTCTTCACGGTTTAGCCGCTATAGGTGCCCGAATGTGAAGATTTAGTTAAAAATAATAATTTCAGTGTCCAGTTTGGCCAAAAATTGTAAACCACTATTGTGGGATCACCCTCTTAGATTTAATGTTTTTGTGTTTATTTTTAAATTTTGGTTTCATTAGTTTTTATGTGCCCTAAGGTCTCTAGTTTTAACTGTATTCAAGTCGTTATTTGTATATTTTGAGTTTTAGGGTTTTATTTGCTCTAAATAGGTTTTTGTATGCCCTAATCTGTGTCATCTCCAGTTTTTACCTTCGAGAAGAGTATATGGTATGTTTAATAATATCACCTATGTCTTTCCCTTGTATACATGTCGTTAAAACCTCATGTATGCACACTAGTCTTTATGGTTTAATGAATCAGTTGATTCTACCATCAGAACAAGTGAACAAAAGTTTTTTCCATGTTACGATCAGGGATTTTCCCCAACTCCACAAAAAAGTTTTGACGTCCTTGTAGTTACGCTAGAAAACCCCGAACATGCAAAATTATACCATCTTTCCTAGTTGTCGAATAAAAAAAAATCCCAAATTCACAAGTCAAGTCATTCCAATTTGTTGTGTCAGGGATTTTCCCCGATTCAACAAAAGTTTTATCTATCATTTGCAAATGCGTCAAAATTCCCCACACTTACATTTGTTAAAGGTTTACAATGTATGCATATTTGTCAGTTTTTACTGCCTTAACACATTTTTTCCTACCCTATTGTGGGGTCAAGGTTTTTCCCCGACTCAACAAATCAAACCAAGTATACTTGCGAAATCAAGGAAATTTACCGATTTGACAAAGGATGTTCCACCCACTTGTAAAGTCGATAATTTTTACCAAATTTACAAGTAAACTCAAGGTTACTTGTAAAAGTGGATATTTTTGCTGATTCGATAAAAAGTAATCTTCCCATTTGCAGAATCAGAGATTTTTTCTAAACTTGCAGAAAGCAAACTACCTACTTGTAATTTTTGAGATTTTTTCCGAAATTGCAATAACTAATCTTCCCACTTGTAATTTTGGTAATTTTTATCGACTTTGCAAGTTTTTGATCAAAGCCAATTTTGACTTGCAGATTCGTTATTTTCCAACGCATACGCTCATTTCATGTCAAATTTTCTGAACATTGGAAATTTTCCTACTTCACCAAACTAATCCTTTGCGCTTCATTTTCTGTGCTCAAACCCCGGTCTTTCACGCAATCACTCCATTTTCAAAACTCGTTGATTTTTCTTGAATGCCAATTTTTCCTAACATCTACAATATGTTAATCTTTTCATGCAGTTCCTTTGTACATATTTCCCGGGATTTTGTATTTGTAGTTTCGCAAGTTCATTCTACTGGCGATGTCAGATTCGTCTCCATCAAAGGGGAAGGCAATGAAGTATAAATACCAAGGTGTGATTCCTCCTACAATGGTCACATCAAATGTGGATGAAATCATAGACACGAAGATTGGTCATGTGGAAATGGGTGAGTTCATTGAGAGAACTGAGAAGCAGCCAATTACCAATGGGATAAAGTCAATAATTCACAGCAACATACACCTTGTGGCTTCATTCTTGGTGGCTACTCAGAATCTAGAGTTCATGCTACAAGTTGCTACTCACTATAACAAGGATGATAGGAAGGTCAGGGATTCCAACAAAAATGTGGTAATGGAGTTAGATGCAGATTTCTTTCATAAAGTTTTTAGGTGCCCAGATGTTGATTCATATGTGGAAATTTCTAAGGAATCAACACAACCAAACTATGAAAGGGATCCTAATTTTGCAAATAAAATGATCGATAGTAATTGGTTGAAGGCTCCTAGGCTAGGTATTACTAGATGGCCCAAAAATTCTCCTTGAAGTGACTTTATTGAAGAGGTAAATGACCTCATCACTCTTCTCAGTAGAGTGCATGGTTTGTCGAATTCATTTTATTTTGAGGATTGGTTGCACTCATACATCAGTAAACATCTTTTGGGGAGAGGAGGTCAACAATGCTCTCCATAAGCAATTGACTCAGGTGCATACAACACAAGTTTTACATGACCTTGTACTTGGTCTATGTTGCAGTTTCATTGAGAAATTTTCCAAGTTTGACTTTTGAAGGTGACTGAAAGGTTACACCAATTTTCAAATATTTCCCACAGATCACCCTCAAGGGAAGTATCAAACACTTTAGAAGGGTGAATGATGCCTTCTCTGGACCACTCATGTGTTCCTTCGATCTTCAGCTAGAAAACAAAAGGGTGTCAGATGAAGCATGGAGGATAGTAAACAAATATGAATGCATGTTCCTATAGTTTCCAATTTTTACTTATTTGAGAGTAGCATGCTTTGCTAGCTATCCATACATGCTTCCACATTATCCTAGTGAAAAAATCATCCTAATGGAGTTATGCAGGAAAATTATGGTGGTTCATAATAAGAAAATAGAAGTTCATAAGCCGGGATTCAAATTCTCATTAGCGATTGGAAGATACTCCATTCTGACCTCACACAAGGAAAAAGTAGTTGAATCAGAAATGCAACAAGTGACAATCAAATTGTATAAGGCAAGATCTAATTTTGACTACAGAGGCATGAAGTCTCGGATCAAAATGGCTTTCTCCCATGTGCACTAGATTGAAGACATTTGGACTGACATAAGGACAGAATGAGAGATCAAAAGGATGGATTATTGCAGACTAACTTTGGATCAAATAAGAGAGTTAGATCTCGTTGGTGTCCCAGAGGACATGGAGGATGAAGATTCTATTCTAGATTCTAAATATGAAAGGAAAAATATTGTAGTTTCTCCTCTTCCTTCAATCGAGTGGTCTCAAAAGGAAGTGATATCAATCCGAGAAAGGTTCCAACCAATCTTGGCCAATACTAATGTTTTATTGGATGAAGGGGATCTTCAATTAAAACCTTTCTTCATAGGATGAGGGGATGAGGCTGAAATACAAGTAAGAAATTAGTGGAAAGAAAGCTGGGAAATCTATAGAAGGGCCATCCATAGAGGCCTAAAAGGAGCATGTGCAAGAAGAAGGGAAAATTGATGAAGAGGATCATGAAGAAGCAGAGATGTCTCCTCATGAAAATATTCTTGAGGAACCACCTATCATCTCATCTCCTCTTGACAATATTGTGTCCACTTCCATTCCTCGTCTTATGACCACATTTGCACCTAATGTCTGTGTTAATCCTCCTCCCACAGTGACAAGTGTTGTGGCATTTGTTGTTTTGGTTCATTTTGTACACTCTTCTCCCATTTCAAGATTTCCATTTGAAAGCCCAAGACAAGGTTTAGACAATGTGACTAGTTCTCCTATGTCATTACCAAGTCTATCCTCATCGTCTTTTGATCTCACATCACACTCTGATTTGGATTAATTTCTGAATGAATTTGTGCAAGTCTTTAGAGCTAAAATTCCTAAGGTCATTTTGACAAACACATCTCCTATTATGACTACTAGCTTTGTAGATATAGCTACTACATCATGTTTGATGACTACACAACCTAAGGAAAGTTCACCATTGCCACCATGGTTATCTTTGCAAGCACCAAAGAGAAGAAAAGAGGCCATCTCTCCTGATGAATTTGAATTTGCATAGCTTGCTACCGCCAAGACTAGAACCAAAAATAAAGCAAAGACTATTTCTAGAATTCTCTTTTGGTAAGGATGGTAACAAATATGCAGAGATAGCTCAACCTCCTCCTAATAAAACTTATGAGGAACTAGATCTTGCAAAATATTATGTCATAAGGGTTGAATTGGGTAAAGTGACTCATGATAGTGCAAAGGCAGATGTTCAATCAACCTTAGATTCTCTCATTGAGAAATATGACAAGGAGAAGAAAATGAAATATCATTGCAAAGATAAGACAGAGCAACTCACGTCTATGCTATAGATCACTTAGTCTTTTGAATCTATCAAACTAGAGGCAATTGCAATTGGTGTTGAGAATCCCATCATTTAGAAGGTGGAGAAGGTGCAATATAGAGGTAGGGTAGTTGGTGAATATCTTGACCGTTTGATTGCACTGTGTACAAAGATGTTAGGGTCAGCCATGGGAAAACTAGAGAAGATGGAAAACATAAAAGCAAAATTGGATGACACCGTGTATGATTTCTCTCAAGAGAAGGAAGACATAGGAAATAAAGTATAGTATTGTATTAGAATGAGGAAACTCAAGATAGAAAAATTGGAGGATTTTGGGATCATTCCCAATCGAGACATGTATGTGGAAATCGAAGAGTATTTGATTCACAAAGACAATGTTCTCACCAATTTGCTTAATGATCTACAATTTGCACGGGAACTTGGTGAAGAACAAGACTTGCGGTTGATAAATAAAATTGAAGAAATTCCATGCAATCTATGAGATGATGATCATAAGCTACTTCCCCCAAGCAATGTGGTCCAACAATTTATTAACATGATTTAGAAGGAGTTTGAAGATTAAGTGTTTTTAATATCACTTATGGATTGAATTTTTGATCTTCAATTAACTTTGAGCAAACTGAAACAATATATTGGGCGACATGAAAAATCCTACAATACTATTAGAGATTCAGTATCAAGAGCCCAAGGAATCATCAAGCATACTTCAGTGCCAAACAATGAAGTGCAAACAACCTTGAAGAAACATGATGATTTCTTGATGCAAAATGTTGAAGAAGGCTGACCATGCCTTAGATTAGTTTTCAAGTTTTAGTTATTTACAAGATTTTGTAGTTAGCCAAAGAAAATTTACATGTTATTTGTCAAATTGTAAATAAATGTAACAACTTTGAAGTCCTCCAATAATTTTGGACTCCATCATTGAATAAGTCAAAGTAGTTAGACTTTTTCCTAGATTAGCTCTTGGCTCTCACCTATAAATATGAGAGAGCTCATTTGTATTTTTGGACCTTTTATCTATTGGAACGAAGTGTTGCTGAAATTATTGCTCAACTTTGAGACTTTGAGCTTGAATTGAAAATAAAAATCTATTAATAAAGAAATCAAATTTTGATATCAAACTTTGTGTTGAATCAAGATTATTAGAGCAAGAGTGTTCTTATGTCATTTTTGTTGGGAAAATGTGTCTCAACCTTGCAATTATACATGATTTATTGATAGGATGTATGTTGGTATGTGGTGATTGATCATGCAAATATTGTACACTCATAACAAGACGTGGGGTTCAGGGCAATCCCTGATTTTTTTTCGTTAACACATCAAGGTTTTCCCATTGACAAGTCAAGGTTTTTTCCCATTGACACGTCAAGGTTTTTTTCCCGCTGACACGTCAAGGTTTTTCCATTAACACGTCAAATGAAAAACAACCTTGTAAAACCCTAATTCTAGAAGGTTCCAAAAATCTTGTTATAAGCGGGTGGGATGTATGTAGACGGGTGTGTATTTTGAGAGTCTGATAACAGTCGTATTGTCTCTTGATCTCTACGGGTGACACTCCTGTGAGAACCTTTCTCTACAAGTATATTGTAATATTTTGATTTCTAAATAATATATTGGGTGACTTTTGGAGTGTGGGGTTTTTCTCCGAAAGGGTTTTCCCCACATAAATCATTGTGTTGTGGTATGCATGATATTTGTGTTTATTTATGTTTAAGTTTTTGTAACTATTAAAGATCTGTAAAAGTTTTGCATTATTCTACTCTCAAGGTTAGTGTAGGAAGTTGTTTCACTACCTTAGCTTCCTTACAAGTGGTATTAGAGCTTGATCACCTTTGGTTTTAGTTGTGGGTTGTTGGGTTTCTTGAACTAATCCAGATTTGAGTGGGAGCTTGTGCAAAAGAAACTTTGTGATCTTGTTGCAGGAATTTTCAGATGGCAAGTTCATCAAGGAGAATAGAGGTGGAGAAATTTTCTAGAAATAATTTTGAGATATGCAAGCTAAATATGGAGGATATGTTGATAGATCAAGATCTATGGGATGTTATTGATGAGAATGTTTCAAGGCCTACAAATCCTACTCAAGCTGCTCAATATGATGTTATGGATTGTAAATCCAAAGGTATAATCAAATTGTGCTTGGTAGACTCTGTTTTAATTAATATCCATGAAGAGACCTCTACACAAAAACTATGGAAGAAGCTTGGTGAGATGTATAAGGCCAAATCTTTAGTGAACAAGATTTTCTTAAGGAAGAAGTTGTATTCCTTGAGAATGGAAGAGGGTGGATGAATCACAAACCACCTGGAAGCATTCAATATGTTGGTGGCTCAATTGGCATCAGTTGGTGTCAAAATGGACGAGGAGGAGAAATGTCAGATCTTGCTTTGTTCTTTGCCCAATTCATGGGATTCTCTTGTTATGGCTATTGGGAGTACTTTTGTTATATTGAAGACTGAAGATGTGGTGAGTTCTTTTCTTTTTGAAGAGATGAGGAGGAATGTATCCATTACTACCAAGGAATCCCTAAATGTTAATTGAGGACTTAAGGAAAAAAGAAAGAAGAATGAGAAGCGTGACAAATCCAAGTCCAAGGGGAGATCTAAATCTCTTGGAAAGTCCAAAGTTATTTGTTGGAACTGCGGTAAGCCTGGACATGTTTGTAAGGAATGCAAAGAAGAAAAGAAGAAGAAAAAGAAGAAATTTGATTCCGATTCTGAGTCCAAGAAGGAAGATGGTGACACATTCATTGCAACTTTGGCAACTCGTGTAGGTAATGATGCATGGTTAATTGACTCAGGTGCATCTTTTCATATGACCTTTAATAGAGATTGGTTTTGTGAATATGAAGAATTTGATGGAGGTAAGGTGTACTTGGGTGATGATTCTCATTTAGACATTGTTGGTCATGGTAAAGTTAAAATCAGGTTTCCTAATAGTAGAATAAAAAGGATTAATTGTGTGTTGCATATCCTTGGATTAGCATGAAATTTGTTATCTATGAGCAAACTAATAGATGTAGGTGTGCAGGTAGTATTTTCTGATGCAGGATGCAAGATGGTTAGAGGTGTTATGGTGATTGCTAAAGGTGTGAGATATGGGACATTGTATAAGCTTGATGCATGCACTATTGAGTGCAATATTACTTCCGTGAAAATAAATTTTGTAGAAGAAGTGAGGGTTTCACCTTCAATAGATGGCTATGGCTTTTGGGTACCCAAGGGTGCTCTTTCTTCTGAAACAAAGTTACCTATAGAGAAAAATATGTTATGGCAGAGACTTGGCCACATTGGAGAAAAGGGTCTAAGGACCTTAAAAAATAAAAACCTTGTTGAAGGTTTGTCTAATTGTAATCTTGAATTCGATTTATGTGAGCATTGCATTTATGGAAAATAAAACCATGTTTAGTTTTACTCAAGTTCTCATAAATCTTGTGGTGTATTGGATCTTATTTATTCTGATGTATTTGATCCTGTAGATGTTCCTTCAATTGGTAAATCCACATATTATGTTTCATTTATTGATGATTATTGTAGAAGGACATGGGTATATTTTGTAAAGAGTAAATTTGAAGTTTTCAGTCGATTTAAAGAATTTAAAGCAATGGTTGAGTTGAAGACTAGAAAGAAAATAAAAATTTTGAGGACTAATAATGGCGGTGAATTTTGCTCTAATGATTTTGATAGATTCTATAAATATTGTGGTATTCATAGACAAAAGACAACTTTGTATTCTCCACAACAGAATAGAGTTGTGGAAAGAATGAACAGGACACTGATGGAGAAGGCTAGGAGTAAGAATATTCAGAAGAGGAGGAAGAACCTCCAACTCAGTTTGTTCGTAGGTCTACAAGGCATAGAAAACCACCTGAATGGTATTCACTTGATGATTAGAGATATATTTTTTCTTTGAATAATAACATGGATGAACCCAAATCTATAGAAGAGGCACTAGGTGTGAATGATGTATAATCCTGGAAGATTGCTATGGATGAAGAAATGACATCTTTGAAAAAGAATGATACATGGGATCTTGTACCATTTCTTGAAGGATGAAAGCCTATTGGTTGTAAATGGGTGTTCAAGAAAAAGATTGGTGCAGATGAAGGTATTGAGAAGTACAAAGAAAGGTAGGTTGCGAAGGGTTACTCTCAAGTTGAGGGTGTTGATTATGGTGAGATATTTTCTTTTGATGAAAAATGACATCTATTAGATTTTTGCTTTCTATTGTTGTTACTTATGATTTAGAGGTTGAGCAAATGGATGTGAAAACTGCTTTCCTTCATGGTGATTTGGAGGAGGATATTTATATGACACAGCCAAAGCACTACGTGGTGAAAGGTAAAAGTAAGTTGGTTTGCAAATTGAAGAAATCTTTGTATGGCTTAAAATAGAGTCCTAGGATGCGGTACGAGAAATTTAATACATGTGTTAAGTTTGGGATTTGAGCATTCTAAATCAAATCATTGTATTTATTATAAAATTGATGGTGATCATTTCCTATTTATTGCATTATATGTTGATGATATGTTATTTATTGGTAGAGAGAAAGGTATGATTTCAAAACTAAAATCTCAACTTGCTGCTAAATTTGAAATGAAAGATCTTGGTGCAGCTAAACACATTCTTGGGATGGAAATTAAAAGAGATAGAGTGAAAAAAAAGCTATGGCTTGGCCAAAGCAAGTATGTCAACTCAATTTTACAAAGGTTTGATATGTAGGATTGTAGACCATGGTATGTGTTCCTATTTCAGTTGGAACAAAGTTATCTATTTTAGATTGTTCAACATCTCCATCAGAGATGAAAGACATGAGTAGAGTGCCTAAGTACCAGAGTGCAATTGGAAGTTTGATGTATGCTATGGTTTTTACTAGACCAGACATTGCCCAAACAGTGGGAGTTATTGCCAAATATATGTCTAATCCTGGTAGAGTTCATTAGGATGCAGTTAAAAGAATCTTCAAATATTTGTGCGGTACCTCAAATTATTCCATATGTTATTATAGTAATATGACTGAAGATGAGATTTCCCTTGATATTCATGGTTAGGTGGATTCAAACCGGGCAAGTGATGTTGATAGCAGAAAATCCACCAGTGCTTATGTTTTTATTTTATTTGGTGGTGCAATTAGTTGGATGAGTAAGTGATAGGTTGTGGTTGCTTTGTCCACTACTAAAGCAGAGTATATGGCAACTAATCATACTTGTAAAGAAGCCATTTGGCTTAAGAGACTATGTTCAAATATTAGAATAAAACAAGCCACAATGACAATTTATTGCAATAGTAAAAGTGCGATATGTCTAGCCAAGAACCCAACGTTTCATGCCAGGACCAAGAACATTGATGTATAGTATCATTTTGTTAGAGATATGGTTGAAGATGGTAGGGTGAAGTTGGTTAAGGTAGAGACTTTGATGAATGTTGTTGATTCTTTAACTAAGCCTATGAGCACATAGAAGTTCAGATGGTGTTAAAAGACTATGGACCTTTTGGCCCCTAGCAATTAGAGATGGTGATGACACCCTTCCGTTGTCCTTGCAAGGTGTTCGACAAGTGGGAGATTTGTTGGGAAAATGTGTCTCAACCTTGCAATTATATATGATTTATAGATAGGATGTATGTTGGTATGTGGCGACTGATCATGCATATATTATACATGTCAAGGTTTTCCCGCTGACATATCAAGGTTTTTTCTCGCTGACACCTCTAGGTTTTTTTTGCTGACACATCAAGGTTTTTCCATTAACACAACAAATGAAAAATGACCTTGTAAAACCCTAATTCTAGAAGGTTCCCAAAAACTTGTTATAAGCAGGTGGATGTATGTAGACGGGTGTGTATTCTGGGAGTTTGATAGCAGTCGTGTTGTCTCTTGATCTCTGGTGGTGATACTCTCGAGAGAAGCTTGCTCTACAAGTATATTGAAATCTTTTGATTTTTGCAAGTATTTTGGAGTGTGGGTTTTTTCTCTTGAAAGGGTTTTCCCCACATAAATCATTGTGTTGTGGTATGCATGATATTTGTGTTTATTTTTGTTTAAGTTTTTATAACTATTAAAGATTTGTAAATGTTTTGCATTATTCTCCTCTCAAGGTTAGTGAGAAATTTGTTCTGTTACCTTAGGTTCCTTACAATTTTTGCTTGATCTTTCTTATTGATTGGATAAGTGGTGTTTCTCTATTATGATTGGAAGGGATTTCAAGATCAACTTTATAAACTGTGTTATATTGATCTCTTGGTATTTTTTGTGTTATTAATATCTTTTGGTGAAAAATTATCAAGACTTTGAGCTTGAAATTGTTCATTTGGTTCGTGGATCTTTTCATGGCGCGGATTGAAAGACTTTGTGCTTTAATTTACATCACTATCACTGAAGAACTTTCATTGGGAACAACAAGAAGACTTTGTGCTTTCTGTGTGTTTTCTAGTTACATATCTTTTGGATATTCTAATATTCTTATATTATATTTTTTCAAATTAATAATATTGGGAATTACTACTTTGGTCATTACTTAGAATTGTAGCGCATTACAAAGTAACACCGTGGAACATTGTAAACACATTTTTTGAAATAAGAGAAAATGATGAATGTAACACACCCCCACATGGTTAAAATATTGTAAATATTGTAAAGTCTAGCATAGTTTACTTTCCATTCAAGTAAGCAGTAAGAAGGGAGTCTCCCCTTTCTAATAGGAGAGATTTATCCCATCAAAATTGTGGCTAAAATTCATGTTTTATAATTTGTAAAGGGATTACAGAATATTCACCCAACACCTTCAAACGAATGTACCTTTGTTCAAATAAATACCTTCATATGAAGGTGTTTATTACTTTTTACCTCCATTCGAATTGAAAAATCTCATGTCCCAAGTTTGCAAGTCACTACTATGGGTCTACCAATGGGTTTAACAAATATGGTGTTGGGAGTAGAGTGGCTCGCTATATCATGAACATTTGAGATAAAATTCTAGTAGTTATTCATGAGATTTAATTTGAAATGTAGGATAGTCAAGCTAAGAGGGTTGCGTGCAAAGTCCTCATTGATGGTAAGCTCTCATCAAATAAAAACATGCTTAGCAAAAGGGATAATGGATTTCTGGTCTAATTATTTTCATTAGCATCCTATCATTATAATTCTCCTACTCAACTAGATATACAAGCAATTATAGATAATCACTTAATGGTTTTTGGAGATATGTCGGAAGGACTACCTCCTAAAAGGAATCAAGATCATGTCATTCAACTAGTACTAGGTATCCAACCACATATATTAGGCCTTACATGTATTTACGTATTAAAAAAAGTGAGATCAAAAGATGGTTTAGGAGATGCTAGAGGTAGTTATCATTAGGCATAGCTAGATTTCTTACTCCTCTCCTATGGTGATGGTATTTTTAAGAAGGATGGCACTTGGTGCATGTGTCTAGACTATAGAGAGCTCAACAATTATGTCACACAAGATAAGTTCCTTATTACAATAATTGATAATTGCTAGATTAATTGAATGGACACATATTTTTAATACAACTTGATCTTAGATTAGGTTATCACCAAATTCAATTTAAGGAAGAAAATATTCCCAAGACAACATTTAGGAGTCATGAGGGTCATTATGAGTTTCTATTGATGTCATTTGGTCTTACTAATGCTCCATATACATTTCAAATTTTGATGAATTCTATTTTAATTCATTTTTGAGGAAGTTTGTACTAGTGTTCTTTGATGATATATCAATATTTATAGCATGACATGGGAAGACCACTTGCATCATGTAGATCAATCATTAAAAGTTCTCAAACATCACCAACTATATGTTAAACCTTTTGAATGTTCGTTTGGCCTCAAAGAGGTGGAATAATTGGGTCACATAGCACATCTTATGAAAGAGTGAAGGTTTATCCTAACAAAATCAAGGCTATGAAGGATTGGCCTATTCCTAAAACTATTAATAACTCGAGGGTTTCTTAGGATTCATTAAATAGTATAGAATATTTCTAAAGAACTATGATCACATAGCATCACCCCTCACAACTCTATTAAAGAAGGATGATTTTTAATGGAATGAGTCAGCTAATACAACATTTGAGAGATTGAAGGAGGCAATGTGTACCACTCCAGTTCTAGCCACTCCATACTTCACCAAGTATTTTATTGTAAAGTGTGATGCTTCAAGAAATCGTATGAGAGTAGTTCTCATGTAGGAAGATAAGCTCATTTCTTTTGAAATTCATCAATTGAAGGATAATAATTAACTCAAACCCATTTTTGAGAAGGAAATGTTAGCTATTCTCCATGTAGTGAAACTATGGAGGCCATATCTAATGGGTAGACATTTCAATTCAAAGTTAAGAGAAATAATGATAGCCTAAAATAATTTTTGGAACAACAATTATCTTCTGAGATCAACAAAATTGAGCCACTAATATGTTGGGGTATGAGTTTGAGATTGTCTATAATAAAGGGAAGAAGAATGTTGTGGCTAATGCACTATCTAGAAAGAATAAGAAGGATGATGCATTACTATGCACTAGTTTAAAATTACAAGTAGATTGGGCTCAAGCAGCCAAAGTTCAAATAAGTTTTGTTGGAAGGGAGAATATTTGTGGTGTAAAGAGAGATTATGCATATGTAATAATTACACCCTCAAACACAAGATTCTTGAAGAGATCCATGGTTCTCCAGCTGGGGGCCATTTAAGATTTTTAATTAAAGACATCATTGAATCAAGTAGGATTTATTTTGGGAATGGCTTAAAGGATATGTTCAAAAAAATTCCTAGAAATAAAGGATAGATAGTGAAGGCACCTTGCCTTTTGTAACCCTTAGTTATTCCTAGCTAGCATTGTGAAGAGGTCTCCATGGATTTCATCATATGCCTTACAAGATCTAAAGGTAATAATGTCATCATACTAGTAGTTAATTGCCTCATCAAATGTATACCCATTTTATTGCATTATCCCATCCTTTTACAATAATAGTTACATGGTACCCCAATGGTTATTATCAATGTTCATGATTATGTCTTTACTAGTAAATTTTGAAGAAATGTATTCTCTTTTTTTGGGTACTCAATTGGATCAAAACCATTCATACCACCCTCAAATAGATGAGAAAATTGAGGTCATCAATTAGAGCTTGGAAGGGTATCTACATTTCATTTCAATAAGCAGTCTCACTAGGTAGACTAGCTACCACTACCAGAATGGTGGTATAACACTTCGTCCATAGTTCTTTAAATTTTCTTTTTATGGAATTATATGGATACCATCCCCATTCATCACATCATCACTAAAGGTGACACCAATAGTTTAGGCTATAGAAGATTACATGACTCATAAAAAATAAGTACTTTTAGGACTTGAAGAGAACTTGGCCATGACACAATTTATAATGAAACAAGCCTACCAAAAATGTAGTGAAAGGATTTTTGAAGTAGGTGATTAATTTTGCATTTGATCAAAACCTTATAATCAAACATCTCTTAAATAATACATATATATAATAATTTATCACCAAAATATTATGGTTATACCAAATTATGCAAAATATTGGAATTGTAGCCTACAAGCTCGAATTAACTCCAACAACAAAGATACATCAAATTGTTCATATTTTCTATTTAAATAAAGTGATTGGTCAACAAAACCCTACATATATAACATTACTAAAGCTAGATGAATAAGGAATAATCATATTGGATCCAAAGTTAATTATTTGTTCACAAACAAAAGAGTTGAGGATTGGAACAATCACCAACTATCTCATTTAGTGGAATAACTTTCCATTTAAATATGCAACATGGGAAGATGAAGATTTTATGCATAAGCATCTGTAGTTGATCATCATCAAGGACACTACTTCTTTGAAGAGGGGGCATGTTATTTCCTTAATCCTATAGTGTGCAAAGGGTTGTGAGTGGTTGGATTATGGCTACCATAACTTTTATTTAAGTTACATAATCATTATAATATTCATATTTAGATATTTAGTTCATCCTAGGTCTTATATTTAGGGATCTAAGTTGGCCTCGATTACTTCCAAGGCATAATTAGGCTTTGTATAAGAGCTAGTGGTTAGTTTATTATCAACATTTTGTAATTTTTTTCTTGGAGAATTTTGGAGGATTGTTCCCTCAAAGTAGTTTATTATTCTTAAGCCCTATCAAGTATTTACATCATATTTCCCCTTTTATGTATTTTTTTATATTACACATGCCACCATCACAACCAAAAACATATTTCTTCATCAATAGGATTGATGGAACTTGAATTAAGGAATAGAGGGTTCATGGTATGATAAGGATAAAATCGGCCATCCAAATAGAAATAATGAAGTGAATATTGAAAAGGTAGTTTCATTTTTACCTACACTCTTTTGAGATGAGCTTTCTCTAGAGATCCATGGATTTTAAGCTTTTTTATCATAATGGTGCATCGATAAGGATATGTTCCTACCTAATTGATTGAGTGCGCACTTTGCCAATAAATTGGAATTCATAGGGGAAGTTAGATCTATTGAATGTAAAAACATTAATACTCTAGACATTGCCCTACAACTAAAACTTGGTATATAGAGCTCTTAGGTTTTCCAATGACATGCCCCATGAATATAGAAGTATATCATTGAATCCAGACCATCGGGGAAGTCAATTTAATTATGAAATATAGATTCATTTCTCCTAGTCCCCGCACATATAATAATAAGAATTCTCTAGACCTAAACTAGTATACTCAAACTTCAAACTACAACCAAACAAAAAATGCAAGGAGATTCAAGTCTACATGAATGTTTTTGGTATATATAGGTATGTGTTGGCAACATAAAATAGGTTTCACAATACCACACATGTATTTTGGGTCATTTTTGGATCCATATATCTATTATATACCGCTAAAATAGCCCTAAGAAACTTCTAATATGCCTTTGTAAGCTATAAAAGAGTTAAATATCATTAATATAAAGGTAAAATCATGGGAGGACGATAATTATGTGTTTTTATAAAACAATATAACAAAAATGAATTATGAAGAGGCATTAAGAGACTATAAAATGAAGGGAAAAGTGAAAAAAAAGAGTAAAGATCATATGAATTAAGTATATGTGAGAATAAGGAAAATGATAATGATGAATGAATGATAAGTTGTATATAAGCCATTGAAGTATATTTGATGTAGGAGCATCTAGAGGTTTAAGAGAAATCTTGCATCACCCCAAAAAATGATTTGTTTTAAATTTTTATTTTTATTTTGCAAATACCCATGAATTTCCTCTAAAAAGGCATGTAGAACTGCCTTGAAATTTTAGTTTACAAAATGGCTTAAAATAGCAAGGCATCTATTTTTAAAAGTTTGTGTTTGTGCACATATGGACCTAAAATTTTATCCAAAGCTCCAAAATCACTAAACGAACATTATGGTTGAGTTTCAAGCCAAATTCAAGTCTAGATGTCAAGTTATCAAAGATTCAAGTTTTGAAAATCCTTAAAAACTTTCAAATTGAATTTTGAGACTTTAAATGATGGAGTGGGGTCCTAAAATTTGGGAAAATTGAATGACTTAAATTTTAGGGGCATAGACTACTTCAAGATCTTTAGTTTTTTTAAAATGGCTCAATTGGATGCCTGGATCAAAAGTTATGACTCCTAAAAGTTGTGATATTTTTGGAGTTAGGAGTTACACTTTCCAAAGAATGCAAGGAGGCACCAAAGTGCATTTATGGCTTATTTTTGGAAATTATAGGGAGGGGAAAGATAGTGGGAGAGATAGATTGTGACTAAGAGGATAGGAAAAGGAAAAATCAAATTGAATCTCCAATAGAGGCAAAAATATTCTAGAAGAGGATTGCAAGTTGCAATGTGTTATAACTTGTTGAGGATTTTATCTTCTATTTTATTTTATATTTCATATTTGGAATAAGATATTACCTTGAATCATTGAACTTCATATTTTTACATGTGTTAATTCTTTGTAACAAGTGTGTTATTTGAGGTAAATCTCATCAATATTAATAAATGATCTTATGTATATTGGTATATATGTAATTTATTATAATTTGGTTTGTATTACATATCTAAGTTCTCCCTTTTTTATTTCATCACATCAAGGTTTATTTCATATAAAAAAGTATAAAAATTGGAATTTGATCTAGGTTTTTTTGAATGTTTGGTTACATAACTAGGACCTCGATTGTTATTGCATAAGGAGAGAGATCATATCAAATAAAGAAATTAGTGTTAAAAACTAAGGGGAAGTGAATTTTTTATATATTTTTAAACTATACATGGTGAAGTATTTAATATGAAGAGGTTTGGTAGTACATAGAAAGCACTAGCCCTTGAGGAACTAGGCACTAAGGTGATAGCATAAAGAAGGGAGGAGATTCAAAAAGACGTGATTATTGAGGAAAATATAGTGTAATGTTAGGGGAATGAATAAAATGAACAAGGGATGCAATATGAATAAGCTAGAGGAAATAATTATAGAGAGAATAAACTTAAAGGATGAAAGGAAAGATATAGAAGGAACATGAGGTAGTTATCAAAATAATGGAAAATCATTAATTGGTAGAATCAATGAGTTTATGGTACAATGACCCATAGGAGATGAAGAAGTAAGTGTTTGATAGTATGACAGAGAGAGAAGGATGCCCTACAGGACAAGGGTGTTTGAATGGGGGTACAACCAACATCAATATGTTCGAGGATGAAATAAAAAAGAAGGTAGAGAAAGTGCAAGGTCCCTAGAATCGATGGAACATAAGGAAACTATGGAGAAACCCTAAGGAGAGGTAATACCTTATATATTGAAGATATGGATTTGTGAGATGAATAATATGAAAAGAAAGAGAATCCAAGGAGTCAAAGATAGTATAAGAGAGGTGATACATTTTAGGAGAAGATTATAGTGTAGATAAGGTAACTAATAAATGATGAGAAAGTTAAAGAAATACCAAAGTATGTGATCCCCACATTAAGAGACCTAGGAAATGGCCCTCCTCAATCACATGCCACATCTAGTGCCTCTTATGAAACATTACAAAGATAAGAGATAAAGGACTTGAGAAGATAATTTTTGAAGCAAAGAGAGAGAAAAATAAGGACCATTAAAAGAATTCTAAAAAAATAGTATTACAACCATTGATGTGGCACCAAACCAAAGACCTGGTTGGTTCTCCAACCTATATTTCAATGAATTTTAATAAATTTTCATATCCTATACTCAAAGACATTGAAAGATTGGTCAACAAATAGGAGACAAAATCTACAAATTGTTCTCCTTTGTACTTTAGGCTATGTGAAACCTATGTGGGTCCCCCCTTCATGATACCAAACACAATTAAGGTACAAAATTATAAAATGGTGTCCAACAGATGTTGGACTTCATACAAATTAACAAGGATTTATGTAAATGCATACATGATTGATTCATTCCTTGTAATATTTAATCTATGATATAAATTTAACAAAAAATTATAAATATTTTTAAAATTTGCTTAAGATATATCATTTTAAAATCAATTCTAAGGCTAAGAGAATGCTAAAGACACATTGATGCCTATTTAGGGTTACAGAGTCGTTGTGCCATACATCTTCATATCACAACATCTAAACATATTATGATGGTTATTTAACATTATTACCTTATAATAATGTGACCTATGAAGGGCTTATAATGCCATCCTACTTAATTATCCCTTTGTGATAATAACATCCTTATTATTTTCATGAAATCATTTACACCATTCCTTGAATAGAAATCCATCAAAGAAAATAGCTCAGCGCAAGAAATTTGCATGAAGAACTCAATAATATTTGATTATATTATTCAATAAATGTTACATCACAAAATAGAGACAATTACACATTGAAGCATGTATTCATATAAGCTTCAATCAAAATATAGCAATGTTTTCATAGAAGATTTGTATAGACACAAAACTACTTCCTATTACAGACCAAAATGACTCTTACATCCCGCCCAAACTACAATTTCTCATAACCCTTTACAATGAATTATAATTCACCTTATAGAGGTGAAACAAGCACACAATATCGTGAGCAAATGACACTTGTCACCTCTTACATCTGAAACCTGTTGAAATAAAATAAGTATAACAACTTGTAACAATTGGGAACCCCTTTAACAACTTGAGTTGAAAAATTTGTTTTTCATTGCAGTGGAAAATGTGTGAACCCAGCCTTATGTTGAAGACACGTAGGAAAATCTTGATGACATAGAAAAAACAATTTTACCCATATATTTTTCTAACCATGAGGCATACATTTATTTTGTATTCCATTGATATGCCAAAACATTTTCAACTTTATTTGTGTTAGCCACATACCTTGCATCCAATATTGCTTTAGTTTCCTTGATGAAACTATCAAGACCTGACTCTAACTTCAATATTTACCCAAGCTGGTATTACACAAAACTGAGTCCACCTCATCACTTGCAAAAATTATTGTACTTAAAGTAGAAAAAATATTATTTAAATCTACTTCCAATTATCTAATATTCTACTTCAATATTATCATCCAAAATCTTAGGCATCAAAATCTCCTCCAAAGCCTCAAAAGAATTCAATTTTTCTTTTAGCTATATATCCAACTTGCTTTGGAAGGTTGAGATGTCACTTATCAACCCTATCACCTCTTGCACACTTAAAAAATCTATAGGGGCACTTGGATAAAATTTTGCATGGTTGAAGATACCTCCCATTAGTGGCACATGTGGAATCCATGTACTTAAAATATCTCCCAAATTTGTTTCATTTTATACATGTCTAGTATATGTTTTTATCAAATTATTATAGTTAGCTCATGTATCATCCAACTTATGTAAAATATGTAAGATAATCTATGGCCCAAAATATTATTGAATAAATCAACCAAATTTTTCTTTCCTTCCTCTTTTGCCATCTTTTCTGCCTCCTTTCTTTGCTTGAGTTGCTCCTTCAATTTTACAATTCTCAACATAAAAGTATCAATGTCCTATTGGGATACATCTTTTGAGCTATCTCGAGGAGTTGCAACTTTAGATGTTATACTTTGGGGAGGTGGAATCAATGATTGTATCTTGTTGTACCCCTGCATCACCTTCATATGATCCTTTTGTAGCTTTTCAAAATTAGCTTGCAACTTCTTGGTTGTTGCTTCACTAAAAAAAGTTATGCTTACCATAAAAGATGCAGCTTAAGGGATTGTGGTATCACTTAATCTACTAACAATCAAGTTCCTTGTTAGCTCATTGGTATCCCCTCAAATTTTGTACTAAAATATGACCCATATAATTATTTAGCTTAGTCTTTAGAGGCCAATACATCTTCACCAAAGGCTAGAACATCTTCATTAGAATCTTATCTTCTGATTGTATCTAGGGAAATTGTTGGTGCTATGTCCCATCTAGAAAATAATAAGAATCCACTTTATTTTACCAATCCCCTTCTTTCCTCAAAGGTGATGTTGTTGCTATCAAATTCAACATCCTCCATAACCTACTTGGTTACCTCTTCACTTACAATTCCCTTTTCCTTGATTAGTTTTTGCAATAAAATCTCCATTTTATTTTTAATAAGGAGACCTTTGAATTCCTTAGATTTTACAAATTCATTATCAAATAGAAATTCAATATAAGCTAAGGCCCTCACATCATTTACATTTTTACTTCCTTCCTTTAGGTTTAGCAAACATTCTTTTTGGAGGAGCAACATCTATTTTCACCCTCTAAGGAGAAGCGATATCTATTTGCATCCTCTGAGGAGATGCAATGACTTGTTGCACTTATTTAACATCAATTATCTTCCACCAACTTCCTCTGTCATGGAATAATCCATGGAATAATCAACCAATGGTTGAACCCTTCTTTATTGTCTTGGTGTTGATTAAGGTGGAACAAATTTTTCATCTCCAATCACTGCCATTTGAGGTTAATGAGATGGTTTCTCTACCTCTTGTTCTTGCTACTGCACTCCTTCTGTTATTCTTGCAATTTTTGTGGGTGGTTTAAAACCAAGGGTCTCAACATTGTCTAACATCTTTTACATTCTGATAATGAGTTTTTTGATCTCCAAAAATGCCCCTTGTAACTAGGGTCTCTTCTCTTCCTTTTTATTTCTCCTACCAAGACTTTAAGTCATTTATCCTTACTTTATTAGACCTTAGCTTCATAAACACAATTTTTTATTAGGTCTTCTTTCTCATTGAACTCATGGTAGAATGAATGTTTCCCTACCTCTCTTCTAACCTGATAGATGAAATGCTCACAATTTCTCTTCTTATCCACTTTCATCATGTAAGCTTGAAATTTTAGTGCCAATAACTCTAATCCATCCTTTGAAGTAATTATGAAATTAGAGAATATAATTGAGGGAAGGAAAAAAATCCCTTCTTATGTGCTCTTAGATGAAGGCTATCAAATTCTTTTTATTGCCACATAATCTCCATAAATGCAATTATGTTTGGGATATATTTTGGCAACATGTGAGGCTCTACACTTGCACCATAAACCCTAAAAAACTATAATTTTTGAATGTAGGAACCAGTCACCCTAGTAATGGTCAAAACACTTATTTGGAAACCTATCCTTTAGCCTCAATAATTTCATCACTTTATCAAACAATTTGCTACCTTGAAAACCTACAAATCTCAACATTTTATTACATCCCATTTCATCGTTATCGAGTTACTTTTACCTTCATGATTGAAAGTGTTGATAAAATGCAAATTGTGACTTTAATATGTTTACTAGATGACTGAAATATATAGATATGAATTAAGATGTTATTGCTTTGAAATGAATGAATATGTTTATGTTGATGAATTGCGATGAAAAGATATGTATTGCAATGTGAATATTCTAATTCTTTGTCGATGCAAATGTTTTAATAATGCAAATGGATTTATTATGAATGTCTAACTACCTTGGTGTTGCACTAAGCTATATGCAAGAATAGGTCGATCTTCTAGAAGAGAGGGGAAGTATCACTCAAGAGAAGAGAATCGGTCGGGTAACCTCTAAATGAGTTTAATTGAGCTTTCACACACTCACTTCTAGTATAGTCGAGTCAAGTCAATATCCTGGAAATGGTAAGTTACCTTAGTCTTGTTTGTGGATGAATAAGAGAGTATGTTTGGTCGTCTTTGATTGTTTGTGGTTTTGGTATTAATTGTTGGGTTCTTGATTGTTCTTGGTTTGGGAATGTTTGGGTAGGATTGTTGTTTACCGTACGGTCATATTTAGATAATAGTTGATATTTATATATATATATATATAAGAGTGTATATATGTATAGGTTTATGATAACTCACATGAGTAAATGTATCGTATACGTGAGCATATGGTATGGTAAATATGGTATACACATACAAATATATATTATGTATATGTATGCTCATCAACGAATATGCAAATATGTGTTTAAAAGTCAAGGCACGATATATATATATATATAGTGTGTGTGTGTGTGTGTGTGTGTATAAATATACATTAATTTGCGCATATGTAATGACGTTAATGGAAAACTTCTATACAAGTAAATTAATATATGTATTTACTTGTATAGATGTTTTCCATTAACGTCATTACATATGCACAAATTAATGTATATTTATATACATACACTATATATATACATACATACATACATACATACATATATATATATATACGTGTATATGTACGTATATGCATGCATCTTTGCATGAAATATGAGAGTATGTGTATATGCATTTGAATATCAAATGATGCATTTTATAAGGTGATATATATCTATATCTATATTATATATAATAATGTTTTAAGTAGCGCTAATTATATATCAAAAGCACATGACAAGTATTGAGCACATGATATACCTACATTATAAAGCGCATAAATAAGGGAAAGCACAACAAATAGGAGACTACACATAAACAATATTGAATGCATAAGATATTTTAATACTGAGCAAAGTATAACATAGATAGCACAATATATATAGATGAGACCATATATGTGCAACATTATGAGGCAATGTATATACAAGTAACATTGCTTTAAAGGATTTAAATACTGTAAAATACAACTTGGGCATTGCATAGGGTATGGCGCGTGGTAAATAGGAAGCTAGGTGTTTATGTTGCAAAAGTGGACTTAGTCAAATATGAAGGAAATGAGGATATGCAATGCACAGGAAATGTGTCAACCAAGTCTTACGATGAACATCGATCCATTTAAAGTGACGCAAATACTAGAATATGGAGCCAACTGATACAGTCATGAATCAAATAGAAGTCTATTTCTTCATATGAATTTCTAGAATGTGAAGCATAGAGTCTAAGCTAGTGTATTGTAAACTTGGTAAAATCTATTGGAAAATGTGCCTCAATCTTACTAGCATGTAAACTTCTGAAAGAGCAAAGTCGGTGAGACCCTCTGGAAGTCTTACCGACTAGCAGCAGTACTCTTATCATTTGAAGTTCTCAGGTCACTGAGACTTCGCTTCTATCTTGCCGACGGTAGTCATCGGCAAGACATGTCGATCGCTATGAAGATTCCAACTCGTTCTGCCCGAGCAGATCTCTTGCCGACGGGTTGGTGTCTAATGGTTATCGTGGAGACTTGTGGCGATAAAAGTCATCAAGGAGAGGCTTGAACATTCAAAATAACTCATACCGACAATGTATGTCTCGCCAACAGTTATTCACAAGTATGTCATCGGGGGGACTCTTGGCTGGCGGGTTTGCATTTAGTAAGAACTCTTGTCGATGGACATGGTCTCGCTGATAGGCTGGTGCATTTGATATAACCTCTTGGAGATAACGGTGGTCTCTTCGATTGTTCTGTGCTCGGTATGATGTCTCGCCGATAGCAATTGTCTCGTTGATAGATTTACACAGGATGAATTTGTGTTTGGTATGACCTCTCGCTGATAGCGATGGTCTGGTCGATGCTTCTGCAGTGGATATCGATATGATGTCTTAGCGATGGTGGTGACTCTGAGCAATAACGACAGTCGGGCGTTGTGGCATCGGGGAGACATGGCCTAGTTTCTCACCGAAATGCGGCACAGTTTGAACGCCTTGACCGAATGACTATCCTACATGGTTTGTCTTCAACCAATCAGAGAAGCAAAATGTAAACCGCTAGCAGTTGGACTATTGCGGTCGTTCCTGTGAGGAAGATCAACAGACCATGAACGACATGGATATACTTAGTAATTGAAGATGATGATCGGTTCGGTGAATAGTTCGATGTGTAATCAGTGCGTATGAATTAAATTCAGAGAGCATTATAACTGGGATGTTTGGTACAAGATTGATCAGGAAATTATGCTGCTGTAATTTGACATTAGAGAGTGAAGCCTGTACTCTATATGCAATTTGCTTACTGTAATACAAAGGTGTTTTTCTTGGTGTGGTGGGTTTTTCTCCCGAAAGGGTTTTCCCACATAAATATGGTGTTCATCTGTGTATGTTCATTTCTCTGTTTCTGTTATTTCTTTCATGTGTATATTAATTGAACTGTAATTGTAAAATTTAAAGTCACCTCTGCATTCTTCCCTGAGGTTTTGACGTTAGGAGAGTTTGTTCCGCACCTTAGCTTTCCTTACAAGTGGTATCAGAGCTTGGCCAGTTGTGTTATCCTTGTGGGTACGTTGGGTTTTTTGAGTCAATTCTGTTCAGTGGGAGTCTTGTAGAAGATTGGTAATTCGAATTACAGATTAAGATGGCAAGCACATTAGGAAATATTGAAATTGAGAAATTCAATGGCAACAATTTTGAGTTATGGAAACTTAAAATGGAAGATTTGTTGGTTGATTGTGATCTTTGGCTTGCTGTCTAAAACGAAGCCTACACACATGAAGTAAGAGGATTGGGACCTTGCAGATCGAAAATCAAAGGGGTTGATAAGGCTCTGTTTAGCAGACTTTGTTCTTCTGAATGTTCATGAAGAAAAGACTGCATCTTCTTTTTGGAAAAGACTGTGAGCTATTTATCAGGGCAAGTCCTTGGTGAATAAGTTGTTCTTGAGGAAGAAGTTGTACTCTTTGAAAATGCAGGAAGGAGCATCTGTTGCTGATCATTTGAATGCTTTCAACATGCTGATTGCTCAGTTGGCATATGTGGGTGTGAAGATTGATGAAGAAGATCGATGTATGCTGTTATATGTTCTTTGCCAGATTCTTGGGATCACTTGGTGATGGCTATTGGGAGTACAACATCCAATTTTAAGATGGAAGATGTTGCTTCTTTGTTATCATAAGAGATGAGAAGAAAATCTTTTGAGATGGCAAAGGAGGCTCTTGCTGTTAGAGGCAGATCAAAAGAAAAAGGCAAGAAGAAGGACAAGAAGTCCAAATCGAAATAGAAGGGAGATCAAAGTCTCCTAGCAAGAATTCCAAGGTGAAGTGTTGGAATTGTGGGCAACCTAGTCATGTCGAAAGGATTGTAAAGAGGAGAAAAAGAAGAAGTATTCTTCTGACAATGATTCTTCTCAGAGTGATGTAGACGCCTTCATTGCAGCCTTGGCTACACATGCATCAGATGATGTCTGGCTAATTGATTCTGGAGCATCTTTCCACATGACATCTCATAAAGACTAGTTCACTAAGTATGAACAATATGACGGTGGAAGGGTGTACTTGGCAAGCGATTCATCTTTGGAAATAGTTGGCGTGGAAGAGTCAGAATTCAATTCCATGATGGAAGAGTGAAGGGAATTAATGATGTAATGCATATACCAGGTCTGGCTCGAAATCTACTTTTTGTTATTAAGCTGAATGATATTGGAGTGCAAGTCACATTCTCTAGAAATGGCTACAAGATGACTAGAGGTTCAATGGTGCTAGCTAGGGGTGCTCATATTGGTACCATGTATAAGCTGGATGCACATGTCAATGCAATAGTGTCTCTGTAAAGTTCGATTGTGCAAACTCTATGGAAGTTAAACTTCCAATAGAAAAGACTATGCTCTAGCATCATAGGCTAGGCCACATTGGTGAAAAAGGTTTAAAAACCTTAAAAAATAAAAACCTAGTTGAGGGGCTTGATGATTGTAACCTCGAATTCGAGTTTTGTGAACATTGTATATATGGTAAACAACACTGTGTTTCATTTTACTCCAGTCCTCACAAATCTTCTGATTTACTTGATTACATACATTCTTGATGTTTTTGGTCCAGTAAATGTTCCTTCTTTGTCTAAATCAAGATATTATGTATCGTTCATTGATGATTATTCAAGAAGGGAATTTGTTTATTTTTTGAAAAGTAAAGCATAAATGTTCAGTCATTTTATGGAATTTAAAAACCTTGTGGAAAATCAGACTAGAAGAAAAATAAAATGTTTAAGGACTAACAATGGTGGTGAGTTTTGTTCTGACGAGTTCGAGAGGTATTGTAAAGATCATGGGATTAAAAGACATAAAACTACACCCTACACTATGCAACAAAATGGAGTTGCTGAAAGGTTCAACAGGACAGTGATGAAAAAAGCACAAAGTATGCTAAGTGGTGTTGGCTTGGAGGAGAAGTTCTGGGCTAAGGCAGTTGCAACAACATGTTACTTGATAAACCGTTCTCCTAATTCCTCTCTTGTTGAGAAAACATCTTTGGAAGCATGGTTTGGAAAGAAGCCCTCTCTAAGACATATTTGTGTTTTTGGCTGAGGTATATGCATATGTGCCGAATAAGAAAAGATCTAAATTGGAAAACAAGGCTGTTAAATGTATTTTTATTGGTTATAATGTTGGCATAAAAGGATACAAGCTTTGGAATCCTGATACAGAGAAGGTTCTATACAGCAGAAGTGTTATATTTCGTGAGCTAAAGCCTTCTACCTTGGATCTGCAGTCAGAGACAATCAGAAAATAAAAAGGATGTAGTTGAAATTCCTCTGACACCAGATAAAAAGGAATTGAAAATTCAAAATGTACCTGAAACTGAGGAGAACTCAAGTAATTATGAGAGTTCTGAAGAAGAAGAACAACCTCAGCCTCAGCCTATGAGGAGGTCAACACGTGAAAGAAAGTAACCTGATAGGTATGGGTTTTCTTTGTTAGATTCTACTTGTCCCTATGCTTTAATTTCTAGCACTGATGAGCCTAGGATTGTGAAAGAGACATTTAGAATGTCTGATTTAGACTCTTGGTTGGAAGCCATGAATAAATAAATGACATCATTAGAAAAGAATGATACTTGGAGTTTGGTGCCCTTGCCTGAAGGCAGAAAAGCTGTTGGGTGCAAATGGGTATTTAAAAAGAAAATAGGTCTAGATGGTAGTGTGGAAAAGTATAAGGCAAGGTTGGTTGCGAAGGGTTATTCCCAGGTAGAGGGAATAGATTATGGAGAAAATTTTTCTCCTTTAGCTAAGTTGAAATCTATTAGATTTCTTTTGTCACTTGCAGCAACGTATGACTTAAAGGTTGAATAGATGGATGTGAAGACAACATTTCTTCATGGTGATCTTGAAGAAGAGATTTATATGTCCTAGCTTGAGCACTTTGTGGAAAAAGCTAGGTATATTCTGGGAATGGAAATAACCAGGGACAGGAAGAGTAGAAAAATTTGGCTCAATCAGAGTAAGTATATTAATACTATTCCGGAGAGATTTTGTATGAATGATTGCAAGCAGCTAGTTGTTCTAGTTTTGCAGGGAACAAAGCTATCTGTTGAAGACTGTCCAAAATATCCTACTGAGATAGAGGACATGACCAGAGTGCCTTATGCTAGTGTAGCTGGCAGTTTAATGTATGCAATGGTCTGTACAAGGCCAGAAATTGCCCAAGCAGTGGGAGTACTTAGTCGTTATATAGAAAATTCTGGATGGACACATTGGGATGTTGTGAAAAGGGTGTTTAGATATCTGAAGGGCACTTCAGAATATGCTTTGTGTTACCATGGAAATTTGGTTGAATCATAGAAGACTCTCAACATTCGAGGCTATGTGGATCTTGATTGGGCAGGGGACGTTGACAGCAGAAGATCCACCAGTGGATATATTTTCATGATGAATGGTGGTGCAGTTAGTTGGATGAGTAAGCAACAGGCTATAGTCGCTTTGTCCACTACAAAGACAGAATACATGGCAGCGACACATGCCTGTAAAGAAGCAATCTAGTTAAAACGTTTGTGTTCTAACATTGGGTTTGATGCAGGGATAATTACAATATACTGTGACAGTCAGAGTGCTATTTGTTTGGCAAAAAAATCCTACTTTCCATGCCAGGATGAAACATATTGATGTGCAGTATCATTTTGTATGAGATATGGTGGAGGATGGAAAGGTCTCTTTAGAAAAAGTGGATACTTTGGAAAATGTTGTAGATGCATTGACGAAGCTAGTGAGCATAGAAAAATTTAGGTGGTGTGCCAGTTCGATGGGCCTTAGTGCCCATGAATTTCAGTAGTTTTGTTGTGCTCTGGAGGTGCCAATAAGATCTTCGTCAAGTGGGAGATTGTTGGAAAATGTGCCTCAATCTTACTGGCATGTAAAATCCTAAAAGAGAAAAGTCGGTGAGACCCTCTGGAAGTCTTACCGACTAGCAGCAGTACTCTTATCATTTGAAGTTCTCAGGTTGCCGAGACTTCGCTTCTGTCTTGCCAACGGTAGTCATTGGCAAGACATGTCGATCGCTATGAAGATTCCAACTCGTTCTGCCCGAGCAGATCTCTTGCCGATGGGTTGGTGTCTAATGGTTATCGAGGAGACTTGTGGCGACAAAAGTCATTGGGGAGAGGCTTGAACATTTAGAATAACTCATCCCGACAATGTATGTCTCATCGACGGTTATTCATAAGTATGTCATCGGGGAGACTCTTGGCTGGTGGGTTTGCATTCGGTAAGAACTCTTGCTAATGGACATGGTCTCACCGACAGGCTGGTGCATTCGATATAACCTCTTGGCGATAGCGGTGGTCTCTCCGACTGTTCTGTGCTCGATATGATGTCTCGCTGATAGCGATTGTCTCACCGATAGATCTACATAGGATGAATTTGTGTTTGGTATGACCTCTCACCAATAGTGATGGTCTAGCCGATGCTTCTGCAGTGGATATTGATATGATGTCTTAGTGATGGTGGTGAATTTGAGCGATAACGATAGTTGGGCGTTGTGGCATCGGGGAGACACAACTTAGTGTCTCACCGACATGTGACACAGTTTGAACGCCTTGACCGAATGACTATCCTACGTGGTTTGTCTTCGACCAATCAGAGAAGCGAAATGTAAACCGCTAGCAGTTGGATTGTTGCAGCCATTCCTGTGAGGAAGATCAACAGACCATGAATGACATGGATATACTTGGTAATTGAAGATGATGATCGGTTCGGTGAATAGTTCGATGTGTGATCATTGTGTATGAATTAAATTCAAAGAGCATTATAATTGGGATGTTTGGTACAAGATTAATCAGGAAATTATGCTGCTATAATTTGACATCAGAGAGTGAAGCCTATACTCTGTATGTAATTTTCTTACTATAATACAAAGGGGTTTTTCTTGGTGTGGTGGGTTTTTCTCCCGAAAGGGTTTTCCCACGTAAATCTGGTGTTCATCTATGTATGTTCATTTCTCTGTTTCTGTTATTTCTTTCATGTGTATATTAATTGAACTCTAATTGTAAAATTTAAAGTCACCTCTACATTCTTCCCTGAGCTTTTGACGTTAGGAGAGTTTGTTCCACACCTTAGCTTTGCTTACAAAATCTACTCAATTCAGAGGTCAACCCAAAAATCGTAAGCTTATGATGGTGAAGCATTATGTATGCCTTCATAAACTCAAAGTTACCTAAACTACCTTACTTAAGTTATCCTACTGTTGAAAATCCATAAAACTGTAAAACAATAAAAGTATAAACTGGAACTAGTTGCTATGGGTACCTATAGCTAAGACTGTAACTGAGTTGTACTAATAAAATAATGTTGTATCAACTGAAAACTTAATAAAAACTAATGACTCAGCTAAACTATCCTCCAGCGTGCTACTAATAACCATTACATCCATATTCATAAGAATTCATTAACAATAAGCAAGAGATAACATTCTAATTAGCTTGCATATGATTCATGAAACAATAATAAACTACTAACAACTATTCAAACATAAATAAATAACTAAAATTGAAGTGAAGAACAATACCTTGAGTGGCCTGCCCAAGTAACTATTCCCACTTTAATTGAACGCAAATCTAACTAATAGATTCTACACATCCCATAAGATTAACTCCATTCATTGCACTTCATAAAAAGATTACTAAAGATCTTTCCATAGATTGGAATCAATCATTCTGAATATTTCATGTCTTGAAACTTAAAGTAACTAATAAAGTAAAACTGAGAAAAACCAACTAACTATCCTATGGATTCAACCAACAACTTTATACAAGCTCGAGGGAATCTTTATTGAAGGCAACAACTTAACTAGAATCATTAACTCCACTCCCAAATAATAGTGCGTAGAATTAAGACTTGAATTATTCAACCTATAACTGAAAAGGAAAGAGAATCCTATCAAAACTAGAACTCTTTCAAAACAAAATTGTATGAAAATATACAACCACTTGTCAAAATTCCATGAGTGAAGGAGATCTCTTTTTCAACATTTATTAAATTAGTTATAATAACGCACGTCCAACCTTCATTAAGTGCCTTTGATCAACGATTACCACATTCAACTTAACCTGAAGCTTTCCTTATTTCGGTGTCCAATCATTCCTTTTGCTATGGGTTCATCTTGTAATTGTTGCACCATGGTTCCTCTTTAGCTGCAAAACAAGTTAATTCCGCAAAACATGTACACAAGGATAACTATCACAATTAACTCATACCATTCCATCAACATTCCACACATATATTTATATAAACCATATAATGCTAATATATTATAACCATAATTCCATCATCATATTTAAGGTTTAAGTCTGCACAATGGATATGAAAATACAGTATAATGTAGGAAAATTGCCTAGAAAGGGTATCTAAAATTATCTTGGAACATGTATAAAAACAATAGAAAATAGCCATTATCTAGACATATCATGAAGCAATCTGTAAAATGCAAAAAGAAGTCAAGTACTCAGCTATGCCAAGTAATTCAACCTATAGGAGGCAATTGCCTTGCATTTCTGATAATTATTCTTGTTGTCTATCTTAGCATCGACTCATTCTTTTTTGTTGCATTTGTGTTTGCTATGCAATGAATTTAGCTGCCACCTTTTACTGTTTTTGCCGAGTCAAACTTTTCTGAGTTGAGAAGTGTCAATTTGGGTACCATGTTTCCAACCTTTAGTTGTTAATCTTTTTGTATAAATAGAGGTTCCTTTTACTTCAAATGGGACGCATTCTTGCATTCTAATTCCCTGATTTTCTGAGTGTTACTCTGCTACAATATTGAGTTGTGAGGTTGAGAGGTTTTTAGTGTAAGATTAGTGAGGGTTTAGAGAGATTTCTTTGTGAGATTTTGTGGAGGCTACGCTAGGAAACCCATTATATCAGTTGGAGCTATCTGATTTCAGGCATGCTAGTTCTCTACTTTATTATCTATAGTTCTCTACTTTATTTTCTATTTTAAGTTGGAAAGATTTCTTGGTTTAGCTTGTTTCTTTCTTGATGGATTCTTGTATTCGTGAAATAGTTTGGTTGGATTTCATTTATACTTATATGTTTATGCATATGTTCTAAATATTGGACAGTTATTAGAACTTATACTTAGTCAAGTAGACTATAATATCATTACATTTAGGTGATATCTTGAATTGATATCCTATGAAGTTAGGTGAATCCTTGTGGTTAATGTGGATAGCAACACCACGTGAATAAAGGCATATCATCATTGATAGGTTGATAACCTTGTCGATAATTTATATGTAAACCGTATTGAGAAGAGGAATTTGAGTGTAGAAGCACCAAATATTATACAAATATAGAGAACATTGTGAACATGTGAATATTTGACTCTTACTGAATGTAGAAGTTATTTGGTTTGTTTGTGATCTCTCGATCATTACATTACCTTTGTTGGAAACCCTAGGTTGGGAATAACCTATTTTGTAGGGTTGTCTATGAGATTATTGATTGAAGAAAATGAGTTGGGTTTAACCTATATGATCTACTTGATGAATTGATTGTTGAATATACTTTCATTTGGAGTCATTTTATTGTTGAGACCATACTTTTGAGCGAGTCCTTTATTGATGAGATTATATTTTGACTGAAGTCATTTATTGTTGAAAGTTATACTTTTTAATTGAGGTCATTTATTGTTAAGTTTATGCTTTTGAAGGGAGTCATTTAATGTTGAGATAAACCCTTGATTGGAGACTTTATAGTTGGGATTGTACCTTTGGTACTAGAGTCATTTAATGATGTGACATTATGTTTACCCATATGTTTAATTGGTAAGTAAGAGTTACTTTGAGTTATTTACTAAGTAGATGTGTTAGATAAACATAGAGGAAATAGGTTGTTCCTGGGGTTAAAGATAACCTAATGGAGGGAATTGCCTGTGCATAGAATATGTATAGCCTTAACAAATCGAGCTATGGAGGTGTGTGAATAGGATGAAATCCACTCTAAATCTTGGGTGATGAATACTTTGGCCAAAGTAGTGTAAGTTGCCACTGTTTACACTGTCAATTCATTGTGACCTAGTTAGACATTCTAGTACGAGATTGTCATACTCGTAGGTAGAAGCTACCATATGATTAAGTTCTAGATTATAGGACAAAACACCAAGCTCAGGGAAGGCTAGTATTATGGGGTTATCCAACCAATCTCTTCATCAAAGGGTAGGGCCATCTTACCTGATAGGTAGATGTGTGGGGGACCCTAGTAAGTCCATGGTTGGCAGAAAAGTGCTTGAGTGATGCTTCTCCTCATTAGTTGTCAGCCAAAGATTTGAAGGTGGACAACTTGGACCATATGTATTTCTAGTGTTGGAAGCTCAGAAGAGCTATGTATGTACTTTGTACCCATTTGTATGAAAAGATGTTAACATGAATGTTGTACTTGAGTTTATTCTATATGAAATCAATGTTATGGAAAGATTTGTGAAATTATGATGGAATGCAATGGAAGTTTGAAATAGAGTTTATTTCATATGTGCATGTAATTTACATTTTTGAAAAGAAAAAAATATTTATATGTTTGGCATCATGGTTGATTCGCTTGTGGGATAAAACTTAGGAATTTTTTTTAGTAGAACATTGGACATGTTACATGTGGTATCAGAGCTACCAAGTTTAACTCTAGAACTTGAGCTCATTACGTAAATAAAACGTAAACCTTATTGGAAGTTAAAGGTTGAGAAGTTCTTACACCAAGATGGCAAGAGGAAAAGAACAAAGGGGAAACAAAAAGGAAGTAAAGTTTCCTAAAAACTTGTTTAAAAGTTTGGGACTAGGAAGAATTGTCCCCAGAGATGAAAACTCCTAAATCAGCAACTTATTAGGATATATCTTGGATTGCGGAATATTATGCAACCAAATTCAGTAGAAAAGTTTTGGGGGATTGCCAAAGGGTACAGTCACCCTATGAAATAGCTAAATGACTCTAAGGGATAGATAGGATTGAATTAATCCCCCTTATTGATAGCAACTTGTAGTTGCAAAGAGTCTAGGATTTTGGATTAAGGATATGTGTATGCTTTATTGGAATATAACTAATTGATAAGCATAAATTGGAAACCTAGTTGAAGTAGAAATACAATGTTTTGTGAATCAAAACAACTAGAAAGGTATCCAAGAGATTGGATAACCCATGGAAAATCTGATTCAATACAAGGTTAAAATCTTGCAAGGATAATCAATGTCAAAAGTGAAAGTTGATACCTTAGAATAAAGGTTAGAGACCAAATTGGTCGGTAAAGGGAAACAACTTAAAAGGAGATGGAAGCTGACATGGATCCACCAATCAGAATAGGCAAGGTCAAATTGGAGTTTAGAAATGCTTAAGGTTATGAGAGAATAAAGTTACCAAGAATTGGGACAAAAGCACTTGGAAGGATGATTGCAAGTTGGGAACTAAAAAGTAAATCAGACTAGAATCCAAAAAAAGGTTTGACTAGAACATAGTTTGTTTGAAAGTTCAGATTAAACTCACCAACTAGTCAAGAAAAATAAACATATGTTTAGGGATTCCAAAAGGAAATTGATATGGAGGGAGACTGTGTGTCAAATAGAAAGAATAATTTGGAAACAACTCACAAAGGTGAGGACACAATTGATAAAAGGATCCTTAGGCAAGCTCGTTAGCACATCAATGAAAGGGGCTATACAAATGTGGGATATTCTTCTACTATGGTTAAAAAGGCTATTAGTATACATGGAAAAGAGAATTGGAATGAAACACTAGAGTACCTCTTAGCTTGTAAAGTTGTTGATTAATCATTAGATTTCGTTATGGTGGATCCAACTATTGATTCTAATAGATTAGAAGGGTAATGATGAAAACAATTTTGGGAATGAAAAATTATATTCAAGGCATACCATGGAGGGTAAGAAAGGAAAGTAATAATCCAACAAGAAGGAATGATAAATCAATTCAATTTCGAGAAAGCGAATGTTTGTTAAGAGTTCAATCTTGAAATGATCTAATGTTGTGGAAACACTAGGGGGGAAGAAGGAGAGTAGAAAAACTCAGATAAAGTACCCCATACAATGAAGTTTATTAATGTATTTTCAACATCGAAGAACTTTTGACTTCTCTATAAGTCATGATTCAAAGACCTACAAATGAAGTCATATATATGACCACAACAAGGTTGGTAAAGTTAAAAGGATAAACTATTGGAATTATTGTTGGAGAAAGGTAGTAGAAAGGTCAAGGTTTATGACCAATAGAAATATTTGCAACACAAAATTCTACATGAAATTGTTTTGAAAGAGAAAATTGATAAAATCATCGATACTTTGGAGATAGGCAGTATACTTGATCATGGAAGGCAAGAATATTGCCTATGCAATAGAAAAAGGAAGAATTATATACTCATGATATGAGTTATAGAGAAAATGATCATGCTTGAAGCTAGATATGTAATAATTGCTGACATGTTTAGGAAGACAATGTCAAGTCAGAATGAATTAATGATAATTGCTACTCGAACTAGTATAAATGCATATTGGAAGAATTAGATTGAGCTGAAAATTGGATTACAACTTTGGAAATAATCGAAGGACGAATGAAATTCAGGGTATGGATGACCTAAGGGGAAGGATTTAGCTTTGCTATCAATATATAAATATTATATTTCAAGAATTAAATGTGGTATAAGTCCACATGGAAGAAGTTTTTACTAAGATGGGATGGACTACTATGCATAGAAGAAAGAACCTATGTACCCAAATTTTGAAAGATTAAGGAATGAGATGAGGTGAATTGATGTCATACTTAGGTCACATAGTGATGACAAAATTATTTTACAAATAGGAAACCACTAAAATCTGGAAAGGGATAGAGTAAGATGCTGCAAGGAATGTAGCTAGATGTTGTCCAGTATGCCAGAGGATGAAAATAGGATATCGTCATCGGCAAGACTTGTATATTCTTATGAAATACTAGTAAGGAAGCAATATATTATTAGAAAAGTTTGATCTTTCTATGTCGATGGAATTGACATAATGTTATGGTGGATAGACTCACCAAGGTAACCAATATAGATTGGGAAGCTTAATCTATAGGATATTAAGTCCAAAATAGCAAATTGTGTGAAGCAATTGCTTAATGTCCTCGAGAAGATTAACTTGGATGAGGACAACAAGTAATGATAAGGTTTTGTGTAAACCATGATCATCTTATGAAAATTCAATATAATGAATGTTCAATTTATTATTATAAGTTAGCTTGTTTGGAAAAAGGGATAAACCAAATCTTGGAGGATTTATAGAATACTTATATTACAATAAACTTCTATCATTGATATTAGAAGGATTGAATCTTTATAAAGCTGAGAAAAGCTAAGAAATAGGATTAACCTTAGACCAAAAAGGTTGTCAAATGGAATAGTAGATCAAGAGGATCAAGGAAAACTTGTTGAAACAAGATTAAAACTATGAAGCATTATAATTATGCTTAAGGTAGATGGTTGTGTTAGTGATGGACAATCTCGACTTTTGAGTTGTCTGAAGGTGTAAACACCAAAAGAAAGGATGGGACCCATGTGTAGTGTACAATACACCGACATTCCTTATCTATTGGGTTACACCAAGGATAGATTCATTAGCCAATGAGAACATGTTTTCCAGTCACTAGGGTATAGGTGTCATATAGGATATGGTCACTAATGTGCTTATGAAGTACAAGGGAGTTAATATGATTATGAAGTATATCTCTTAAAGGGAAAGCATGTGTGAAGCACACAAGTTCTCCCTATATGTTAGTTTAGAACCTCAGTGCAAGGTCTAGCATGGACGAGATTGCAAAAGGTCATGTTTTGAGGGAAGGGTGTTTCACTAGCTTGCCAATGTGGTAGGGTTGACAAGGTAGGGGTAGCGTGAAAAAATGCCTCATAGAAATGGGGTCTCACGGTGATGTATGTTATTAATAGAATATGCTTATTTCTTACATAATGAGAAAATGGAAGGTAAAACTTTATTTGATTTTATGAATAGTTCTTTAAATCATCGGGGACGATAATTCACAAGGGGAGAAGTATGTTACACCCCATTTCATTGTTACCGAGTTACTTTTACCTTCATGAGTGAAAGTGTTGATAAATGCAAACCGTGACTTTAATATGTTTACTAGATGAATGAAATATATAGATATGAATTAAGATGTTATTGCTTTGAAATGAATGAATATGTTTATGTTGATGAAATACGATGAATAGATATGTATTACAATGTGAATATTCTAATGCTTTATGGATGCAGATGTTTTGATGATGCAAATGGATTTATTATGAACGTCTAACTACCTTGGTGTTGCACTAAGCTATATGCAAGAATAGGTCGAGCCTCTAGAAGAGAAGGGAAGTATCACTCAGGAGGAGAGAATTGGTCGAGTAACCCCTAAATGAGTCTAAATGAGCTTTCACACATTCACTTCTAGTATAGTCGAGTCAAGTCAACATCCTGGAAATGGTAAGTTACCTTAGTCTTGTTTGTGTATGAATAGGAGAGTATGTTTGGTCGTCTTTGATTGTTTGTAGTTTTGGTATTAATCATTGGGTTCTTGATTGTTCTTGGTTTGGGAATGTTTGGGTAGGATTGTTGTTTATTGTCTTTGAATGAGTTCCTTTACCATACGGTTATATTTAGATCATAGTTGATTAATATATATATGTAAGAGTGTATATATGTATAAATGTATGGGTTTATGATAAATCACATGAGTAAATATATCATATACATGAGCATATTGTATAGTAAATATGGTATACATATATATATGCTCATAAACGAATATGTAAATGTGTTTAAAATTCAAGGCATGATATATATATATATATATTTCCGCATATGTAATGACAATAATGGAAAACGTCTATACAAGTATATATATAATGTTTTAAGTAGCATTGATTATATATCAAAAGCACATGACAACTATTGAGCACATGATATACCTACATTATAAAGCAGAAAAATAAGGGAAAGCACAACAAATAGGAGACTGCACATAAACAATAACAAATGCATAAGATATTTTAATACTGAGAAAAGTATAACATAGATAGCACAATATATATATATATATATAAAACCATATATGTGTAACATTATGAGGTAGTGTATATACAAGTAACATTGCTTAAAAGGATTTAAATACTGTGTAATACAACTTGGGAAACACACATGGTATGACACGTGGTAAATAGGAATATAGTTGTTTACGTTGCAAACATGGACTTAGTCAAATATGAAGGAAATGAGGATATGCAATGTTGGAATGTGATGCTGTTGATTGTTGTCATTAATGGTTGTCATTGATGTCAACATATCTTGGTTGATTGTCTGAGGTTCGGTTGTGATGCTTTGGTGATCTAGATTGGCGTGCTCTAGATGTTGTGTTGTGATGTTCTATCTTTGGTTGTGCTTGTCCTGGTCCCATTCATTTTGCAACATAATGAGATACATTCTTATGGGTCTGCACTGATCTAGAAATTGGTTAATGTGCTCTAGAACATTGTTTGTATTGTAACGTGTATATCCCATTCTTTGGTCCCAGATATCATGGTAAATATGTAGCATGTTGATATGAGTGAGGAGGTTCTATATGGTCCATGTTTCATTCCTCTCCATCACGGGAATGTTTTGTGGCGACCTAATTCAAATTGTGTTTGACCGACTTAGGAGATTATGAAGGCATGGAATTGTATAAGTAAAAGTTGATCCTGTTCGATGAAAGCAAGTGTGGTGAATGCAAATCTGCAAATCCAGATATTGTGTAGTATGCGAAAGTATATAGTCGAAGGCAACAAACAGTGAGATTCTATTCAATGTCATCGTTGGTGACAGTTATTTCAGTGGTGGATTCCCTTTCATTATTCTTCTGGCAGTGAGTCATTTTCTGTTGGCAGTGAGCCTTTCTCTTTTAGTAGTGACCCTTTTTATTTTTGGTTGTAATAGTTGGGCAATGAGCCTTACCTCCAGTGAGCAATTTGGAAGCAAGCCCTTGTAAAAATCACTTTAACCGGTGTCACCTTAACTGGTGTTTTATAATTGATAATTAACATTCTTTGTGGTTTTTCCCTTCTTTGGTTTCCACGTAAATTCCAGTGTTCATTGTGCATGATGTTGTGTGCTTTCATGTTCATATATGTTAGATTATTAGTTGATTGATTTAAGTTTGCTTTAGATTAATTAAAGTCAAGAAAATTGTTTTATAATAACTGATTCACCCCCCCTCTCAGTTATCTAGACTATTCAATAATTCAACGCATAAGAAATGTGTTGACCAAGTCTTCCGATGAACATTGATCTATTTAAAGTGGCACAAATACTAGAATGTGGCACCAACTGATAAAGTCAAGAATCAAACAAATGTCTATTTCTTCATATGAATTTCCAAAATGTGAAGCAATCTGTAAAATGCAGAAAACGTCAAGTACTTAGCTATGCCAAGTAAGTCGACCTGTAGGAGGCAATTGCCTTGCATTTTTTATCATTATTCTTGTTGTCTATCTTAGCATCAACTCATTCATTTTTGTTGCATATATGTTTGTTGTGCAATGAATTTACCTGCCACCTTTTATTGTTTTTGCTAAGTCAAACTTTCTGAGTTGAGAAGTGTCAATTTTGGTACCCTATTTCCAGCCTTTAGTTGTTAATCTTTTTTGTATAAATAGAGGTGCCTTTCACTTCAAAGGGGATGCATCTTGTATTCTAATTTCCTGATTTTTTGAATGTTACTCTATTGCAATATTGATTTGTGAGGTTGAGAGGTCTTTAGTGTAAGATTAGTGAGGATTTAGGGAGATTTCTCTGTGGTATTTGGTCAAGGGAAGGATTTGCAAACTATTTGGTGGAAGGCTGCGCTAGGAAACCCGTTATATCAATTGGAGCTATCTGATTTCAAGAATCATCAGTAGGGATTGCAATTGAGAATAGTCAACTATGACCATGTAAGAAGGTAAGAAGGGAAAGCACAAAATAGTAACAAATTAATGAATTTGGTTAACTATTTTGTCTAGATACACATTTCCTTTTAGATAGCAAGTTTGTTTTCTAAAGAAGTTAAATTTGGATTTGATGGGCATTCTAAGGAAAGGAAGTCTAAAGCTAAAAAGGGTTGACATTTTTGGAAAGGAATATCAACTACTTATAAACACCAATTTTAACAAGTGCCATTCATTACAATCTATCGTACACTACAATAATTATTCAAATGCCCAATTTTTGCACTAGAATGTCCTAGTCTATTGCAACTCTTGTATATTTCTTTACAGGACCTATTCATTCTATTTGTAAACTCATTGGGTGATTATGTACAAAATAAAGCATAAATGCATTTGCCAGCCACACAGACTGCATTAAGAGCAAATTTATGCCAGTTTAAATCATATTTGATTTGAAGGGACATCCTCTATAGTATATTAGCCAGGTGCAAAGAATGCTTCAAAAGCAAATTCAAGGAAAATCAAATAGAATCTGAGGATGGTCGAAGGGACATCTGATATGATGTCTTCCAGCAATCCAAAAATTATTTATCGACAACTAAACAATCTTCACCAGAGTGAGACAACTTCTCAGTTCAAACCTCACAACTGATAATAACTAGCAATTACACCTTGGTGTGCAATGGGTACACTAAAGAGGTGTGGAAGATCAATGAGGAAAAAAATTGGTTTAATTTTCGCATACATTTGTGTAGGTCATTTAAAAAATGATTTTTGTTGATATATTAATATTATTATCATTATTATTATATATTTGTATTAAATAATTTAATATTATTATATTTTTATTATGTTATATTATTATTATCTTATTAATGATTGGATTAGGTATTGTATTATATTACATTTATATTAATATCTATTTTATTATATTTATATTATATTATATTATGTAATTATATTAAATCATATTGTAATATGTAGTTATATTAAATAATCATATTTATACTATATAATATTATATAAATATTTATTATATATATATTTTTATACAATAGTGGCGTCCTTCCAGCCTAGCCCAACGACCCAACACCCTTATCTTCGATACCTGGGGTGACCTGGGGCAAGACTAGTCCCCTATATTTATTATATTATATTATTATATTATTATATATTGTATTATATTATATTTATATTATTATATTGTATTAGACCATATTGTAGTATATATATATATATATATATTTATATTTACTATTATATTATTATTTTTTACTAATATAGTATTATTAATATTAGTAGTATATTATTAATATTAAAATTATTATAGTAAATTATATTGTATTATATTATTCTGATTATTAAATTATTCCAACTGTTATATTGTTATTAATTTTTTAAAATATTATACTTAGTAAAATATTATTATCCTTAATATTATATTCTTAATAATAAAATATTATTAATATTATGAATATTAGTATTCAAATATTATATTATTTTACTATTATTATATGATTATCAATATATCATTTTTATTATTATATTAATAATATTAAATTATTATATTATAGTATTTTTATATTATTGTTCTATTATTGTTAATATTATTATATTATTGTTATTATATTACTAATAATATATGATAGTAGCATATTTTTTATTATATTAAATGATTAATAAACACAATATTTATAAATAGATATGATATAAATTAACTATTAATATTTTTATAACTAAAAAGTTCTCGTTTCTCTCTCCTTTGCCCGTGTTTGAACTACTTGCGTGCATGGTAGACTTTGCATTGGGGGTACCCCACGGTCCCCCCTTATCCTCCCCTAATCTGATCCTCACCCAGAAATGTGCAGGCAGGCTCGTGTCCCTTAGGGGTCACTCTTGGCTTGTCCGTTTTGGGCGTTCCCATGTTTCCGGGTTAGCCTGGGTCACCCGTGATTCCAATTTCGTCTAGTGTGGAAGTGTCTGCGGTCGTTGTCTTACCGAAAGTTAAAGGATGGAAGAATGTGTTGACTAATAGTAGTCAGAGTGCTAAGGGGCCCCTCTCCTCGCCTTGAAGAAGAAGTTACTTCTACGGGCACTGACTTTGCTATCCCTAATTTAGTTAGTGATAGGATTGTTTCCTCAATGGAAAATGCGGTGGTGGGTCGCTTCCTCTCCTTTTGACCTTCGATGGATATGGTTCAGAGATGGGCTACAGCTAAATGGCGCTTCAAAGGAAGTGTGGACATTTGTGCTATGACAGGTGTGCTTTTCCTTTTCAAGTTCACGACTTCAAAAGACTTATCGTGGTCCTCTCTTCTGGCCCTTGGGTATATGGAAAGCATAGTCTGGCATTATGCCGCTGGAAGACGGGGTTCGACCCTACAGTGGATCTTAATAAATCGATGCCGGTTTAGGTCCGCATGCCTGGTCTGCTTCTGGAATACTGGGATGAATCCATATTCAAATGCATTGGGGACTCCTTGGGCCAGTTCATCACTTCAGACTCCATTACCCAGTCCAAATCCAGGTTAGTTTTTGCTCGTTTTTGTGTTAATATCAAAGTGCATAAATCTCTACCTAACTCTATGAAGTTATGCTCTAAGTTTGGTTCCTAGAACCAACAAGTCTGTTATGAGAATGTTGTGGTTTACTGCCAAAAATGTGCTAAACCTGGCCACCTAATCTCGGACTGCAAATATTCTTTTAAACATGTGCCTAACCCTGGTGAGTCCGTTGTTGAAGACCACTACCCCTTTGAAGAAGACATTCTGAAGATTGTTGACTCTCCGGACAAGTCTATCTTGCCCAATTTGGTTGACCCCCAGGTTGGCTCTGCTTGCCACTCTGTTGGGGAGAAAGCCTCCCTTGGGGACTTGATTCTGGTTCCTACTACTCCTGCTATGGCCGAGGTTATGCCCAGTTGTGGGGCTCAGGGGGTTGGTGCTCCTTCCCTTGGCCAGGTTCTATGGGGGGATGGTGAAAATAGTGACTCCTTGAAGGAAGATGGGATTATCCTTTCTTTTGGGCCAAGTGTGACTAGAGGTGAAGAAGACGAAATCATGGAAGAAGAGGTTGCTAAAGTTAAAGATGAGACGGTTGAAATGGACTTAGTGGGTTTGACCTAGGAGAAAACATTGGAGGAGGAATTTTGGTCAACCCCAAAGAAAAAAGGGAAATAGAGGAAATCGGATGTGGGTGGCAACTCTAAACTAGGAAGGCCCAACTAGCGATAGACTAGGTAGAGGGAGACAACGAAAGAGATAGCCATTGGTAAACAAAGGACAATGGAAGTGTCCTCAAAGAAGGGTAAAAAATGAAGGTCTTGTCCTGGAATGTGCGAGGGTTGAATAGCTCTCACAAACAGCTAGCATTGAAAATCTATGTTTTAGAACATAAGATTGATGTTTTACTTCCACAAAAAAACAAAAATGAAGAAAACTAACTTTGATAATATTGCAAAGTATATATGGTCGGGTGCCCTTTTCTCTTGCAGTGATGTTGAGGGTGCGTTTGGTGGGCTTGTTGTGTTATGGAACCCTAACAAGATCAATGGGTCTAAAATTTTTCAAGTCATGTTTTCTTACCCAGGTGGCTCTTGGTCGCTTATTAATGTCTGTGCCCCTAACCAGAGGAATACTAGGAATGCCCTATGGTTGAAGCTTACTGATTGGATAAATAACAATAATGGGTCATGTTGGTTGGTGGCTAGGGACTTCAACTCTCCCTTGTATCCTTTAGAGAAATGTGGTGGTCTAGTGGATTACTCTGACAACATGGCTGATTTGGAAAATTTTCTGAGTGTTACCGGCTTGGTTGACATTGACTTGTTGGGTCAATCCTTTACATGGACCAATAGGCTTCTTGGGGATGGATTGATTCAAGTTAGATTGGATAGATTTTTTTATTCCCACAATTGGATGACCCTGCTCAGTGCTAATCTTCTTGCCCTGCCCAAGATTGTTTCTGATCATAACCCTCTGCTGTTGGTCATGAATGATCGATCTATTGTCGGACCTTTCCCATTCCAGTTTGAGTTAATGTGGAACTCCCATCCTAATTTTAGGAATAAAATTGTTGAATGGTGGAACATTCCTGTACATGGCTCCCCCATGTTTAGGATCTTTTACAAACTTAAACATATCAAATGTATGGTGAAAGGTTGGAATAAGAGAGTTTTTGGGGATGTCTTTCAGGAAAAAAAAAAAGAGAGCCCTAGAGGATAAGTTGAAGATCATCCAAAAATCGATGGAAGAAGGGGATGTTAGCCTGTCAACCTACAATTAGGAAAGAGAGAATTGCAGGGAGTGGGAACAAATTTTAAGAAAGGAGGAAATTTTCTGGAAACAAAAATCTAGAGTTCAATGGCTACAAGAAGGGGACATGAATACCTCTTTTTTTCATGTTTTTGCTCTAAAACACAAGGAAATGAATTAGATAACTAAGCTGCAAAATGAGTAGGGGGTTGTGGTCAATACGCCTACCCAGATTGGTCTCTTGGCATCAAACTATTTTCAGAGGGCTTATTTAGCTCCTGCTGAGGCCCCCAATTCGGCTTTGGACAATCTGTTGTTGGATCCTCTCCCGACCACCATTACCCAGGATGATAACCTTAACATCCTCTATGATGTCACTCCTATGCAAGTCTATTTGGTTGCTTTCAATATGGGTGCCTATAAGGCGCTTGACCCAGATGGTTTCCCCCTTGCCTTCTTCCATATATTCTGGGATATTGTAGGCGAGGACCTTGTCTTGGCTGCCAGAGATTTCTTCAAATCTGGTAAGATCCTCAAACAACTGAACCACACTTCTATCACCTTAGTTCCCAAGGTTGCTAATCCCTAATTAATGACTTATTTCAAGCCCATCAACCTATGCAATACCATTTACAAAATATTCTCTAAAATCTTGGTGAATCGACTTAAACCTCTCCTGGAAAAATATTAGCCTTGCACAAAAAGGTTTTGTTCTTGGTCGTCATATATTAGATGCTACCATAACTACACATGAATTGTTCCACTCAATGGACAGATGCAAAAAAACAAGTATGGCCCTCAAATTGGATATTTCAAAAGCGTATGATAAGGTGTTATGGGACTTTATCCCCAAAGTCCTAGCTAAGTCTGGTTTTGACCAAGGGGTGGTCAACCTCTTGACGGAATGCATTACCACGGTGAGGTACTATGTTCTGGTTAATGGGGCCCTCTTTGGTTTCTTTAATGTTGGGAGAGGCATTAGACATGGTGATCCCCTCTCGCCCTATTTATTTATCATGGTTGCGGATGTCTTGAGTAGGAACATATCCAGACTGTTGTTGGAGGGGTCTATTAAGGGAGTTAAGGCTGCCTCTTCTTTGGAACCTACTGTTATCCAACAATTTATGGATGATACGATTCTCTTTAGGAAAGCCTCTATGATTGAAGTCAGGAAATGGAAAATTTGTCTCAATAACTATGTTGCTTGTTCCAGACAATGTATAAATTATAATTAAAGCATGATTTACTTCAACAACACTCCTGCTCTTCAAGATCGGGTGACTGTTGTCCTTGGTTGTGTGAGTGGCTCTCTCCCATTGGTGTATCTAGGATTACCCCTTATTGTCAAGGAAGTCACTCCTACCTTCTGGAACTCAGTTCTTGAAAGGATTCAAAGGAAGTTGGAAAGCTAGAAAGGCTCCATTCTCAGTCATGCTGGAAAATGCAACTCATGTCTGCTGCCCTCCAAGGGATCCCTGTTTACTTCCTCTCCATCTTCCTTGTGGTGGGCTTGGGATTAGGAATATCCTTAGTACCAATAATGCTTTGCTTGCTAAGGTGGGTTGGGACCAGCTGAGGAATAAAAAGGATTGTTACCCAATTTTCACCTGCAGGCTCAATCAGGGAAGGCAAAGTTGTGTTTCATATGTTCAAAAGGCCAGATGGGGGATTTTTGTGCAGGATTAAATCATGCATCTGATGCTAGGTCACAAGGAGCTCATCTGAAAGTATGCCTCAGTCAGTTTTGGCATAAAATCCATCAGAGAAGAAAGTCGGCAAGACCCCTCTGGTGTCTTGCCGACTAGTAATGCATTCCATTTGTCTGAAATACCAGTCGTCAAGACATTCAGGTCGCCATAAGTCTTGTGTGTCTCTCCCATGCAGATGTCTCACCAACAGTAGCCCACAAAGTTGATCTTGAGGAAACGGTTTGCTTTCGACAAAAGGTCTCGGCGATCATATAGAGTCTTGCCGACTAGCAGGGGTTTCGCTATCGACATAAGGTTTTGCCTTCAGTGGGAGGTCTCAGCGATGTGAGAAAGTCACACCGACTGCTTGCGTTCGGGGTAAGTAAGGGAAGTCTACAGAAGGTCTCGCCGACCTAGAAAGTCTCAGCGAAACAAAAGATTTGAAGCTCAGGCAGAATGAAGAGTTCGGCATGAGTCTCGGCGACCAGTGAAGTCTTCCGGACCAACAATAAGGTTTCGATAGGAGATGTATTTCGGCATATGGTCTTGGCGAATCGATGATGTCTCGCCGACAACAGGGAACCTTCGGCGTAGCATTCAAGTTGGAGAAAGGTCTCCTCGACTCCAATGTCTCGCTGACAAAAAGAGATCGCCAAGAGGAGATGCCTTCGCCGTAATGTCTCGGTGAAGACATTTAGTCTCGCTGACTCAATAAAGGGCCTTGATATGTTTTCCTTCGGCGGGAGTCTCGCCGACAACAAAAGGGCCTCGCTGAGAAAAGGACTTCGGCAAGAGGTCTTGCTGAAGTAAGGTGGTCTCCCTGACTCTGATGTCTCGCCGACAACAAAGGAGATCGCCAAGAGTTGAACCCATCACCATGAGGTCCCAGCGATCATATGAAGTCTTGTAGAAGGTGGACCAACTCGAGAAGAAATATCCAACAAAGCAGAAGGTCTCACCGACCAATAAAGGGTCTCCCCGACTCTAAAAGCTCTCAGCGTAAGGAAGGAGTCTACAAGAGGTCTCGGCGAATGGAGGGTGTCTCAGTGACAAAAGCAAATATCAGTATGACTAGGGGACCTCGCTATGAAGTCTTCCCGACTAGCAGAGTCTTGCCGAAAGAAATGAAGAGCTTGGTAGAATGGGGTGCGTTCGGGGTGACATCAATCAACTCCTGCCGAAGACGAAGGGCCTCGGGGTAACTTTTTGCCTTCGGTAAAACGTCTTGCTGACTCGGTAGAGTCTTGCCGACTGAAGAGGAGCTCGGGGGAGATGGCGAAATGAAAAGGAGACAAGAAGAAGCTCGACGAGAGGTCTCGCCGACCAAAGAAGGATCCGACCGATAAGTTGCAGAATGATATAATTGCATCGGCGAGATACTTTCAGTGCCTCGCTGAGATGCAATTCTTTTCAGGAGTTTTGACTGCCTATAGGGGTAGGCTCAACCAATCAGAGAAAGCCAAAGCAAGCCGTGGCAGCAGAGCTAGGTGCCAGGAGAAGGTGATTAACAAAAGGAAAAGCAACATGAGCTCAGGAGCATTCAAAGCAGCGTGATCGGGGGGAATTCAAAGGTGGACACGAGGATCAGAAGTGAATGCGGTGGTTGCAAAAAAGATCTGTAGAAGGCTTCTCCAGGAATGTTTCTTCACCGACACACCGACATGGACAACAAAGATTCAACCGAATGCATCATTTAATTTTAATAAAAAAATCTAAGGATAGATCTTTCTGAGACCGATATTTTGTAAGCCTTAAGGGGCCGACCTTACTTTTGTATATAAGGCATTTTTTGCCTCTTTTTAAAATAGTTCTCCTGGATGCTTTTTTGAAGTCTGTGACTTCTACAGTCCTCTCTCGGATTAGCAGAATTCTGTAACTCATCTTGGAGTATGTTATATAAGCTTACCTTGATTACTGTTGATGTTCGGATTTCCATCTTGTTCCTGCAAAGTGTTGTGCATTTCAGGTTCATGATCAAGTTATTTTTGTGAATTTCTTTCATTCCTTCATAACTTTATCTTGTGTTTCGTGCCTTCCTTTGCAAAAGTATCATTATACAAATTACAAATTGTGTTCACTTAGTCACACAAGGATTCTAGTCTGTGAAAATCTTTCTTTCCTCTCCAGAAAAAGTGTGTGAATCGAACCTGTTTGTAAAACGTTAGTGTAAGGCTTACATAATTTGATGTGTAATCTTATGTCCATCGTTAGTATTCAGGTGTAAATTGAGTATCTCATGGTTCCTGTAATTTCGGTGTATCACCTTAGGATTTAGCTTTATTTTATGCATTCCTTCTCCCTTTTCCTTCCCAGATCATTAGTTTAGGTGACACCAAAGGAAGCCGGCCTTCTCCGGAGGTTGACCTCTGCTTACAAGAAACCCACATCTTTGGAGGTCTTCCAATGTTACACTGAGACGTTGGACATCAGGTTCAACAGGGTGCAACTTTAGGTGATAACAAGGATCAATGCAAGATTATGAATGCTAAGTATCTTCACAATAGACCTTTGATTAAATGCCTCTTTGATGATCACCCCTCGGGTTCTTTGGTTTGGAAGAACATTTGCAGAATGCAGGGGTTGCTCATGACCAGGATGAAATGGAAGATTGAGAATGGTAACAGTATTAGATTTTGGGAAGACCCTTGGTTGTTAGACACCCCCCTCGCACACTCTAACTTCAGGAATCTTATGAGATCGACACAACTCTTCTTCGGTTTATACATTAGAGATAACCTTCTCGACCAACCTGGGGCTAGGAGGTGGAAAGATCTGCTCCTTTGCTGTCCTTTGTCTCCTGAGTTGTTAACTCTAGCCAAGTCTCTGCAGGACCTGCTCTCCCTTACCAGATTACCTTTATCCAACATGGAGGATGATTTCTACTAGACTAATGAATGGCAAGGTAATCTTTATGTTAAAACGACTTACATTTTGCTGTCGAACCAAGGTGTTGAACACGGACCCAAGAAATAGGTTTGGAACAGACACATGATTCTGAAAATAAACTTTTTCTCGTGGACAACTTGCCAAAACAAGATCCTTACTTAGGATAATCTAAGGAAAAGGGGATTCCAGATCCCTAACAAGTGCTTGTTATGGAAATGCAATGAAGAATCTGTGGATCACTTACTTTTGCACTGTCCATTTGTTGCTAGTGTTTGGGAGCTGGCTTTGGAGCGGTTGGACACTCATTGGACTATGTGCAAGTACATCAATTTTTTTTTATCTTGTGCTGGTCTGGGCCCTTCCTTCACCCCTTACCTCGTGAGATCTGAAACCAAGTTCCCCCCATTATTTGTTGGTGCTTATGGAAAGAGAGGAACAACAAGGTATTCAAAAATATTGAGATGAGCCCTAAGGAGGTTTTTGGTATAGGGCTAAGGCTAATTTCTGAAAACATTTCAATTTTCAAGGGAAAAATCTCGGACAAAGTTCCTGTTGAGTGGGAAATTAAAATGGCTAAAGCTTGACACCAGAATCTAGAGGCTAATTCCTATGACAACTCCAAGTCCTAGGCTAGACGAGACACAATTTGGAAACCCCCGGATCGTGGATAGCATAAACTCAATTTTGATGGTGTTGCCAAAGGCAACCTAGGCAGGGCTAGCATAGGAGGTATATCAGAGGCTGCAAGGGAAAATTCGTGGTTGGTTACTCGAGGGTATAGGGATTAAGTCTTCCATGACTGCGGAAGCAAGGGCACTGTTAAAGCATGTCCAGTTAGCTATCGCTATGGGGATAAAGAATCTGCACATTGAAGGGGACTCTAAGTCTATGATTAACGATGTTAATCTGGGCAGATTACTAGGATGGAGTACTAGGGACATTGTTAGGTATAAATCATTTGGTGTCTAAGCTGAATATGAAGATTGCTACCCACATTTTTCGGGAAGGTAATCAAGTTGCCAATGCTCTAGCTAATCTCGGCTCCCATTGGAGGGATTCTAAGTGTTAGAGGAATATGGGGAACCTACCACTAGGAAGACAAGGTTTAATCCTTAAGGCGCAGGTCACATGTATTTGTCATGATGATACCTAAATCTGCGATTACTATGGCCCTCTGGGGGGTCCACATACTTGTCTATTGGGTGATGTGGACGAAGTTGAATGCTGAGGTGTTAAACACATGGAAAATTTTGAATAAAGGGGTGGAGATTGAAATTAAAGAGCTAATTATGAGTAGTGGGGAGTACAATAGGGTAACGGCCAAGTTGGGTCAGGGCTTACGCAATCTTTATTTGGGGTCTTGTCTCAGCGTTCACATATCCTTGCTGATTTTTAAATTCAAATTTGATGTGACTAATAATTATGATGTGAAGCTTTTGCTTTGTCTTATCAACCCAACTAAAAAGCTTCTAATGATAAAAGACAAAATTTTAGGGAAATCTAAATTTGGCCCCGCGACCAACCTTTATAGGTACTTGTGCAAAGGCAACATGGAAGGAAAACCTTCCAATATCATCATTTTATGCAAATCTGGCTGTAGGTGTTTAAAGCTTTTCATTAATGGGATCACAGAGATTTCCTTTTGGGATTTAAAGCTTCAAGTGTGTCTTGCACACGGTCTTGATTGCAGGATGCATTCTTGTTTGGCTTAAAAATAAAAGTGTTTGAGCGACCTCTCACTTTGTTGAAAATTCTAACCTTTTACTCTCACAGGTTTCCTAGTTTTTTAGTGTGCAGAGTGGTGAAATGGGTGGCAATAGGGTGAGGACGAAGCCTGACAATTGTGGAGAATTTTGCAAGGACCTGCTGGTTTGGCACATTTGTGTCGAAGGTGGGCTGGCACCTTTAATGGAAAGCTTGGTTGGTCATAATTTGAAGATGTCTATGCAATTTGCTAGTTCCTGGAAAGAAAGAAGGGTTACCATGGGTGGTATCTCCTTCGAGGTGAACAGAGAGGTGATTGCTCAAGCGATTGGGCTATCATGTACCGGGAAGAAGTACCCTAAGCGCATCAAGGCTCAGGACAATGAAAGCCATAATGCCTTCTTTGTGGGTAATGGAAAACTTGTTCGCTCGCAATTTGGCTTTGAAAGAGAAGCTCTCTCGTGGCTGTGGGACCAGGTATGTCTCGTTCTCATGAAGCATGTCACCTTAGAGGGTAGATATAAAACTTTCTATTTTTATCATTTGCCCCTTTTAAATCACCTTCGCCATAAAATATTGTTGAGTTTCCCATTTTTCTTACTCACTGACTTGGAAAGCTCTGTTGAGAAGTGCCTTGAATTTGTTGCCCAAAACCTTGAGGATTCTCATCCCTTGCCGCTCCACCAAGGCCTCATCTTGAGGCTTTATCATTTTCACCTCGTGCTTTGTCCGCCCAAATCCATCTCTGTTGTTTGTATTGAGGAAATCAAACCCACTGTTTAGACCAATATCTCCCCGGCTGAGTCTAAGGGTCCCAAAAGGAAAACCCCCTCCAGTGATTGCTGAAACCCTTAAGCCTAAACCGGTCACTAAAAATAAAAAGGGGAGTGTGTGGATTGCCTAGTCAAATGCTACGGCTGGTCTCTGTGAGCTCAAGTCTGCCCCTGCCAAGACTGACAACAAACCTACTGCTAAGAGGAAGGTGAAAGATGACGGGAAGGGTTTGGTGGAGCCGTCGACCACTAACAACATTAGGAAGAATGTGGTGAAAAGAGATTCCAAGGGGGATACTATGGTTGCTGCTACAGTGGAGACTGGGGTTAAAAACACCAGCATTCGGAGATCTGGTAGGCTAGCAAAAAATAATAAAAAAGTGTAGATTAATGAAATTTCTACTAATGAGGAGTAGTCTGAAAACAAAGGTAATAGGAATGAGGAAGAGACTAAGGAAGAGGAGGAGTTTGTTGAAGGGCCTAGCCACTTTTCTGACTTCAAAATGCTTAAGGAGAATTCGACTTCCCAGTCCTCTGACCCTCAAGATATGGAGCATGCAGACATTGCGAAGACTATGGATAAAGGGGAGGATCATCGTATGTTGCTGGCGCGGGTGGAGAAGCTTGAGAAGAAGTTTAGTGGTCTGACCCGATTCACTGTCAAGTTGGTCCACTGTGTGACTGGCACCCTCTTTGTTGTGCTTAAGGACGAAATGGATAAGAAGACTGTGGAGGAAGGCGCCAACTGGGTCGGGGAGGATGTTAACCTCCTCTCTCAGATTTGAGAGAATGCTAGCTAGTCTGTTGTTGCTTTGTTTGTTGGGTGTTTTTGTCGGATGTTAGCCTGTTGTGTCTGTGTTTTGTTTTGTTTTGTTGGTTGTTTTTTTCTATGGACTTGATCTTTTTTGGCCCTTGTGGCTCGTCGTGTAAAGGGTACAACACCCTGTAAATGTTGTTTATTTTATCAAAAACATTTCTATAACTACAATTATTTTATTAACCGTATTATTATTTAATAATTGTTGATTCTAAAACCTCACATTATATACAATATTTGGTAAATTATTTAACTGAAACCTAATTAGTAATAACTAAATTCTACATCAATTACTAAAATATTCCAATCAAATCTATTTTTATTAAACTTTATAGCCTGCAACTACAAGTTGTTTAAAATTCTCATCCAATACCCGAAAAAGGAAATATAGGCTAACATACTATAATCAACTCAACTTATTAAACTTTATAGCCTGCAACTACAGGTTGTTTAAAATTCTCATCCAATACCCGAAAAAGGAAATATAGGCTAACATACTATAATCAACTCAACTTTTAAAAACGGTGAAATTTAATTTGTATTATATCAAATATATACTATATATTAATTATATATTGTATTATATGCTTATGTTAGTTTAATTTGTATTATATAAAAATATGTTAATTATGCCAAGAGGCTTCTATAGTAGCATCCAAAAATTTGTGAAAAGTTTTTGAAGCTACATTTAAAATGACAAGAGGGTGGAAGTCATGTGCAACTACAGTAGATTTGATGAAACAAAAAGAACAAATAAATAAATAAATAATAATATAATTTATATAAAAAATATTATGTATACTTTAATTTGTATGCCAATAATTAGGACATAGCTCACTCACTCCTAAAAAGCAAGTAGTTCAATTAATTTCCCTTTATATAATATTTTGTTTGTAGGAAATTTGTAAATTGATCTTTTTATGGGCGCAAGATGCTTTTACTTGTATCCACCCAAATGTCGCCGCAGGAGCAAGCATGCTCCCAATGCATTCTGCAAAGAATTAGGACTAAATCATCACATTATAAAAGAAAATTATTCAACTGATTTCCCTTAATATGATACTTTGTTTACATGAAATATATACGAAGGACCTTTATGGCTACAAGATGTTTTGACTTGTACCCACCTAAATCTCACTGCAGTCCATTATAGATTCCCATGCTCCCAATGGGTGCTGCTAAGAATTAGGACAACATCCTCTTATTCAATTATATACCATCCAACATCTTTAACCTACTACTACATAAACATAAGCTCAAATTTCTTAGTTCTTTCCAGAATGGGAAAGCAACAAAGCACTAAGTACTTAATATCCATTCTTGATTTGGTATTGCAGCAAAAAGCAACTCTCGTGCTGAAATATGAGAATAAATGCAGGAACTTTAAATAAAAAAAGGCAGGCACATTGAGGGACACAACAAAAGTTCCGTGTAAGAATCAGGGGAGGAATTACCCATAGTGCATTGGAGTAATCCTTGCTAAGGTGTGTCAATGAGCCACAACCTATCTAGTGCAAGATCACTTACCTACACGGGCAAAAGATAAAATCAAACTACCAGACAATAACAATAAAATCTCGTGTGTTGCAATAAAGTTGAACAAAATGCCTTGAGAAATTCGCCCACAACTTCTATAGTCTATCAACACAAACACCTCACATCTATAGTTGATTTATTGGAATACTCTCAAGAATCAAATTTAAAGCTTTTCATGGCATTCAAGGTATTAACCTCATTAAAACAAGATTGTAAAACACTCTCCATAAAAGAAAATAAAATTAAGAATTTAATTTTCAAAAATTCTACATACATAAAAAGTAGTTCATATTATAATATAGCAAAAAAAATGAATGGCAAGCATTCTTCTAATCCTACCAAATGCAAAACCACATGCTCAATAACTCTAGGCAAAGAAAGCCTAGCCTTCAGGTTTTGTCCTTGGTCATATTCATTATAGTGGCCATAATATTTGCTCAACAATCCAAACATTACAGCTTTGTCACTATCATTAATTGGACACAGAAAATAGAAATAAAATATATCATGATTCATCATCTTATTGCCTATGAAATAAATATGGATTACGATTGATACAACTTCAAGGAAATGAGCAACTTGTAACAAATTGTCCCAACAAACAGAGCTAATGAAGCCCATTTTTTCCTTCAACTCCATAAATTTAGTCATAATTGGAATGTCAGTAAAAAGGATATCAATTGACGTACAAACTATAACATAGGATACAAGAGTGATAACAACAAATAATTTAGCAATAAGTGTGATGGCTCCCACTCATGTCAATTTAGTGATTTTGTTGGCCCTATTTCTAGTTTTGAGGTGGATACTTGTGTGGCCACTACTTTTTCCACAACTGAGGTTCTAGAGTCTTTGGAACCCCTGTCCTCTGGCTTTGATCTCAATATCTCCTCCTGTCCATAGGCTGTGGGGTTTTCTGTAGGGGATCTGAGAATATTGCATCAGGGGGTGGGGCCATTGCTCTTGCCATGCCTAGGGTTCTAGAGTGTTTGGAATCCCTGTCCTCTGACTTTGTTCCCAATATCCCCTCTTGCCCCAAGGCTGTGGGGTTTTCTGTAGAGGATTTGAGAATATTGCTTCATGGAGTCTCTGCCATGGATAAATTTGAAGTCTGTTTAGGAGGTGCCTCTGGTTCCCTTATCTGAACAATCTCCCCTAACCATTCTAGGGTCTGAAGTTTTGGCTGAAGAAGCTTGTTATATGGAGAAGGGCCTAATATGTAAATTCTATCAATTTTGGCATAGTATTGGTACCCTACATGACTGGATTTCCATGAGCTGGAAACCTTTTTTATGTAATGATGTTGACATTTTCCCCTATACACAAGGTTTCTATGTTGAATGCCAAACTTCCCAAGACAGAATGCCGATTATGGAGAAAGGCCCTGGTTCTAAGGCAAGCCTGTTTTGATGATGAGGCCTTGGTATCTAGCTTTCAACTCCATTTTAGAATTCTTTTGAGTGCTTCTTGTTTGGGTTAGATTACCAACCTCCCTCTCCAATTCTGGATAGATTCTAATTTGCAGGCTATGAATACTCTCTTGGTTCTTTCATGTCTATGTCTTCTGAGATTGATGCCCTCTCCCATCCTACTTTTGCCCATATTTTGGTAGCAAAAGATTTATTAAAACATTTGTCAATGGAAATTAGTCTTTAGGTGCAAGATTGCATTTGGACCCACCAACTTGATTATGAGAAGTTGGCATTTCATTGCCATTGTTGTTTTGCTCTGGGTCATTTGGCGGTAGAATGTTCTAGATCTAGTTTGGCTTCTATGTGGATGGATGCTAAATTTCACCTTTTATAGATGTCTGGAGCCAAAGCACCCACTAAGGGACATGGAAATAGCTCACCTGTGAAAGTTCCTCCATAGGATTCAAGTGAGGTTAAGTCTATGGACTGGAGGTGGCTCACGACTCTGTTCTTCCTCCTGTGGATGCTGCCCTCCCTTCATTTGGAGATCTTGCTTCTTCTGATTCTTTGTTGCTCATTGTTTCTTCTGCAATTGGTGCTCCTGCTTTGGTGGATGGCTAGAGTTGACCATTTTGAAGGAGCATGGTCTATGGTGCCTTTTTGTCCTTGTTGAGGAAGACAAATTCCTCTCATATGGTTTTGAGATCTCAGAGAAAATTTATGTTAGGTTGTAATCACAAAGTTAGCTAATCTTTATCCTATGGAAGTAATTTGAGTTTGTTTGTGTTTGCCTCTTAAGGTTTGTCTTGGTTGGTCAACCAAGTGGTATTGGTGTTTGATCTTTTACGCCTAAAAGCTTGGTATGGTTTGGCCTTAAGAGTAAAATGGGTGAGGGCCCCAAGAGAACCCTAATTATTCTATAGAAAGAAAAAAAACATCTAATAAGGGGTCTCAATAGAACTCTAATTATTCTATAAAAAAACATTGGATAAAAAAGTTAAGTTAATACTTACATTGATTTTCTTTAAAAAGAATGAACTGCTTCTGTTTAAGAACAAACACCTTCCATTGCAAAATAAAAATAAAAATCTAGAGGCACTACCACAATACATGCCCACCTGAAGCTATTACTTTAATTTTCTATATATTCCCATTTCAACAGGTGTATGTGGCAATTATCTATTCTAACTCTACCCTAACTGTGCATGCTTTGCCCGAGACTTTGATACTATCCTGCATATTACATTTAACAGAGCATATGAACTCTCTTCCTAAAAGGAGTAAGGAGGCTCCTTAAAAGCAAATTAAATTTTTAAGTGGGGCATTGCATGCATCCATTTACTTCTTTGGTAATGTCTGATCCGCCAATTCCCATCAAGTTTAGGCCAGCATTCTCCTAATTCTTTGGCTAAATCTAATCATGGGATGAAGGAGAAGATTTTTCTTCAATTAACAGGCTAAGATTTTTCAAGCATCTTTGAACTGGCTAATCTTTTGAACGAGGTCTTCATTAACAGCAATCTCTTGAACATCTTTCTTTTGGTTTTTGGAGCATTCTTTTACAACATTTCCATGAGAGTTTTGAGTTATTTCACTATGATCACATTTTGCCATTGGAACTGTGTTATATGTTGATATACTTTTGTTGCAACCATTTCTAACTTACAGGCTTTCATGACAACCTTCTATTTTATTTTGTTGGACCTTTATTGGAGGAACATTTTTTAGAGCAAAAATAGCTTCTGTTCACTCATCAAGAAAGGCATTATTCTGATAACTTCCTATACTAGGTGACACTGTTTTGCTCATTTTTATATCCCCTTTTATTTTGCAGCCCTTCATATTCATTCTAAGTTTTACTGTTCATCTTTGCAAATTTCCTTGTGTGTTTTGGCAAACAATTGAGCTGTTCTTAGCATTGTTATGATACTCTCTTTTTTCTTGTGGAGGGCGTATATATCCCTTTGCTTGTTTGCCTAACAAGTTCTTGTTAGCATCTTGAATTGCCCATCTCCTACTCTCCTATTTCCATGCACATAAAATGCTAGCATCTCTGTAGACTTGAATTTACTAGTATTCATTGTTACAAGTACTCTTTGTTCTACAATTTTACACATAGAAGTTTAAGAGCACGCACACTATCCAGATTCAATCAATATTTCCATTTTACTTCCCATGGAGGTCAAACAATCACCACCATTCTCTCTATGCCAGCCACAAGTATTACTGGTGATTCTTCACACACAAAGGTTTTGTAAAACCATCTCATTACATTTCCGTTATTTAGCTTATAATATATTTTCTTTCTTTGGTTTAATCAAGATCATATAATTGCTTTTAGTTATGTTTGTTATTACTTGTGGGTAATGTTGTGTGGCTACTTTATTGTTATTGCTCCAGGCTGGTCGTTTGCTGTCTAGATTGTGTGTTTTTGGATACAAAACTACATCACATTTGAATGCGAACACAGTTGCACTGTTGATCACAAGTCACACCAGCTTTCGTAGTATAGGCTCTCTTTGAGATTTTTCTCTAGATCCTATCTCACTCGAGGTTTCTGTTTCTATATCAATTTCTAGATTCTGTTACTGTATTCTCAATTTTTTTTTTCAGTTTCTCTTTTTGGAAAACAAAAAATGGTAGCATTTCATCTAGCGAATGAACATAATTTTCGATGAGGTAAAATACATAAAGATAGGTTCAAAACACTATGAATGATGGCATATCAGAAAACTGAAGTTTCATGTTTTAAATCCTATCTACACGAATTAGGAGGTTGAAATAAAGAATATTAATTCCCCCCCTGTTTCACTTAGACCAAGAAAAAAACATTCAGATCTGAACAAAGGGAAATTTCTTGTGCACTCGTCATTTTATTAAGTACCACGTAAAGTGAAATTACACCATCAGCCCGTGCTATCTACTAATATCATTTTTCTAAGATGTCTTTTCCGGGGTTTTCCACTTGGAATACCTGCCAGTGGTGTGAACATGCATGTATCAGAATTTGAAGGTCTCCAAAAGCAAAAAAGAGACCTGGGAGAAAGCCTACTGTACTAAAATAAAATGAAAATAAAATTTAAGTTCTTAAATTAGATTTGAAAAAGGATATCAGGCCTGAATTAAAAAAAATGCTGAAAATTGCTACGACTTTGTTGTAAACATTAAGTTATCACAGAAGGAAGGAAAAAAATCTGAGAAGAAATCCATACATCAACAGAGAATGCTATCAAAAGTGAATGACACCCAATATGCTTAGTAGGTGGAAGGCATTTAAAGTGGATTAGACAGGTCCAGTTTGCCCTGGAGCATTGCTCCTAAATAATAGCGTTTATCATTTCACAGAAGCATAAAAATCAACAGATTGGTGTGGGTGAGCCTGGAGGTAACTACTGCGCCTATTTTATTGCACAGTGTTCCTACGGAAGCAATTAAACAGAGTAACTGCAAGATACTAAACAACTTGCCTGAAAATGCTGTGCAGCGGGCCAATCTTTATGGAAAAGATATTGGGCTGCTGCTGCAAATGAAGGGCTAAAAATCTGCACTTCAAAAATCTTTCAAACATTAATGAGGACACCCACAGTCCAGGTTCTCGTTGTTGTCTTCCAAAAACAAGCAGTTTCCTGGCAACACAAATTTGAAAAACCAGTATTTCTACAGCCACTGCTTCAATCTATTCACAGTCAATAATATCTGAAGTGAGCAATAATGTTTAAAAATTTAAATTAAAAAATAGTAAAAAAAATGATCCGGCTGCCTGCAAATTCCAAAAAATAAAACTCATTGAAACCATGGCAAGTGACTAACCTCAAGATTCAGCACAAATTGTGTCTGCTGTCAACCATGCCGATGAAAATAATAGGCATAATTTGCAGAAAAAACATACCAAACCATTACAAAGCAGAATTTTTTTAAAAAGAGACTAACCAAACACAATCTCCTTACAGCTGCTACTTCAATCTATTCACAGTAAACGAAAAGTCGATCTGAAAAATATCTCAACACAAGACTTTGCGAGGCGACTGAGATCCTATTTACTTTGGAGATCTGACTATCTGACAGTTTGCAGCCTTTTAAACAAACATATTAAATGCAAATAAGATATTATTTTCAGGCGTGAGAGGAATGTTTCAACTGCTCGGTGGGAAAGAAGACCGACAGAAAAATAAACGTGCAGAATCGTTGTGATCAACTTCCATGCCTTCTTGGAAAAGTTGGACCTTTGATTTAAACAATTAGCTTGCTCTTCTTCACATTGGATACGCCTTCGGCATAAACTATCGGATAATAAATTTGGGACTGGCAAGTTGTTTCTTGGCAGGGGGTTTTCAGGCGTGAGACATGTTTCTGGCTGAAACCCCACACTATATATAGCCTATCGGCTAAAAATCTTTCAGATTTTCTGCAATGTCTTTGGGTACGTCCCCAAGTAGAAAACACAGAGAAGACAAATTAGATGTGGTTAGTGCTTTGAAATTCTTCTTTTTCCCAAGGTATCCACTTCATGTGTTTGGAGCGTACCCTAGACTTCTAAAATTAGGTAGCTAAATTAAATAGCCTTGGCTTTCTTGAATTTGGATCAATTTCTACTCTCAGGCCCATTTCTGCAATTGCCAATGTATTTACAGAATTTTGCAGCTCCAGCTCAGCTACTTCTCGCTGGTTCTCTCTATTGTCTTCTAGTAAATTTCTTACTGCCCATAAGCCCCATTCTCTTAAGAAAGGATTTTTCTGATCAACTACACAATGTTGCAAAAGTATAAATAAACCACCACATTCTCGAATCTGATCTTGGACGTGCTTCCTCCGAAAGCTAGCATTAGCAAGGACTGATACAATGTCTCGCCGATAGCCTTTGTAAGGGCACACATCTGTTTGATCAGCATGAACTGTTCTATCTTTATACCCATCATGTAATGAAGAAGGGTCCTCACACATATCTTCTAAAGTGCTTCTCATGGTTTTGCTAGGACTCCCACCTGTCATTTCTTTAGATTGATTGAGATCTTTTGGACAAGGATTTGCAATTCCTGTGCTAGCTTGCCTCGTGGCTTTCTTTACAGCCTCAGGAGGACCAAGCTCCCTAAGCAAATCTATCATCAATCGTATGAGTTCAGATGAAACCAGAGAGTTTCCCACAAACAATTTTCCATTTTCTTGATTTTGGTGTATGTCTGCAGATAAGGTAGGAGAGTCCTCACATGCACAGATATCCCTGAGTATATTTAAGGAATAACCCAAGACATCAACAGCAGGCAATCCAGTTGGAAGTGCCGGTGGGTTCACAGGTTTGAAATCGATTCTTCCCTCAGATTTCTGTACAATCTCAACAATAAATGTTACAAATTCCCTCACAACAGATTTGCATTCCTTTGAATTCACTAACAATGAGAATTCTTCCATTTGGTGATTCGCAAACTTGGCAATCACATATAAGAGAAGTGCCTGTTCTAAAGAAAAGATATCTCTTCCATCCCCTTTCCTGGCTGAAGAAACTTCTTGTGAACTTAGACTATCAAACAATTGTACAAAATATGGTTCAACATAGCATATCTTTGTAAGGAGGAGCTCCAGCCAATTGCCTTCGATCCCAACTGTATCCAAGGCACGACAAAAACATAGAAAATTATATTTCAATTCCAACAGATGAAAAAATCCAATTAGAAATATAATTAAAATTAAATTTGAATTATTGTAAAATTATTAATATTGTTTTTTTTAATACATTACTTAACTATTCATATTTCTAGAAAGCCTTGTTGTCTGCCCCATAAAAAAATGAAATCAAGGAACATATCCTTATCACAAAAGAAAAAGAAAAAACATTAAAACCCATATTTCATTCATTGATACAACAGCATAATTTAATCACGAATGAAAAAAAACAAAGAAAAAATAGTTAAAACTGATCTGAAATGAAAAATAATCAGTAGAAGCATGTTTGAAGGACATACCAAAGACCTCAAAAGCATCAAGCATCATCTCAAGACATCAAAATGACAATGCAAAAGACAATACAACCCAAACAAACATATCCAATCCCGCAACATCAGACCTGAAATACAACATTCAAGATTACTCGAGGCACCAAGGGACATGGTGGAATTGTCACTAGTTAAAGAAAACATCAGCAGGATGGATGAAACTGTCATTGTTGTCATAAATAACTGAATGGTCATTTATTTAATCTGGAAATCAGTAATACACCAGTCCAGATGAGTTCATATAGCTTCAAGGCTTTCGTAGCTGGAAGGTGTTATGTATGTTTCCATTTACAGGGTGTGATTTAGATCCATCTCCTTAAAGTTTTTATCATGTTGGTGCATGAAAAATAATTCAGAGGGATTAAGAATCTTTTGAGCGTGGGTTGAATGGTGCAAGATACCCCAATACACGGAGGGAGTGAGATGCAGCATTTTGGGGCACCAGAAAGCACCAAGAAATATCTTGATTCTCAACAGATTTCGTACATAGCAGTTGAGGTACATAGAAAAATTGGGGAATAAAAGCATGCTTTGCTATAAATCAAAATACAATGTCAATTGTAAGTTTAGTGGCACAGAGAGCATTTAATTGGATTTTGAGGAAATACCTTTTAGGTTCTTTTTAGTTGGTCGAACTTCCATGAGAAAGATAATAGGTATGCAAAGTGCGAAAAGTCATAGCTCTTCTGTCTATCAACTAGTGGTTGTATTATCTAAATGGAGACACTACTCTATCATAAATCTTAGTGATTTATGCATATGAATTCCAATGATTGCCGAACTTAGTTCTTTTCCAGGTATCAAGCATCGAATTCTGCCATTAATTCCTGTGCATCTCTGAATATATTTTGGAGAAATTTGCAGTTCCAATTATGGAATAGAAAACATTGCACTCAAAGTTTGGGGACTGAGCAGATTCTTTCCCGGTACTGATACAATTTAACCAAAAAATATAAGGGCTCCACTACTCAATTAAGCTGAACTGCATCTGGGCAGGCAGGTCTATATTGTGAGTCAATACTGGATATGCACTAAATAAATAGAATTGTTGTTGTTGCAACAACAGAAGTAGATCCCGAAATTCAATTAAAAAGGGGAAAAAAATTAAAATAAAAAATTTAACTTTAAAACCCTGCTTAGAGAAACCCTTGATAACCGTGACATCAAAGGGAAAAATAAAAATCTAAATGCTGTTCATTAAAATGTAAAGAGAAGAGCAAGTGAAAAACAAACCAATAAATTTGATGAAAGACACTTAATAAAAAAAAAGGCTATACCTTTCTGTGATGTCCTCAAAAGGCCTGCAAAAATTGGGCATCTGCCATTTCCACAGATCTCCTTGAGACGTCCCTGGCTGTCCTTACAACAGGTGCATATGACCATACACAAAGGCTCGTATATTTTAGCATTTTCAATTGATGCAAAACCTACAAAAATGTGAGGAAAAAATGCTCGCCATACAGCAGATTGTTGCTCCTCTCCTGCCAAGCAAACGTTCCCCAGCAGCTGCAAAATCATCTGGCAAACATCTAGGCCTTCCCAAGACGAATTTCCCCCTAAAGTAGGGTTACGAGTGCACTGTGCTATTAATTCTTTCGCAAGAGCAACCGTGATTTCCAAACCCCTGTCACAAATAAACGAGGATTGGTTTGTGACTTCTCCAGCGCAGAGGTTTCTTAATACCTTTAAAACCGTGCAGGTGAGTTTATATGAGTCCGTTTTCTCATGGTTAGAGGCCTCACTTATGGAGGAAAGATAGTTAAGAAATGGGGAGACTGGTAACTTTTTTCTGTGGATATCTGAGCGAGAAGAAGATACGAAGAATTGCAGGATTGCGTTGAAATCTGAAGGTGGGTGGGTGGCAATAGAGAGCGCAAGTTCTCTCAGAACATTTTGATCACATTCCATTCAATTTCTCTCCTAAAACGCCTTAGGAGATTCAAACTAATTTAACAGGGTTTAAATAGCATTTGGAACTTTAGGAGCTGCAAGGGATGCGCCAACGGGAAATTTAAGGGAATGCGATCATTTTCTTTTCTTTCTTTTGTATTTTGTTATATCTAAAAAATAAGTATATAATAATAAAAGATATTAAGTTTCCACAATTCATAATGTAGATTTCAGTATTGTTTCTGGATTTGATTGTATTGGTGTTTTTCATCAATGTTTCGGATCACACTCCGCCATTCGTCATTTTTCTCTCCTTTTGCTTTCTACCATGCTGATAATGGATCACGGAGTGTGATCAAAACGTTGATGAGAAAACACCAACACAATCAAATCCAACACAATCAAATCCAAAATCAAATCCAACACAATCAAATCCAAAAGCAATACTGAAATCTATATAATAATAATTAGTTCATTATAAATATAAGAATTACAAAATATCATTTAATGTCATCTTGTAATAAAATACTAAATCATGTCAACATATACAAATTTTACTCATCTTTAAGAACTTAAAATAATTATATCTACATTTTAAAAATGCTAAAATATGTATTAGTATTTTAACAATCCATTCCAAATCGTAACTATTTCAATTAACATCATATTTTTTATTAGTACCATGACATAACAAAATTAATAGATTTAATAAAAAAAAAAAGCTAGACAAGCTCACATTTAAAAACAGTCTTTTATATAGGCCCTTTAATTGTTGACTGTAATACTAAACTTGGCACATAATGATTAAACAACATCTCAAAATGATTTGGCATTAAAACTAAGTTACCTTGCCATATTAACATAAAGTTGTATATACATCTTGAATCTTTGTTGAACTAAAATCCATACTTTCTAAATGTCATAGGAAGAAACATAACCATATCAACAACTTAGAGGTAATGGATGTGCTATAAAGTAAATCTCTTTCAAGCGTGTCATTGGAATTATCTCAATTTCGGAAAGTGGTTGAAGCAATCAAAACTTTAAACAACCAACAACACTTATAGCTGCTTCAAATCAATATTAACAACTTCAATCATTTTCTAATTTTCAAGAGTAATCTATTATGGTTCTTCTTTTTTCTTTCTCAAAAGTGAACCTTATATATAGAGGGACACATTATTTTTCTTATACATGCCCATAATTATTGATTTTCAAAGATAAGATGAACCTCTAAATTGTATTGCAAATGTATAAGTGCGAGACTAGAAAAAATATAGAATAGAGTAATTAAATTCTAAGAAATTATTCTACCCTACATATCAAGATCTACCAAAAAAGTGAGTTAAGCCGTGTGATCTCATAGAGAGTACATGCAACAATTTTATGTGGAGGTCAATGACTACACTTGTATTTTACAAACAAAATAAACAAATTAACTTCTTTGAAGTAGATGATGTAAACTAGTTATTTATGAGAATTTGTGTATAGATTCTCAATATATATCTTTAAAAAAATTTAGAAACAAAATTTGAATTTTTTTATGTAACTTTTAATAACTTATTTTTTGCAATAAACATTTTAAAATAGCAAGATTTATGTCATCACACATAACTTTTTTTTATCGAAAGGATAAATTATGATTTTTAAAATTTAGATGTGTAATACCAATATCTAGTGCATTGATATTTTTTCATAATTTTAAAAATTATTAGATATTTTTTAAAAATTATTTTTTGAAGTCAGAGGAATTATAAGATGGATGTAAGTGTATGTTGTCACACATAACTTGTTTTGTATATATTAAAATTATTATTTATTTTTCTGGCTAAAATAAGAACATCAATACCTAGTGACCACATATTTTTTAGAATTTTTTCTCTATTTTTCTATTTTCTCGTGTGTGTGAAACAAATACCTTGATGTTTGGTGAAAAACATACATTCACAAGAAATAAAATATAAATATAATAATAAAATTAAAAAGATTCAAAATTATACTTTTTGGAAAACTTATAATAATAGCTACATACTTACAAAACATAATTCTAAATGACTTTATTTGATCCCTCAAAAGGTAAATAAAAAGTGGTTTTTTGTTAACATTTTGATAGGTGTAAAAAAACTCCATTTGTGGGTATGATTTAAGACTAGAGGGGTTCTATCCAGGGGGTTTGATCTAAGAGGGTCTTATCTAAACCTCTTCAATTAAAATTCTTTAGATATAACTCCTCAAGGCTTAAATCATTAATTTTTCTAAAATTAATGTGATTTCAGGGAAAAATCCGGATGTCCCAAGTTTGGGACCCATTATTGTGGGATGACCCTACCCATTATGGATATAAATTTATAGATAACTACTTCTACTAGCTCACTAAGTTAAAGAAAATAGGTATAGCCAAGGACTATATTGAGCAATATTGAGCCCTTTGCCTAAGAGTGGATAATGTAAAAAGAAAATTTGAAAAAAATATTTCTAGGAGGTTTAAAAGACCACATAAAATATGAGGTACATTTGTTCCAACCATAATCCTTGTCACAAGCGATACTTATGGAAAGTCAAGTTGAGGAAGTTTTTTTGGCCAATAGGTGACAAGGGATTGTAAACATAAGAGAAAGAAGCTCTCCTAAACATTCATTACCTCAACCTATTAGGTTGACTCCACAAAAAATTGAGGAGAAGAGAGCAAAAGGGTTGTGTTTCAGTTGTGGCAACAAATATAGTCAAGGACAAAAATGTAGTGAAAATAAATCATTCTATATTGAAGGTTTGAGTGACGAAGAATAGAGGGTGATAGTGAGTCAGATGAGGAATCACATGAGTCCCAACCAATCATTACTTTTCATGCACTCTTAGGTTTTAGCACCCCACAAACTCTCAAGGTAGTGGGTTTCTTAAATAGCTAGAAAGGAACAAAGTTGATCAACTCGGGTAGTACTCATTATTTACTCATAATTTCATCAAAAAAAGTTGGCTACTAGTCTAAATTATTTTATATATCCAACTCCAAAGTTTCAGGTCTTGATTATAGATGGCAGTACATTTTTTTTTTTTGGAAAATGCCATAACATTAAATTTTACATCGGAGATTATCACCTTGATTTCCTAATGTATGCTATCTCCATGGGTGTAGTAGATATTATTTTGGGAGTACAATGGCTTACTACATTGGGAAAATTTGAGATGAAATTCCAAGAACTATTCATGAGATTTCAATCAGAAATAGAGACAATAGAGCTAAGAGGTTTGAAGGAAAGGTCCCCAAAAATGGCAAGCTCTCATTAAATGAAAAAGTTTCTTAAGAAAGGAGCTAATGGATTTGTGTCCCAATTATATGTTCTTGTGAATAAATATCTTGTACCTAGCTAATTCACTCACTAGGGAATCAGGGGACATATTCACATGTTAAGTTTACTTAGGATATAAGATTCTTTCTAGAAGTCTTAGTTGGCTTTTCTAGAACTTATCTTATCTAGCTTTTATGCTTGATTCCTAGGTAGTTAGTTTGTTAGTTGTCTCATGTTATAGGATTAAGACACTTGTCATGTTCTTGTCTAATCCTATCTCTCTACCTTGCCTTTATAAGCAAGGAATCTCATGTACATTTACATATTCAACCATTATTCAATCCATATTCAACTTGTATTGTTGAAGCAAGTATTCTTTACATTTTCTCTCTTGTAGAAGATATTTTGGTCTAGCAACTATTCCTTGGGGTGTTGGGGAGTCACCATTAACTCCCACATGGTATTAGAGCTCTAGTGTTGTAGATTCCTTACTAGATCTAAGGGTTTCATGTTGGATTTAAGATTTTGTTAGGTGCATTTTGGGGCTTCAAGGACCTCATGGTTGAATCCAAGGCGTCAAAGAAAGTTAGGTTTACTTTCCGTTTTATCAAATTTGGTTATATTTTTCTAGATCTATGAGAGTTTGAAAAAGTATGAAGAGTAGTGTTGATGTGTTTTTTATGCACTTTTCAACATAGGCAGTGCGTAGGTGCACTACCTCTCTTGAAAGACAATCTTCCACAATCGAGATGCAGAACACTATCCCAAGGTCTCTCGGATGTCAGGTCATGACAATGCTTAGATACCTCAGTAGTTTGATGTGATTTGCTGGAATCATAAGGCGGTCTTACAGAAAATACAAAGTGTGGACACAAAGCATGAAGTTGGATCTTGGAATGGAGTTCTTAGGATAAAAGCTATTATGAGTTGGCTGTAGGTTCAAACAGCAATCTTCAACTCCATTTAGTTGTTGGATTTGGCTTTACAATGTGCAATGAACCTTAGCATAGGTCAGTTACTAAAAAAAAAGGAAAAGGGGCAAAGGAGAGGAAAAGTTCCTAAATATGAAGCTTGCTATGAATAGCAACAATGGAGTTCCTGCAATGTACAATTCCTTGAAACAATATCCCACTTAACCAGGGATTTCATAGTATCATGGAAATCGTGCCATCTTCTAAGAGCTACAGATATTTCATCCTTCATCCACCATATACATGCATGAATCAAAGATGAATGTTTGGAACAGCTTCAAATCAAGTCCAGGCTAACTTTGCACAACTATCTACCTTCAACAAACAGCAAAAAGTATGGACTAAGGGATCATCAACAAGGCAGTAATTTTTACAATCACCCAACAGCATTCCTAAGATTTATCCAAAGAAAGTAAACAACTTAACTAAACAACCACAAGATCTAAGCTAAACATATGAAATTGGAGAATGAATCAAATAACATGAGAGAAACCAAGAAAATACACCAAGTCAATGTCTTTTCTTATAAATTTCAGCAGCATGTCTTTACAACAACTCAACTCTCACCTTTGCAAATGAGAGGAGTGCCCTATTTATAGTTTCCAAAAAGTTAAATGAATGGCCAAGATTCATTCTCATTATGTGGCCAAGATTCATTACAAAATAGGGTTTCACCTACCCCCAAATAGATTATAATTTAAAATTACATTTCTGTCTCTTCCCTATTTTGTCCTTTTGTGGATGACACTATAGCTCTTTCGTCCTGTAGCTGATTGCTGTTTCCTTGGCTGTAGCTACTTTTTAGGAAGATCTTCTTCTTTGGCTGGGCTATCCTCTTGCTCCTCGGAAGCTGCGTGCTCTATGTACTTGAGGATGATGGCCTGGAGCTTGTCGATTTCAAGGATTTCACATCGTAATGCCTGGTAGCTCCATTCCTTAGCGTTCTCTTCCAGCCTTTTCCAATCTTCGTCATACTTCGAGCCTTGGTCTTTGAATAGCTCTGATCGATCGAAGGCGCGGGCAGCAAACTCAGGAACTCCGTTATGATTTCTCCAGCTGTCTCGTCCTTCATCTTCTCCTAGAAGTATGGTTTGATCTTCTCTGTATCCATTTGCACAGTGGGCATATCATAGCCCGTCATCAACTTGAGATATTCGGGGCATTCTGCCTGGATTTCTTTGATCCACTCAATATCTGGATCCACTCTGCTCAGGATTTGCTCCAACCTCACATTCAGGTTGTCGAGGTCTCTGCACCACACATCCACTAGCCAGTGATCTTCTTTCTTCAGCTCTAGCTTTTCTTCCCACGTGTCCTCAAGCATATGAAGGATGGCTTCAATTCTTGGGAAGGTGGAGTCGTAGGTGGCGGGGAAATTGGTGCAAAGCCTCCTTGTGCTCTCCAGGGACTGGATCAAGTCTAAGAACTTGTTGGCTATCCGCACAGCCCTGCTGATTCCCATGTTTTCGACGTATGTGACTTGTCAGAACCAATCCTCAGTGGTTTTCTCCAAGTTCTTCCTTCTCTCCATCTTGTCAATCTGTTCTTTGGAGAGCAACTGTGATGCGGCTGTGGAGGTGGTGGGCAGGTCGTCTACTGAGGACCATTGCTGTATGTAGTTAGTTAGGGCAGCAACCTGCGCTTTGAGTTCATCCTTGGAGACCTTGTCCTGCTTTATTAGGTGCACCACCATGGCCACCGACTCCTCAAGGTGCCCAACCTTTTGCACTCTAGTTGCTGTCCCCAAGTCAATGGTGGAGATATTATAACTCACCCTGCCTGGCCAATAGTAGGCGTTGCAATTTGTGCTGCTCGGGAGTCGAAAGCATCCATTGTTATCTGGGAACGGACCTTGGGCTTCTTCTCCTTCTTTTTCGTGATCAGGGATCGAGCTAAGATGGCCTCCAATCTCGCCCTTGGGTCCCTCAGAACAGGAGTCGTCTTCTTGAGTTGCTTCTCCAACCAATCGTGCATAGCAGACTTATCCTTGGGTGCATTATGGCTGCCTTCACCCTTTTCCATCAAAGGCAAGACTTCTACCTCCTTTTCCTTTTGGGGTTCTTCTTTCTCTAGGGCAGCATCCTCCTCCTCTTCGTCGGAGTCACAAATGAATATGAGGCGTCTAACGGGCAGCTTGGTGGACGGTTGCCGGGTGGGACTTTCTTCTTTTGTTGCCTCTTCTTCTTTCTTCTCTTTAGTAACCTCGGCTTCAGGGCTCTTTACAACATGGGTCTCAGCCTCAAATAGATCTTTTTGCGGCTGCCCCTTTGGTGGCTACCCCTCTTCACCATGTGGTGGCTTTTCTGCCTCCTCCCCAACATTCCTTAGTTGCTGCGCCATTTCCTCCTTAAGGTCCTCATCGAAAGTCTGGATGATTTCCTTGGTGCCCGAGCCACCCTCCTCATCCCCACTCTCGGAAGAGCCTGTCTCTTCTCCCTCATAGACCACCCTGTTGATGGTTCGGTGCTCATACTCGGGGTGCTCATGATACTCATCGGCCTCCTCCTAGATAGACTTCGAGGCTTCCCGTTCTTGCTCTTCCAACTCTTTTGAGATTTGCATTGTAGCTTCCATAGCCGGCGGCCCTGTTGGCGGTTGCGAAGGTTGAGCTATTGCAAGGACCTGGGCGAGGGTTGCCTGGAGAGTCGAGTCCATTAGGATCTGTGAGAGCTCAGGGGGGAGGTTTTGCATATATCTCGTAAGAACCTCAGGCATAGTGGTAAGGGGAATAGGTGATGTTATTGTTGCCAGAGGGAGGGATGTAATTGGAGACATGGTAGCAGAGGAAGGAGGAGTGGTCACGCCAGAAGAGGAATCAATGATGACTACTGATTCGGCCAGGGGCGAAGGGGCAAGATGGACAGAAATGTCCACTACCGGTGGAGAAGCAGCAACCACAGTTAGGGAGGTGGGCGGTGCAACAGGAGGAGCAGGAAGAGCCAAAGGAGGTCGGGGTTCTTCCGCACTCACCGTTTGTTTCAGTCTTTTGGGAGATGAGCCTCCCATATCTTTCTTTGCTTGCTCCTTAGGATCGGGAGACTACGCGGTCTCTATTCCTTTCCTCTTCTGGGACCTGGTGATAGGAGGAGATTTGGAGGTCCCACCAGTTGACGTGGTGGTAGCGACATCCTCCGTGGCACTCAGCTCGCTCTTGAGCCCTTCATATGTTAGGACTACTCCTTGTCGCTTTAGGTGCGCCACCTGCCCATCGATCCACTCCTTAGTATGAGTTATGATTGGTTGAGTGATAGTGTCTAGGTCATCGACCTCCTGTTCATCCCAATCGATTGACGGTATCGGCAGGTTAGCAACTGCAAGGTACCTTGGGTGCATGATCGTGGACTCGTCCTCCTCGGCCTGGTCTGGTACCGGGAACGGTTGCACCCTTCTTAGGAATAGTACTGTCATGCGCATGTAGTGCCTTACGCGCACCTCTTTGTCGTCTTTGCAGTCGGCCCAGAAATCTTCAATGTGGTATTGGTGGGCATACGCCGGCCCCAGTGCCTTCCTTACATGGCCATGTGGATCCATCCGCGGGCGGGCAGTGTACTAGTCGAAATTGTAATATTTGAGCTCCTTCTCAGAATTATTGGCACATTGGGAAGTCTGCAGTCGATACAGGCCCTAGCCGAGGGTCATAGGGTAGGAGATCCCTACCATGTGCTTATTGCTGAAGATCGCCTAGATGTGTTGGAGCTGTCGAGAAAGCTCCAGGAGGATGATCCTGTCATTTGGGTACCGTGGCAATCTATTTGGCCGTTCCGTGAAACCCTGGGCCCGGATGTAGGTAAACTTGGGGAACTAGATAAACAGGAAGGCATATTCCTTTAAGAGCGCCCTGACACTGTGGGAGACCCTCCTCTTGAAGTCTCCAGCGATCAATCTGATGATATGGCCAATGAAGGCATCATTGACCCGACAGTACTCCTTTTTGAAATTGCGGTATTGGAGTTGAGGGTACTTGTCAAACGGTTTGAGCCCTTGCTTATGCCCCCTGATCGGGTGCCACAAATAACCCACTGTATTGTCTTTGACCTGCTAGGGGGTACACTAGGTAGGAGGTCATGTAGAATTTAGAACTTTTCTTGACGTTGACAAACTGCTCATGGAAGCAGTTGCTAATGATGCTTCCCCAGTCGAATGAGACCTTGGTTGTAACATCCTCATTTCTTCGTAGGATCTGTTCAATGTAATATGCCATCCACTCTTGGAAGTAGGCAGCCGTTGGAAGACCCATGACCCTGCTCAACATGGTCACCAAGTCGTGGTAGTCCTCGTGGAAATCGCTACGAAAGAGTTCCTGGGGAACCTTCGCAGCGCTGCCCCATTTTTTTTAAGCCAAAGGAGGTTGATTGACTTTTTGCACCCTGATGGATTAGCATCCCATGCCGCTTGGCATTGTTCCAATGTAGGGACCTCCATCTATTGGAACGTGGGAATGTGAAATGTTTTGGTAATCCCTTCTGGCGACATGTCCGCGAGGATGTTCCCCTCCTTATCCACAATTGTTCTGGTGTCAGTTTGATAGGCCTCTCGACAAGCCATCACTAGTTCGGGTGCCATGAGAGAGGGAGGGAAACCGGCGGCCTTGGCTATTCCACATTGCCATATTAATCTGGCGTTCTTCATTGTCGGGTTGACCTTGACCCTCTGAGTGAATTCATCTATGTCAACCTAACCAATGTTTGTATCTAAAATCTCCTTCCAGTCCGTTGAGACCTTTGAATGGAGTGGCTCGCCCTGGAACTGGTACTTCATTTGATCCTTATCTTCCTTTCCCTGAGGGGTCCTTCCTGAATTTTTGCCCTTGTCCTTTTCGGCGGAGGCCCCTGAAGTTCTTGCAGCCGATTCCATATATTCTGCACACAAAGGAAAAGTCAGCGCAATAAAACATCAAAAGTGTTCATGTTAGTCCATATTTTAAAAATAACATCTAAATAATCAATCAAGTATATCATAAATCTTATCTCTAGATGTTATCGATCTTCGTTTTAGGGCATTTGGACAATCTGGACCCGGAGGGCCGGACTTCCCTGGCAGGAATGTTGTCTAGAAGGGAAAACGCAGCCGAAAACTCCCTGAGACCCTTCTTGGCCAAATTTTAATGTTTTAGGAGGCCCATGATGGAGAAGAGCATAATTTGGGATGTGGGTCGAAGTCGGATTCTGATTTTAGGATCGTTTGGATGGATCTAAGGGGCTTCAAAGGTTTCAAGCTGGGAAGCTGTCAGGAGACGGCCATTGGTGACGGCAGAAAGCGGGCGGAAATCCGGAGGCGGAAGTCTGAAGCCCAGGGTTCGGAGGACCAAAAGGTGGCTGACATTAAGTCAGTTTGTTTCGAAGGCTCAGGCCGGCGACACCGGGAAGGCAGGTAGACTTCGCCGTTTGGAATGGCAATCATCGCATGAAAGTCCGGCAAGGGAAGCCCGGGGCAAGAAGCCGGCAGTATGAGTTTGTCATTTATGCCTGGCAGCATTTGGAGTGGCGGGGCTCGGGGACCGGGGCGCTGGTCGACATTTTCTGCCAACGTTGGCGCGCGAGGGGCGGACTTCCACGGATGAAAGTCCAGACACTGGCGCCCGGAGAGCGGAAGGCCGAGCGGGAGTCTCTGCCAGGAACAACTTGCGAGGGACAGATTCCTGGGCACAGGGCCCGGCGCGCCGGCGACAGCGAGGAGTTTCGGCGAGAGAGCATGGCAAACGGAAGCTCGGGGTTCGGATATCGGGCGGACAACAGGAAGCTTCCGACGGCAGGCGGGTGACGGACTTCCGAAGACGGAAGTCCGGGAGCCGGAGCCCGGGGACGCAGGAGCCGTGGCACGAAAAACAATGCCGACGGCGGAGCGGAAGGCAGGCTCCGGGGTCCGGAAAGCACCGATGTCGTCGCCGAAAGAGTGTGCAGCGGGGCCAACGGAAAACCCAGCAGGGAAGCCCACTGCTCGGGGCCCGAAGGTAACAAGGATGGATTAAATCTACCAAGGGTTTAAAAGGGCCGAAGCATTGGCAGAGCTCGAAGGTTGTGACGCTGGGCGACGCTCGCCGTTTGGAGAAGGCGAGCCTCCGGCGGAACTCCGGGGGTTCGGGCCCGGGACGGTCAAAGGGCCCAGGTGCGGTTTCAGATTCTCATAGCGGAGCCGAAATCGGGATCCGGCAGCCGGGGAGGCGGGGTGGATTGGCAGTTCAAGCGCGGCAAAAGGCACACGGAAACCCAAGGGAGGAAATCTGATGGACCGGGCCCGGAGAGGAGGATTGCCGTTGATGAGAGTTTGGAGTTTTGAGTTTTGACGGCGAAAGCGGGTTTCAGGCCCAGGGAAGATGTTTTCCTTGCGCGAAGAACAGTCGCGGCAGCGGGGCGTCCTGATTTCGGCTAGGAGGGTATTCTAAGTGTTTGCTCAGTTTTCCGCCATATGGGTTTGGCGTGCAATCTAATTTTCTACCTGTTTATGCCTCCCTAAGAATTTGTTCATTCCTTTAAAACTTCGAAAATCATGAAAAACACATACGGGAGGGAAACCGATGGCCTACCTCGAATACGTAGAGTGGGGAGATGTGGGATCTACCGGGGGTCGACGGAATGAAGTTGACGACAAAAGCGTGATGCAGTCGAAGGCGGTGGGCTCCAGATGATGGCTTGCAATTCGCTCCAATTCCTGCTTGTGAAAAAGACTTCGGCGGATTAGGCATTTTATACCCCAACCGCCATTAACGATTGCAATTAATGCACGTACGGCTGCAAGAAAAGTTGGTGGAATTCGAAATTAGGTCGGCGGCGGTGGTGGCGACCTCGGGGCCCGGCGGCCAGGAAGATGTGAGGTGGGGGCCGCCGTAAGATTTTCGCGTTGATCAGGCGACGGCGGCGGCGAGCGGCTCGGGGCCCGGAGTTCGGGGATCCGTGAGGGATCTGCCGTCGACGACGGTGGGACTGCCACAAAATTTCGTAAATGGAATTCCGGGGAGTCGGGCCCAGAACGGTCGGCGGCGGGCAGGGACAAACTAAATATCGGTGGAGAAAACCCAGGCAGGGCCCGAGGGGTGGTAGGCCGCCAGAGGCTCACCGTCGCAGACAGCGAGACCGGGACGGAAGTCTGGAAGCGGACTTTCGAGCCCCGGGGCCTGAAGGGGTAGGCACCGCCCCATAAATCTGCGCAAGTTTTAGGCGGCGGGTGGCAGGGTGGACCTCGAGGGGCGGACTGACGCCCGACGAACGCCGCGAAGGACGGCGATTGCAAAGGGGAAGCCCGAACAGAGAACCCCAGATGCCCGGGCCCAGAGGGGCCCAGGGCCGTTTTAGGGCCAAAATGCCAGAGGGATTCCTCGAGGCCCCGGAAGGCAGCATAACCAAAAGCAGACGCATGATCGATTTATGATGGAACTTTGGAGCAACATCGACCATGCAGGTCAAAAAAAAGAGGGGCACACAAAACGAGGCAGCCCCAAACGGACCTGATGAGGCGAAAGAAAAGAGGGTCCCCGTTCCGAACGGGGCGTGTGTGCTAAGGGCACAACAAGTAGCTGATCTAGGAGGTCACTAATTTTTGAAAGCACTTTGGGCTTAGATTAACATCACCAATGCATTTAGGAGGTCGATCAAACGAATTTTGACTATAAATTCATTCATTTTTGGTAAAGTTGTTTATGAGGCATTTCTTTTTGCCTGGGCAGGCTATATGACCCCCCAGGTCATCATCTTTATTTTGCAGAAGAAATATATATTCAAAAATTATGTGGGTTATCATTATTTTCAAGCTAAATATTTTTATATAGTTTCGAGCATAAATTATTCAAAAAATATTTGTGAGGATTTATTTAAAAAATATTTGTAAAAATTTGGGCTTCAATCATTAATTTTTTTGTGGTGGGCTATCACATTTATGTCGGTATGTGGGTACAAATTCTTTTAATCATAGTTTATACTAATCAAAATTCTTTTTTTTTTTTAAAAACTTGCAAGTTAAAGTTTTGTTTAGCCGACAAATTTATTGGTTAAGCAACAAGTTTTTTTATGTAGTTTTTGCTAACTATTTATTGAGGTTGTTAGCCCATCCAAGCCCAATCAACAACACCCGCCTCTAGTCTTGGCACACGGTTCTTGGCCTAGCCCCGAGCGCTAAGGCCCCATAGGCGCCACATGATACCCATTGCTAGGCGCAGGCGGTAGCTCCCATTCCACCACCTTGGTGCCGCTCACTAAGTGATGGTTTTTTTTTTTGTCTATGGTTGTATCGAGAACCAAGGGTTTAGTGCTAGGTGTTGAAGTTTTGACCCTAAATAGTCTGCCAATTTGCCCCAAAAGTGCCTAAAATAGGCATCTTTTCAAAATTTCATAACTTTTACCCAGGTAGTGAAATTTTTAAAACAAAATATTATCAAAAAGTTGGTGATCCCAATTTTCCAGTGATACAGTTATTTTTCATAAATTTTGCTGTTTGGTGGCATTTTTGTTGATTGAATTCAAATCTTCATTTTTGGCTCCCAAGCTCGTAACTTTTTGCCACGATCTCTGATTTTCATGATTCTTGTAGCATTGGAAAGGTATTGAGGAGCTCTATCTAGCCATCCATGCACTTTTTTCCTATTTATGTCCTAGGTATATTGTGATTTCAGTTTTTGCCTAGTGGGTATTGTATAAGAGTGAATTTGCACCCCATGTGCAAATCCCCTTTTTGCCTTTATCCACCTTAGAAAACCAAGTTCAGTGGCTTAATTGCACCTAAGCCCGCTGCTTGCATCCCACTTGGTGCCTGTTTTGAGCGTTGATGGAGGTGTTTCTATCAGGGACACTCACGCGACATGTAGACGTCTACGCGACATGCTTACGTCCATGGCAGATTCCTGCGGCTAAACCTGCAGAGGCGTTACTCTTCTCATTGGAGGTGAAGTTGTAACGCCCCCTTCGACTGACCAACCTGAATATGGCCATTTTTCTCCATCTTCTCTTCAAATTCATCCCTTCAACATGCATTCTAACTTCAACAACTTCTTCTGATCTTCTACACTCACTCCATAAGCTTCAACACACTCTTTTTCATCCACTTCAAGCTTCAAGCAACATTCAAGCATTCCATTACAACCAAAGCAACACTCCATCACGTCGGTAGAGCAAGTTTGGGACCATTCCATTGTAGCAGAGGCTTGAGTTCCTCTCATTTTCTCCCCCAAGCAACCTTGAGTGCTCTTGGTGGAGGTGGTAAGCTTCCCTCTCCTCTCCTCTATCACTTGGTTGAGTAGCATAACACTGTTTTGTAGTGCTTCTTTGCTCTTTACTATATTATTTCCTTCATCTCGTTTCCTTGGCTGTCCATGGAGGTGGGAACACCTATATGGGGGTCCGACTGAGGGAGACACCTATACAGCCACCCAACATTCTCCTCTCTTTCTGTGTGTAGGAGTATGCACTTCTTGAAGGATCAACTGGCAAACGAATTCCTTGGTGAGATCCTACTTACTCTCTTTACTCTTGCATATTTGCTTTATAATATTAGAGAGTATTTCATTTACTTAATCACATCATTTTGGCCTTTTAGTTAGTCATTTGGGCCATTAACTAGTTTTTGTTGGTTTGACCTCGTCTTCACTATTGTCTGGTCATACAGACACCATCGCACTTTTGAGATGCTAGTGCATCGCTCTAACATTCAGAGACTATGCTTTTGTCCTCGGACAAAGAGCTTCCTGAGGCATAGTGTTAGACCTAAAAATCGGCTCGCCTAGCCCTTTCCTGTGTTTCAGGTTTGCAAAGTAACTAAGAGGCCTCACAATCCTCGTTACTCTTTCCTTGCATTTCCTAATATTACACTTAGCTAAGGCAAGTTAGGGCAGCCTCTCGCTTCTTGACCCTCCATGACCTAGGGTCTTGCATGTGGTGGTCCCCCTCTCTTACATTTTTGGTGAACCTGACGTGAACCATTTTGGTTTCGTTCTTGTGATCCTGATAGTTCCTTTCCTCGTACTCTAGGAGTGTTGTGAGGCTATTGCCTTACAACCCAACCTATGACTCCTAGTTGGTGTAGTTGGAAGGTTCCAAAGGTATTGCACGGTGAAACCTTAATTGGGTCATCGTCTTATCCATTAACCTTTAGGGACTCTTTGAAAGCATTGTCTAGTGTGCGTAATGGCCTCCTTCCTGCACTAGCCTATCCCCTCTGCGCAGCTTGTGGATAGTGGTACTAGTATAAATTTCACTTCATAGGACCTGCCGATGGGTTTTAACAAGGAACCATGTCCTCTTTACATTCCTACGCAGATCAATGGAAACATCGTAGTGGGTGTTCTCGTTGATCTGACATCACAAGTGAACATAATAATAGAGGAGATTATGTTGATAAAATTCTTACACAAGGATGGGTACGATGATCCAGTGAGTCTATCCACACACATGATGGACTTTTCGTTCTCCCTTTGGGTAGTATTGTCCTGTCGGTTTTAGTCAGACCTAAGTTTGTGAAACTCCTATTTGACATCATCCCTGGGTTTGAGCTCTTTAGGGTGAAGTTGGGTATCCCTTGGTTGGTGGAGATGAACATGGTACCCTCCGTCGTGCATAAATATCTAAAATTTATGCATGGAGGCTCCATGCATGTAATCCACAACATCGGTTATAGACCACCAGTCGCACGTGGTAGCTACTCCTTAGATCACCCTTGGCCTATGTCTGTTGGTCCTCTTCTGCCTAGGACAAACCTTTTGCATCAAACATATAAAAATTATAAGAAGGGGTGCCTAAGGTAGAAAGTGAGATACCCTCCTGCGCCTTATGTTGTTTCACATAGGGCTTGCTTAAAAGTTGACAATGATGCCACTAAGGCATGAAAGAAGGAAGAAAAAAAGTGGTCTTGTGATCCTCTTTCTTCCTCTTCCGCTGGTTAGTCTAGTGCTTCTTCTCGCTCCACTGAGGTACCATTGGGTCCTGCTCCTCATCTATAGGAGAACCCTATGGTGCCCGCTTGGCAGAAGCCTAAGCATCCTACTTTCGAACTTCCCATTCGGTACAATAGAAAGAAGGTCTCCCAAGGAGTGTCCTTGTCTCAACCTCCACGGCCTCCTACTGTTCCTATTCCTAAGGTAGTGAGCGAAAAGAGGCCCGCTGTCGAGGCTCTGAGTCAACTCCTCTTGTTGCTCCCTTGCCTATTCCTCCTACTCCCATGCAAGAACTTGTCCCTTCACCAAAAACGGCCATAGTGGACATTCTTATGGTTGAGCAGGAGCCTTCTGTCCCTTCACAAACTCTGGCCTCTAACTCTAGGATCCGTAGAAACCGCCTTGCGTACGAATGCAACGCCAACGAAAGGATCTCTTTCCTGAACATACCACCTCGTAAAGAAAGGAGGAAGAAACAATCACCCCTGCTTTAGGGCCTCCTACAACATCTTCTTCCTCCCTTCCTTCTACTTCTCTCTAGTCTGGTCCTATATTGCTTCTAGCTTTTGTTGCAAGTACGAATGTGCCTAACCCTAAAAGAGTATAGGTGTTCATCGCTCCTTCCCAATGGAGTTTCCTTTGTTGATGTCCAATCTAGATGTCCGGCCTTTCCCAAAGCCCGTGGATATGATTAATAATTCGGTTGTATCCATTGTGGTTCTTTCCTCCTCTTCCTCTGTGTCTCTAGCCTCATTCATGCGGAGTTCATCTCCTTCGATGAAATGGGAGGTAGAGGTTGGTCTCTCTGGCAACGAAGGATGTAAGAGGACCCTACCTTCTCCATACAGCGGCCTACATTGACTTGTTCTGTCTTGGTGATAGAACTGGTCTTGGCCTCCCCTGAGTTTGTCACCGCTCCTGAGTCATTCAGCGAGCTTAGCAATGAACCTCAGGTATAGCCTGTCTCGTCCATTGAAATTAGGCATGGTGCTCCTATGGGGTGCATGTTTAACTTCGTGGATGAAGTCCCGACCTTGTTAGCAATCTTCACGAAATCGCCGACCTTAGCTCCACAAGAGCTCAGTGAAGAAGACCTTGCGAGGGCTTCTTCCTTAGCCCTTGTTACGGGAGGGCCGAATGCTCCTCCTCTTAACATCCCACCATTGTAGGCTTGTCCTCCTTCCCCTTATGAGGATTTAGACTGGGAAGCAGACGACCTCTTGGATAATCAATGTTAGGAGGAGGGTGATCCTACAATAGTGGTTTACAATTTTTGGCCAAACTGGACATTGAAATTATTATTTTTAACTAAATCTTCACATTTAGGCACCTATAGCAGCTAAACCGTGAGGAATTTGAAGATGATGCAAACTAGAGTCTCGTCACATTTTGTCTGTAGATTCTAAAAATATTTTTTTCAAAATTTTTGGAATTATATTTCACTTCTTTTTCCATCTCCCATGAAAACTAGTTTTTTTCAGAAAACAACATTTTTAAAAAGTGATGCACACCGTATAACACATAACTTTTTTTCCATGAAGGATAAAATTCTAATTCTTTCAAATTTAGGTTTTTAACTGCAATATCTAGGGCTTCCACTTGGTTAAATAGTTTTTTACTAAATATTTTTACTTTAATCAAGTTTCGAAGTCAAACCAATTACAATTCAGACACAACGCGACTGTATAACGTGTAAATTTTTTTGTATATATCAAAATTCTATTTTTTTTTTGTTGGATCAAAGACTTCAATACCTGGTGCACTTATATTTTTCAAATTTTTTGATAATTTGCTATTTTTCCACATGTGCAGAACAAAGACCTTCATTTTCAATGAAAAACCTATGTTTAATAAAACTAAAAAGAGAAATACATAATAAAACCAAAACATATTAAAATTATATTCGTTGGATAGCTCGTTCTGAGGACTACCTGATTCTAGTTGGGTTTGTGAAGATTCCTCCATTTTCATCCTCAACCTGATCTTCAAAGCATAAAAATTTAGGTTTTTTTGTGAACAAGGCTAAAAATTAGGGAAAAGGGGGGTTCGAGCAAACCAAGGTTCATTCAAACCCCCTTCAAATTGCATTTTTTATTTATTTTTTGGGTAGGAAATGTGGGCCCGTAATTTATGGGTTCGGTCGAACCCTTTTTTTGTTCAATCAAACTTGTAGGTTCATTCAAACCCCTAAAACCAATTTTTTTGCCATGGGGTCATTTTTTCTCAGTTTTCCTTCCTCCATCAAATTGTAAACCACTATTGTGGCTTTGAACCCAGGAGGTCCCCCCTTTTCTTGATCTTGTGTGTGTGTGCATGTGTTTTGTGATGTATTCCCCTGTGCTTGTGTTATGTGTGCCTGGATGACCCTCGTCACCCATGTTGGTGCTTAGATATAGGCTTGGTTTTTGTGTCATAAACCTTCTTCTATTTGTATCATCATTCTTCCATGCTTGTGCTTGAATTTTGATAAATTGGGGATGATGCAAAGCATTGAGAGCATTTAGGCTTCCCTTCCATGTTGACCCAATTTTTTATTTTTATTTTGTCTTCTTGTGCATTCTTCACATGGCCTGATATAGTAGGGGGTTGATGACAGTTCATTTATATACTATCACTATACCTATTATATATATATATATGAGCAGTTTTGACACCGAAATATCAGGCTACCCCTATGTCCTTTATTTGTGTTTTCTCTCTTTTGCTTTTTCTTTTTCTCTTCTTTGCTTGGGTTGACAACACCTTTTCTTTAACACTTCAATTTTCAGAAAACGAATTCATAGCCAACAAATCTTTTCTTGAAAGTCTTCACAAAATTTTTCTTAGAATCACATTCTTAACTTGGAACCCTAACAGGAACGTGTTTCCTTCATCACAGGTTCGTAAAGAAAGGACTTGAAGACCTTCCTCTGAGTGTGAACAACTTTAATCTTCCCCTCGCATGGGGGCATATCCTTCCTTTCGAATTCCTTGATGAAGTGAACATCTTTCGAAAGGATTCCTTGATGACAGATCGCTCTGAGAAAGGAAGAACAACTATTTTTGAACTGTGTCCCTTGAGTGGACCCCCTTTTTTCATGACGGGTTCCCAAGGGACCCTTCTTTGAAAGTCTTTACCTTGAATGGATTCCTTTGCATCTAGCCTGGGGGCAGCCTAACTAAACTTATTCCATTCCCATTTTCGTGTCTAGCCTGGGGGCAACCTGATTAGACTTACTCCATTCCCCTTTTTGTATCTAGCTTGGGGGTAGCTTGACTAGACCCGTTTCGTATCTTCGCGTCTAGCTTGGGGGAAGCCTAACTAGACCTCACCTTTCAAACAATGAATCCCTTGAGTGGACCCCTCTCCTTTTGAAGGGTTCCCAAGGGATCCCTTTGAAAGACTTCCAAATCATCGACGGTCTACACGATTGTCCGCTTATTCGCCTACTTGGCCGCTTCTTGACTTTGCAGAGTCCGCTTCCTTTAGGTTTCCTTCATGCTAGAGTTTTTGGGAGATACCTTCCTTGTAGGTCCACGGGCCTATAAGGCACTTACTTTACGGGGATTCCTTCATGCGAGAGATCTTGGGGGTTGCTTCCTTGTAGGTTTGCGGGCCTGTAAGATGCTTTGTTTCTCCAACTCCATAGTTCTGAGCAGCTATGGAGTCCTTTGTTTTCCCTACACCTTCAGGTTCGTCAGATCGTGGTCTGCTACCTCGATGGTTTAGGTATACATTTCTAACCCTACTCTTTCTTGATCTACTTTACCAAGCACTCATCAGTATTTGTGCTCGCTAAAGTGGGGGAAAAATGTATAAGAGTGAATTTGCACCCCTTGTGCAAATCCCCTTTTTTCCTTTATCCACCTTAGAAAACCAAGTTCAAAGACTTAATTCCACCTAAGCTCGATGCTTGCATCCTACTTGGTGCCTATTTTGAGCGTAAGTGGAGGCATTTCTGTCGGGGACGCTCGCGTGGCGCACAGACGTCCGCGTGACATGCTTACATCCCTGGCAGATTCCTACGGCTGAACCTGCAGAGGCATTACTCTTCTCATTGGAGGCGAAGTTGTAACGCCTGCTTCGGCCGACTAACCTGAATATGGCCATTTTTCTCCATCTTCTCGTCAAATTCATCCCTTCAACATGCATACTAACTTCAACAACTTCTTCTGATCTTCTACACTCACTCCATAAGCTTCAACAGACTCTTTTGCATCCACTTCAAGCTTCAAGTAGCATTCAAGCATTCCATTGCAGCCAAAGCAACACTCCATCATGTCAGTAGAGCAAGTTTGGGACCACACCATTGTAGCAAAGGCTTGAGTTCCTCTCATTTTCTCCCCCAAGCAGCCTTGCGTGCTCTTGGTGGAGGTGGTAAGCTTCCCTCTCCTCTCCTCTATCACTTGGTTGAGTAGCATAACACTATTTTGTAGTGCTTCTTTGCTCTTTACTATATTATTTCCTTCATCTTGTTTCCTTGGCTGTCCATGGAGGTGGGAACACCTAAACGGGGGTCTGACTGAGGCAGACACTTATACATCCACCCAACATTCTCCTCTCTTTCTGTGTGTAGGATTACATGCTTCTCGAAGGATCAATTGGTGAACAAATTCCTTGGTGAGATCCTCCTTACTCTCTTTACTTTTGCATATTTGCTTTATAATATTAGAGAGTATTTCATTTACTTAATCACATCATTTTGGCCCTTTAGTTAGTCAAATGGGTCGTTAGCTAGTTTTTGTTGGTTTGATCTCATCTTCATTGTTGTCTGATTGTACGGATACCGGTGCACTTTTGAGACGCTAGTGCGCCACGCTGATGTCCAAGGACTGTGCTTTCATCCTCAGATAGAGAGCTTCCCGAGGCATAGTGTTAGACCTAAAAACTGGCTCGCCTAGCCCCTTCCTGTGTTTCAGGTCAACATAGCAACTGAGAGGCCTCACGGTCCTCATTACTCTCGCCTTGCATTTCCTAACATTACACTTAGCTGAGGTAAGTAAGGGAAGCCTCTCGCATCATGACCCTTCGTGACCTGGGGTCTTGCACACGGTGGTCCCCCTCTCTTATAGGTATACTGGAGGATACTTAGATATTTTGTTAGTTGGGAGGGTGCTGTTTTGATCATTGTACTTCATTTCAACTATATTTCATGTATTGATCTCAAATTTTGTCATTTGAGAAGTGTATTATCATTGTAATCATGGGTTAATCAACTCATCCTTTTGTAATAGTTTTGACTAGGGATAATTATGAGTCATGGAAAAATGACATGATAACACATTGTAAGTGGTTTAAAATTTTGTAACATCTTTATGGATTCACTCCTGAACCAGAAACAACATATAAGAGTTATGTTTGGGGTAATAAGAATGATTATATAATAGGATTGATTAGTTCTACTTTTAGTGTAAGCATCCTTAGAGAAAGCTATCATAAGATCTTCTCAGACATCTCATGCCCATGCATAATTTGGACTTGGGATATTTTTGGAGATCAACACAAGCCATTCCCAACAATTCCTACTTCAGATTGCCTCATTCCACTTGATGATCATGCTGACAATGTACCCTATGATGATGAGACCTTAGATGAGTTTGAATATGATGCAAAACTTGAGCATCTTGATGATCCATAGACTTCCCATGCAACTCCTACTTCTCTAGTTGAGATCACACATTCATATTCTATTAATGATTCATTAAGTACTTCCAGTGATTCATTGCAATAGGTATTTGTTTGTCTTCTTGATTGGTATTCCTATATGATAGACATTGCATCTTTGTTTGTGGAGTTTCACATTTTAGATTTGGAAGACCAATTTGAAGGTTTATCTCTCCTATTTGATGATAGTCAAGGATCAACTATTGTCACTTCATCTTTGTCTTTGAAGTTAGTTAAAGATCAATTTCCACTTGTTCTTGGTTTGTCACAATTTGTTGTGATTGGGCATGTACCTGATTGGATTGTGGCATCATCTTCATCATCCAAGAACTTGGCAACATATGAGCAGATTTTAGAGACATAATCTTCATACATATGGATTTCTCTTCCTACCAATTCCTATACTGAATGGGAAGAATTCCTGTATTTGTACTTGGTGTATCTTCTTCCCAAGGGGAAAAACATTGTTTGTAGGCATTGGAATATGTTTTGTCTTTAGACAATAACCATCTTTGTAGGTGATTATACATTATGGGGGGATATCTTGTCTCTCTTTTTGCCTCTTATGGGGGGTCATTGGTTGTATATACATGATGGATGTAGTCCTTGGGGGTATCATTGAGTCCTCCATACATCATGTTGTTTTGTTTTCTTTTCTCTCTTTTGAAGAACAGTTTTATCCTGTAGGGTTTTCTCCTTTTCTCTATTTGTGAGAGATTGTATTCCATTGCATTGTAAATGGGTGCCTAACATGGCCTTGTAGCCATGACCCATATTCATAGCCATTTTGCATAGTTTGCATAATAATCTTCTCTCTAAGTTGCACTTAAGGGGGGGTGTTGGTGTGAATAAATGTCTTGTACCTAGTTAATTCACTCACTATGAAATTAGGGGACATACTCACATGTTTACTTAGGATATAAGATTCTTTTTAGAAGTCTTAGTTGTCTTTTCTAAAACTTATCTTATCTAGATTTTATGCTTGATTCCTAGGCAGTTAGTTTTTTAGTTGTCTCATGTTATAGAATTAAGACACTTGTCATGATCTTATCTAATCCTATCTCTCTACTTTGCCTTTATAAGCAAGGCATATCATGTACATTTGCATATTCAATCATTATTTAATCAATATTCAATTTGCATTATTGAAGCAAGTATTATTTCCATTTTCTCTTTTGTGGAAGATATTTTGGTCTAGCAACTGTTCCCAGTGGGGTGCTGGGGAGTCACCATTAACTCCCACATTATGTTCAATAGAAACCTATCAATCTAATGCTCCCACCCATCCAGATTTACAATTAATTATTGATCTTCATTGAGTGGTTTTTAAAGATACGCCTAAAGGAATTCCTCCTAAGAGGGATCATGATGATGCCATACACCTAGTTCCAAAGAGCCAACCACCCAATATTAGCCTTATAGGTACCCATATATACAAAAAAGTGAGACTATTTTTTTTGAGGAGATGCCAGATTCAAGAAGCAATAGGCATAGAAAAAGTGCTTACTCCTTGCCCATGGTGATGGTGCGTAAGAAGGATGAAATTTCACACATATGCCTAGATTATAAAGTTCTTAACATGTACACCATCAAAGGTAAGTTTCCTATTCTATTCATTGATGATTTTCTAGACGAATTAAATAGAGCTATGTATTTTACAAAGTTAGATCTTAGATCATGTTATCACCAAATTCTAATTAAGGAAGAAGATATTTCTAAGACAATATTTAGGACTTATGAGGGCCATTATGAATTTTTGGTGATTCTATTTGGTCTTACCAATGCACCATCTACATTTCAAAGTTTGATGAACTCCATCTTTAAGATTTTCTTTAGGAAGTTTGTATTAGTGATATTTGATGATATATTGATTAATAAAAAGACATGGGAGGAAAATTCGTAGCATGTTTATCAAGCATTACAAGATCTCAAAGACCACCAAATCTATGCTAAGAAATCCAAGTGTGATTTTGGTCTTAGAGAGGTGGAGTACTTGGGACACATAGTTTCACATGAAAGAGTAAAGGTGGATCCTAACAAAATTAAGGCTACCATGGAATGGATTGTTCCCAAAACCATTAATAAATTGAGGGGTTTCTTGGGATTGACTAGATACTATAGAATATTTTGTGAAAAATTATGAGCATATAGCAACACTCATAAATTTTATTAAAAATGATTATTTTCATTGGAATTAATTCATTAATACAACATTTGAAAGATTGAAGGAGTCTATGTACTACTCTAGTTCTTGCTACTTCGAACTTCACCAAGGATTTTATTGTGGAATGTGATGCTTCAATAAATGGTCTAGGAGTAGTTATTATGCAAGAGGGTCAACCCAGTTATTTTGAGAGTCATCAATTAAAGGGTAAGAATTAACTCAAACCTATTTATGAGAAGGAAATTTGATGCAGACCCAAAAGGCACAATCTCAATCCAATTGATTACCTGCCTTCCAGAGGCATCTAACAAGATTAAAAATGATCACACAAAGCAATTCAATCAGTTCCCCAAGTTCAACAATCATCAGAAGCACAACTTCCCCAATTTCACCCTTCAACTCTAGTAGTAGTGCGAATCCACTTTTCAGACCTTAACTCAAAAAACTTCCACAGAACTTAACCAACTCATGGGTGTTTCAGATACCCATTTTCAAGACACATAACATATCAAACAAGTGCACAAGACTCCTTCAAAAAATTTCCTCCAAAATGGCCTTTTTCGTTGTTTTGAAGCCCCAATTAGCCCTTTTTTTCAAAGTAACCCCTCTACAAACTAACCTCCAGCCCAAGATAAATTGAAAAAATCTTGGGGAAGGCTTCCAAACTCAGGATTTTACAGGTTTTAGAACCCCAAGAACTTTTTTTTATTCCCCAACTCACAAACCCTCCTTGTAGCCTAGAAACCTAGGGTTTTCAAGCACTCTTATTGGAAATACACAATGCCAACTCTCCCAAATACAACCAATGGTTCTGACACCTTTATTTACCTTTGCAAAATCTTTAGAAACACTCTTCAAGCTATTAGTTTCATCAGTTCTCAGTATTACCACCTAGGTTCCTCATTTTCTTCATTGGAATGACCCTGTTCAGCCTAGGGTGTTACTCTAACACCGTAATCCATGACTTATTTAACTTATACAACATTGAAAAACACTTACAAGGCATGTTACAAACCAAACCAGTGAGAAACAGTGCAACAATAGTAGGTGGATTGTTTAGTTTCCCATTAAACCTCCTTCAAAACCCTTGGTCCAAGAAATAGGGCAGTCACTATCCTTTACAAATCCTTTGCACAAACGTGCTTATTTAACTTCAAAACACTGAAAATAGACAATAAAAACACATATTCTCAAGTGTTAGAAAAATCAGATCATAATGTATCTGTACGGACCCGTACAAGGCTGGAGAAAGGAGTAAAACACATAATTTCTGAGAAATAATAGGGAAAATGTTTGTTTTTTATATTCCATTCCACTTTCCAACATTACAAATGACTTTCTTTACCTTCTTAAAGGTCCTCTACCTCCAAAAACACCGACTAACTAACTGCCAACTACCTTTTGAATCCTTTGTGACCGTTGGGTGAAATTTTACATTGTTTTCCAAACTTGTTAACATCATTGCAATACACATTGAAATGTTGATATTATGACCCCAAGTGAATTTAAACTGACCAAAATCACATAGAATAGTCCTATGGCACCTTATACACAAGTATTTAAGACTCTATTTCCCATGTTCCTCAAACTCATGGTTACATAAAGTTTTGTTTTAAGAAGCCATTTGACATATTCAACATATTCCACCATAAGACTTAGGATCCCTTACATTAGGTTGGTCTTTTAGACCTTATTGAACATAAATAAACACAAGATACTCCTATATAAACCTAAACACACCACATTGACTCCCTTAATGCCCTTCGAAACTTCAATCTTTCACAAGGTGTAGGTGCTCCTCCACCAAAATTCTAGCTATTCTTCATGCAATAAAATAATGGAGGCCTTATCCAATGGGTAGATATTTCAAGGTTAAGATAGATTATGATAGCCTAAAATATATTTTGGAACAAAGATTATCTTCGAAAGAGAAACAAATAAAGGCCAGTAAGATGTTGGGATATGAATTTGAGATTGTATATAAGAAAGCGAAGGAAAACATTGTGGTAGATGCACTATCTATGAAGGATAAGAAGGATGAAGCTTTATTGTGTGCCATTTCAATATTACAAGAAGATTGGGTAGTAGAAGCTAAATAAGAGTGGAAAAATGATGTTGCTACAAGTAATCTCATCCAACAATTATAGAGTGATCCAAGTAGTTAAGATACGTTTTATTGGAAGGGAAATACTTTGTGGTATAAAAAGTGATTGTATCTTTGAAAGAATTCCTCTCTAAAATAAAATATTCTCATAGAGCTTCATAAGTCTCCAATTGGTGGTCATTCAAGATTTTTGAAGACATATCATTGAGTCAAGAAAGACTTCTTAAGGGAGGGACTAAAAAAAGATGTTCAAAAATCTATGGCTAAATGTTTGGTTTGTCAAAGAAATAAAGGAGAGAAAATTAAGATGGTTGGTCTCTTGCAACCCTTGGTTATTCCTAGCCAATGTTGGGAAGAGGTCTTCATTGAATTCATCACAGGGATTCCAAGATCTAACGAGAAGAATGTTATCACGAAAGTAGTGGATCACCTCACTAAATATGTATATTTTATTGCATTATCACATCCTTTACAATAATTATAGTGGAAAATACATTTTGGGAGAATATTAAAAATCTACATGGTATACCTAAGGCTATGTTGTTATTGGTCATGATCCTATCTTTACTAGTAACTTTTCGACATATTTATTTTCATGTTTGGGTACTCAATTGGCTTGTAGCCCTTACCATCCTAAATTTGATTGGAAAATTGAGGTTGTTAATAAGTGTTTGGAATGATATCTATGTTTTTTCACTTCAAATATATAGTCTTAATGGGTAGATTGGCTACCACTCACAAAATGGTGGTATAACAATTGCTTGAACATAGTTTATCGAAAATCTATCCATTTATAACACTATATGGACATCATCCTCCTTCCATCACGTTATCATTGAAGGTGTCACCAAGAGTGTTAGGACCTAAAATTTCCTACCATTTTTTGCAAAATTTTAGGTTCCTACGATGAAAAATTTGATTTTGGCACTCAAAAATATAGTTGTAAAATCTGCCCCAGGAACCCACTTTGAAAAATCATAACCGAAAGCCTGTTTAGTTTCATGCCAAATAACTTTGTAAATATGTTTATCTGCCATATGTAAGTGTGTACACCTGATTTGAGCTTCCTACAATTAGTTTTGATACGGTTTCAAAGTACCAAGTTGGAGGGTTCTGGAAAGGTTGTTGTCTACATAGTGTTAAATCTGCCAGAAAAATCAGCTTTGGAGGACAATATCTATCAGCTGGATGACTTTCTTGACGAATTGATTGAAGTTCCATATTCTCCCTATATTAATGTGCTTTCATGCCAATTTTCAAGGCCCCAACATCTCATTTGGTATTTTTTCAAAGCCAAAACCAAATGGATTTTAGGCAGTTTTTGTAACTGCAGTCCCGAAAGGTTTCTGCACATGAGTTCATGGGATCTAAATAAACCAATTCCCTAGGTTGCAGATTCCCATAATCAGATTTGATATTTTGTCAAAGTGGCAAGTTTGTGAGTTTCAGATGATTTTGACAATTGCAGTTTTCAGAAAAGACTAAGTAAGCAACTTTGAGGATTAACAGTTTGCAGTCCCGACGAATTCATGAGAATCCGTTTGATAAACATGCTCCCCTATCATAAATCAACATGCCGGTGAATTTTTATAGTTCCAGGAGAGTTTTTGATCAATTTTCTAGGATGATTCTGGAGGCTACTTGACCTGTTTTGGTTGCAATGCATAATATTAGGAAGCTTCAAGAGGTGGCAATAATCCAAAGGAATTTCACACTAGTACTGGAGCATTTGAAAATCAGATTATGAGTGTCCTGAAATAGGTCTAAAGAAACAAAGAAAAACTAGGAAGTATGCGGATTCTGGATTAAACATACTGTATAGATTATGCATTACAATAACAGATCTCTCAGCTTCCCAATAACCATAATAAATGTGCCTAATTAAGGACCTCATTGCCCCTTACAATGTGTTTGATTTGGTCAGTATAATGATCAACCGGTTATTTATGTTTGGATTTGTAAATGCAAAGGAATATAAGAGAGTTAGACAACACAACCCTCATGAGCACTACTGGTCATTGACCTTATCTTTACAGATTATGTAGTCATGGATGCAGATGATAGTTGACAGCCTCATAAAAGCTTAGTAATTTTTTCCTAAGCAAAGCAACAAACAAACACTATATGTGCATTTTCTAGTGGTGTAGATGAGAACACAAACTCAAGTCCACTGAGACCAAACTACCGGTGATAATTTATATTCATTGCCCCTGTCCTAGCGGCCTTTTGCTTTCTGGGGAAGATATACCTTGTTATCTACACAACCTCCATTTATTTTGAAGGACAAAGATATTATAGTTGCAGGGACGCACTAAAATATATATTGGTGAGGACGTCATATTATGAAACACTTGGAGAGGGACTTTTAGGACACAACGGTGTCAAGCTACTGGCAATGGACGAGTTTGTAGAAGAGGACCACGCGAAGTACTCTCCTTCTGAGGAATTGCAAAGAATAAAAGTTGGTTCTGAATAAGTTCGAGTTTTGATTTCGAGAACAAAGGATGCACCCAGCTTGCAAATTTGGACATTCAGGGATGTTGTAATAATCTTGAATCTGTAATACAAATTGACTTCAATCTAGAAGTCCCTTCTAGACAAAATATCGATGGAAATATCTTGAGAGATATTAGTACTATCAATACACAGAATGAAAGGATCCAAATAAACTTCTAAGTGAGCTAGAGAATAAAACAGATTGGGGAGATCAGCCTGTGAATAAGACCTTTGCTAAGGATAGGGGTATACCGCGAATCCTGTTCTCATAATTAGGGTTCGAAGTGAATAAAACGGAATTGATATCAAGTGGGGACTCAAATTAAATTCAAAATTGATCTACTTCAAAATGTTCTGAGGCTTAAGGAAGGATAGAAGACACTTCATTTTGTTTAAATAGGAAATTGAAAGAAGGGAAGAAATCAATAGAAGTGTCATTCTACGATTTGCAGCCTTATGTGGAAGGGTGCCGAGACGTCTATGCATCATTTGATGAATAGGTGGAACACCTTAAAAGGTTAATGAATACAATGCAAGCAGGGGGTTTCCTCCTGTGCTACAATCTCAGCTAAAGCACTTTGAATGTGGTATAACAGTTAAAGATAGATCTTTATGAACGCCCATATCCGATTCGATAATACCCAAGTATTGGAAATGAGAGAAAATGACAGTTCGCAATATGAAATGAAGCATCAGCGCGAGCATAGGCCCTGGTTTATTTCGACGCCCTCATGAACGACTTTTTATTGTATCATTGGCTGAAAAGGTATTCAGACACTATATTTTCTATGTGTTGAAAAATAGAATGCAGTAAATGGTCTTGGGCATCTACAAATAGTGGGAGTGTATCAAAATGATGATGATGACGGATTGGAGTGCAATAATGCAATCAAAAGGAAGTCTTGTGTTTTGCGGTAGAACGGAAAATGGAAATCAGTGTCCAGGGAAATGATGAACGAGGGATGTTTTGTTTCTCCTCAGCAATGCGACGACAAGTTCAATGATCTCAATAAGAGGGACAAGAATGAGTGGTTGAGTGAACGGGATATTCAGGAGATTGCAGACAAGCTGAGCAAAAAAGAAATACCGCTACAATGCACAAAAGCATTCCGGGTGACTCACGTCACGGCGAAGGTCAGGGCATAAACCCTAATTTAGTGCAGTGTTGCGAAGCGAAGAACTCATTGAAGATAAAATAAATATCGGGGTGACTAATTTTTCAGTCCCTTCGACATCTGAAGACTATAAAGGCATTCATCGAAGAAAGAAGTAATATAAAGGAATTCATCGAAGAAAGAAGTACATTTCAGTGGGAGTTAAAAAGATCAGTCCCTTCTATGGCTCTGATGGCAAGAGAGGAAGGACTTTATAAGAGCGATAATGAAATATAAAAAGAGCAAACAATAGGCATACACTTCATCGAAGAGAAAAATAAATATGGGGAAGACAAAAATGTATGTCCCTTCGATAGGGCGAAAAGATGAATAAGGCGAAAGCATAAGAGTGGGTATAAATATTAAAATGAATGTTTAATGTAAAACCCGTAAACATAAAAGTGATAAAAGTGAGAGTTTATTGTAAAAATTAAATGTAAATTTTATTAATGTGAATAAAAATAAATGCAAGTTTTGTTAATTATAGTGTTTTAGTATTGTTAATTAGTTGTTTTAATGACCTAATTCTAACTCTAATTCATATTCTAACTTTAATTCTATCCCTAATCTTAACCCTATCCCTAATTCTAACCTTAACAATAAATTTTAAACCATTATCTTAATCCTAAACCTATCTCCAATTCTAACTATGATCGTAACATTTTCATAACTATAAACCTAATTTTTTTTCACTAACTTTTAAATAAATAACATATTTAATAAATGTTATATTATGAATTATTATATATTAAATAAATTTTATAAATTTTATAAATATAATATATACTAAAAATTATTAAAAGTTAGATATTACATGTTGGCAATATTTCTTCTCTTACTATTAATATAAAATTGTTATATATTAAAATGATTATTTATTACAAGCTATTTATTTTTAATTTAATATATATATTAAAAAATAAAAAATATTATATTAAATTATTAGATTTGATTCACACAAGTGGAACTATATCTCTTCATTCAAATCAATAATTGTTAAATATTAATGAATCGATGATTATAGATGGTATATTTTTTTCAAAGTCCATGAATGATAGAGTAAACACTTTTAATCAAACTATGTATGCTATATTGAATTGACATTTCAAACCACACTAAATGATTCATCATAGGAAGAGAATAATGAAGAATATGATTGCAAAAATGACCTTAAAAAGAGTTAAGTGGTGGGAGAGGGTAGAGAGGGAGGAGATTGAAAAATGAAGTAAAAGTGAAAATAGGCAAAAATATGATAGACATAATCAAAGAATGAATAATATAATAATATGATATAACACAAATAAATGGATAAAAAAGGGTTAAAAATGTCTCTAACCCTAATTCAATGATTTATTATTGGAAGAGAATAATGAAAAATATGATTGTAGAAATGACCTTAAGAAGACTTAAGTTGTGGGAGAGGGTAGGGAAGGAGGAGATTAAAAAATGAAGTAAAAGTGAAAATAGACAAAAAATGATGAAGACATAATAGAAGAATTGTAGATGCCTTTTTCTGCATTTTGCTCAAAAATAAACAAACATTAGTATTGTCATTTAAAACAAAGAAAAACAAAACATCTCTATGAAATAATGAATCATGCAAAGTGAAAACAAGGAAGCTAAATAAAACACACAATAACATGAATCAAACCCTATCACATAGTGGATTAGTGCTTCTTTGATGTGGAAAGAAGCCCTTTCCCAATCCTTGATAAGCTCTAGATGTGATGAAGATACAAGATGATAAGTGATCAAGTTGTGGAGGATTAATATAATAGAGGGGGCCTCTATTTATAACCAAGAAGGATGGAAGAATGCAAAACATGGAGGATGTGGGACAAAACATGAGCCAATGACAAGATGCCACTTGTCAAGATGTGAGAGGATGAAGGTTGAACACATTTTGATCCATGTGCAAGTTTGAAATTTGAATTTGATGAAATGAAATGTTTAGGGGGGGATGAAAGAAGAGAGTTAATGCCAAGTTGACTTGTGTAAGAGACATGTAAGAGACATGTAAGAGACATGTAAGAGCTCATAAATGCCAAGTTGGAGGACAAGTCCTTTGGAGGGATTTTCAAACTTGGAGGAATATTCCCTTTTTGATGCCATTTTGAAAGTAATTAGGGAATTATTAAATCAAAGAAATGATTTATTGGTGCAAGTTGCAAAATCTAGAGGATTCAGGTGATTATGATTAAATTAATGAAGGTTTAGTTAATTTAATGAGGGATTAGATGATGCGACTATTTGATTTAGATTTATGGGTTGATTTAAATCAAAAGATGAGAAGCATGTGATTTAGATTTAATTAAATAAAGATTTTGATTTATTTAATTAAAGAAGATGGTCTTAGAATAAATCAAATAAATATTAATTTATTTAATTTAATGGAATGACTTTAGAGATTTAATCAAATAAAAAATGATTTATTTAATTAAAGAGGGAAAATGACGATAAAGATGATATGGAATTAAGGAATGTGGATTAGATGCATGATGTCAATTTTGCATGTCTACATTTTTCCCCTCTTTGAAGTAATATACTTGCTATGTTGGTTCAAAGAATAAACCCGCCACAATCAAAATTCAAAAAAATTATGATTTTTTCGGATGCCCCAGCAGAAAGAAGTATACTGGTACATTGCCCCCTCGAAAGATTGAGTGAAAATTTTGATTTGAGGGTCGATCTCGCGATAAAAATGTTCAAGATGGACGTATGGATGGTTATGATGATGATGCAAATGAGACGGTTTCAAGATGCTTAGAATAACAATCTATATTATCCTAAACAACTTAAAATGATGATGTACTGCATTTGAGATGGATGATGTGATGATGCCTATATGATTATGCAGTGTATGTTTTATGCAAATGGATGGTTTATGAGATGCTTAGACTAACAAATCTATATTATACAATGATGAAAATGTAATGCATGTGAATGATATGCAACGTGCTGACGGTTTGTGGATGCAGGATGGATGGATTGACGATAATGATTAACTGATCTAGGTATGATGTTAGCATGGAAAAGAAGAAATGAGATGATGACAAGAGGATTCAACAAGCCAACTTTACTAGAGATGATGATGAGAGATGGATGATTTGCTTATCAGGAATTGGGATTTTAAAAGGGCTACTTACCTTATGTTTGATAACACACATAGGCATGATGCATCAAGGTACAAAGAACTAGGATGGCGTTGCACCTAGTGTGATGGATTCTAACTCGACAAACAGATAGGAGTATTCTTGTTCACACTTGACATACATAAACCTTGCTAGGATGCACCTAACAAAGCAAGTATTCACCAAGTTATATTACAAGAACGTCCAACATGCACAACAGACAAAAAGATAATGATCGATGCCCCATTCCTTTCTCTCTAAATTATTTTGATTAGAGATCATCGAGAGGTCATTGGAATGAGCACAATAAGATAAATAGAAAACAAAAGATCAAGCACACAAACAAGTCAATGTTCTTCATACCTCTAGCCAAAGGGATTTGTTTTTGTTTAGGATAAGAAGCGAAACGATTGCCAATAGATAATGCCCATTGTAGGAATGATACATCCTAGGACATGTTAGTGGATGGTGGCAATTCGTTTTGCTTATCCAAAGTGTTTTTCCAAAAGATAATGCCCATTGTAGGAAGGATGCATCCTATGACATGTTAGTGGATGGTGGCAAGTTGATAGGTTGTTAAAAAAGGCTATTGATATAAGGTTGATTAACATGTTTGCGAATGATTAAGAGTTTGATTTTGTATTTAAAAGTTTTTTGTTTCGATTTTAATTTTGCATTTGAAGTTTGATTTTGCTGATTGTTGTGCTTGTTTATATTTGTTTTGCCAAAGGGTGAAGGTGACGATTTATTATGAGTGATGAGATTATTGTGGGTGAAAGTGAAATGAGACAGATGGATTTTTTCAAATATTTGGATGTTTTTGAAATTTTTTGAGGCTGTTTTTGGTATTTTTCAAGATTTTACAAATGTTTTGATTTTTAAATTTTTCGATGTTTTTGATTTTATGAGATTTTATGAATGTTTTTGGATTTTGGTGTCTGGGGCTAATCAATTATTAGCCTTGCCTATGTGTAAGCTCATAGATGACGTAGTTCAGAGTCCATTTTTTTGATGTTTTTCTGACTTTTTGAGTGTTTTTGGATTTTTGATATGTTTTGGATGTTTTTGGATTTTCGCATGATTTTGACGATTTGGATATGGATATGCATGATGATATCAGTGCTTTATTTTGGGATTTTTTTGAAAACTAAGCTAAGGTTGATTGATTGGATCAATGGATTGATGATGATAACATTGTTGAGGATACACAACAATGCAAGGATAGTGTTAAGCAACACGAGGATTGGGGAGGATATCCCAAGATGATGATGGATCGATTGAATTTGATTGATCAAGATTGATGATGATAACATTGTTGAGGATACAACAATGCAAGGATAGTGTTAAGCAACACAAGGATTAGGAAGGATATCCCGAGTTGATGATTTTTTGATTTGATTGATTAGGATTTTGAAGCTTGATTTGGAAGAAAATTTGTTTGAATGATTTAATGTGAGATTGACATGAAAATTAGATGCGACTGATAGTGATTGTTTGGATTGATGTTCAATGAAAGATAAAGCTTGATAAGGAACATCTTCTCGTCAAAATGTGTCATGAGCTAGTGATTTGGATTTTGGCTCACAAATGCTTGACCAATTTGATTTCATGTTTTCCAATGTTTGGATCCCCACATAAGTTGGAAGATACAGATCAAGATTTATTCCCAAAGCAAGATGTAAATATCTGCCCCCAATGTCCAACAATGTAGGGAATGCCATGGGTGGATGCTTGGATAGGTGTGTGGATGGATGGATATGGATTATCTTGTGCTAAGATAATGTGTTCGAACAAAGGATGCTCATTTGGATACTACCTCATGGCTCAGATAATGCTGGGTAGGATAGTATCAATGAAAATGACTCATGTCAAGATGTTTACCATAAGCAAGCGTAAAGTGTGCACCAAACTTTCATCAAGATCAAGATAATGTGGAAGATGGATGTAGATGGATTGGATAAATGGTTCATAGATGAATGGATTTATTATGGATGAGACAGATGGAATGCTAGATTTATTATGGATGAGATGAGATGCTTTCACCTAAACTAGCACACACAGATGCTTGATTCTACACATGATGCCTATTTGCCAGGTTTTCATCATCCAGTACCTGTCCAAAGCGCCACCATAGTGGTTTTCATTGGAGGACAATTTTTTATCTTTACTATTTTTAATCATTTTTTTGATTTTTTTGCTTTTTTTTTTTTGTTGTCACCAAGATACCTATTTGCCAGGTTCTCATTAGGGTAACCATTTTTTAAGGACATTTTTTGACTTTTTTGATTTTTGGTTCTATACCTCACAAGATTAGGCATAATTTTTTTTGAGATGGGAGTTGTTCATGGGCTCTTGCAAAGGTTCCCCTTCAGGTGTTGATAACTGATATGCCCCTGACTTGTAGTTTGTTGTGATGATGAATGGTCCCAACCAGTTGGATTCAAATTTTCCTTTGCTGTTTGGATTTGGGATGTTCTTCTGATTCTCCTTTAGGACAAGTTCTCAGACCTTGGAATGTTCAACTCCTGATCTGCTTGTTATAGCCCCTCTTGAGTCAGTTTTGATAGAATTGCAAATGATTTAAGGCATCCATACACCACTCATCTAGCAGCTCCAGCTCATTGAGTCTTGATACTCAATACTCTTCATTCGTGATGAGGTTTTGCAGTGATATCTTTAGTGACGAAAGCTCAATCTCGATGGGTAATATGGCTTTTGATCCATAGACCAGGGAGAAGGGGGTGGCACTTGTTGGTGTGTGAATGCTGGTTTGATAGGCCCAAAGGGTGGGATTTAGTTGCAGTTGCTAGTCACGACCTGTGTCATTGATTATCTTTTTGAGGATTTCTAGAATGGTTTGCTTGGTGGCTTTTGCTTGGCCATTGCCTTGGGGATAGTATTGTGTGGAAAAATGATGTTGGATTTTGAATTTTTCACATAAGTCACAGACATCATGATTTTTGAAAGGTGTCCCATTATTTGAGATAATAGCTTGGGGAACACCATATCGACATATTAAGTAGTTCAGGATGAATTTTGATATCTGCTTGCTAGTGACGTATGTCATTGGTATGGCTTCCATCCACTTGAGGAAGTACTCAGTGGCGGTAATGATAAACTTATGGCCATTGGATGAGGTGGGGCTTATTTTTCCAATGAGATCAAGGCCCCACTATGAAAAGGGCCATGGTGTGATGATGGGATGAAGCTCTTGAGTTGGAGCATGGATGAGGTCCCCATGTTGCTAGAATTGTAGATACCTCTTGACTTAGTCATGTGCTTCTCTTTCCATAGTAGGCCAATAATACCCTATCCTCAGCAATTTCTTGGCCAAGGTCATTCCGCTCAAGTGTGAACCACAAATACCATTATGCATCTCAGTTAAGGCAGTCAATGCCTCCTCAGCATTTAGGCAGTGTAATAAGGTTCCTTCTATGCTCCTACGGTAAATGGTGTTTCCTAAGATGATGAAACATGATGTTTTCTTGACAAAGGTTATTTTTAGACTTGAGGGTAAGTCAGCAGCTAGGACCTCTATTCACAAGTGGGTATAAATGTCATGGTACCAGGGAATCGGGACCAACAATTTTGCACAAAAATTCTGACTCCGGTACCTTGAATGTAGGTACAAGAAGCTGCTTTACTAAGAATTCATGTCTTGGGACCTTGCGAGGGATGTCCAATAGGGATCCAATCATTGCCATGGCATTTGCTGTTTTGTTGTTTGCTCTGGGAATCTACTCAAATCTGATATCAATGAATGATTCTTTGAGGCTCTCTACCAACTTTTTGTATGGAGTCAACTTATCATCCTTTGTTTGGTACTCGTAATTCACTTGATTTATTATCAGCTGGGAGTCTCCATATACTTTGAGGGTCATGATGTGCCACTGTATTGCTATTTTGAGACCTATGGTTAAAGCCTCATATTCTACAATGTTATTAGTGTTGCCTATTTTTCACCTATAGTCTCAATTAGGCAGGGTAATCATCTGATAGATCTTTGAGAGGCCAAATGGAGCATTCGCACAAGGGAAAAAGTCATGAATATGATGCCAGGTTACATGAAACTCAGCTTGGAAGCCTGCCTTGTTCAAGTTCAGCATGAAAATCCTCTAAGGAGAAAATCGGCAAGACCCCAGAAATGTCACGGCGAGTGGAATTCACCTGCAGGTTCCTATCGGCAAGACTTCAATCATCGTCTCGGCGATAAAAGGTTATGCATATCGGCGGAGGATTTTCCTTCAGGTTAAAGTCTCTATGACTTCTTGAGGTCTCACCGAAAGGAGGTGGCATTGGCAAAGCGGATGAGCTTCGCTGAAGGGTCTCACCGAAGTCATGAAGTCTTCTTGACTCTAAGGCTCTCGGTGTAGGAGATTGAGTTCGCAGAAATGTCTCGGCGATAAAGAGGAGTCTTGCCGACAACGAAGATTTCTTCGAGAACATTTGACATCGGCATAAGGTCACGCCGAAGTGAAGATGTCTCCCCGATAGGAAAAGGAGCCCGCCGAAAGATAAAGCATTCAGCGTAAGGTCTTAGTGACCCGTTAAAGTCTCATCGACAAGAAGGCCTTTGGTATAGCATTCCAAGTCAGAGAAAGGTCTCCCCGACTCGGTGGTGTCTCGCTGACAGTAAAAAGAATAGCTTGGCAAAAGGAAAGGACCTCGGTGTGAGGTTTGGGCGATAAAGAAAAGTCATGCCAACTGAAGACCCTCGCCAAAGCAAAGCGCCTTCGGTATGATGTCTCACCGACTGGTGAGAGTTTTAGCAAAAAGAGAATGGCTCGGGCATATAGGAGGAGTTCGCTATGAAGTCTCCCCGACCCGGTGATGTCTCACTGACCAAAAAGTAAAGACATCACCGAAGGAGCTTGACATCGGCATAAGGTCTTACCGATATAAGGAGGTATGGTCGACAAAAGGAGAGGAGCTCAACGGTATGACTTCTAGAGGCATCAGTGAAGAAGAGAGGCCTCGACAAGATGTTTGGATGACAATAGGAGAGGAGCTCAGTGGTATGACTTCTGGAGGCGCATCGGCGAAGAAGAGAGGCCTCGACAGAATGTTTGGCCGACTCGGTAACGTCCCGCCGAAAGAATGCAGAGCTCAGGTAGAGAAAAATGCATCAGGGTAACATCAATATACCTCTGCCGATAGAGGATGAGAGGAGTTTGTCATGTTTTCTGGCTAAATGTGATTGTCTTGGTGACCACAAAGGTGATATCGGTATGATCCTTGGGCTCGATAAGAACTCTCACTGATTGTCACATGTTGTGCTGATAGCTTCAAGGAGCATAATCGCATCGGTGAGACACTTTCAGTGTCTCACCGAGATGCGATTCTTTTCAAAAGAGTTTTGACCGCTTGCAGAGCCTGCGTGGAATACGCTCGACCAACCAGGAGGGGCTGAGGTGAGTCATGGCAGTCTAATCATAATGAAGGATGTCAACAAAATGAATGCAACACGTATCTGTTGTGAGCTCAGGGCATTCAAAGCATTCAGCCGAAGTGGTTCGAACAGGACACAATGCCAGGATCAGAATGAATGCGGTGGTTGCAGAAAGATCTAAGGGGCTCCTCCAGGCAGTAACTCTTCACCAACACACATAGCAGGGACATGCAGGGGTTTGACATTAAATTCAATCAAAAGATCTAGGGGGAGGTCTATCCTGACATCTGATATTTTTGTAAGCCCTAAGGGGTCGACACTCTTTTGTATATAAGGCATTTTTTCCCTTTTTGTAAATAGTTCAGATTGTACACTCTGAAGAGTTAGTGATTTTTATCAATCCTTTCTCAACTAAATGTATGTTTTGTAACTCAACTGAAATCTGAAATGCAACATAGAGTTTACCTGGGAAGCTACTGTTAATGTTTGTATTACTCTCATTTTTGTATTTAAGACTATGCAAGTTCTTAACTATGTTTTTTTGAAATCTGTATTCATACCTAAGGCTGTGAAATTTATCTTTCCTTCCTGAGATATGCATGTAGAGAAATCCTGTTAAGAATAGCACATAAGTTTAAAGGGGTTATGTTAGGTAAGTGAAAAGTTGACTACTTGCTTTCCAGTGTATGTTCTTTCTGTGTTTGTTTCATAATTTCTTATCAAATCGGTGTATCACCATAGGAATAGTTTAGTTTAGTTTCATTTGTATGCACTCCTTCTCCTTTTACCTCACAGTGATCAATAGTTTAGGTGATACCCAAAGGAATCCGGCCTTCTCCGGAGGTTCATTTCAAATTTAGGTGACCCATAGGCTTGAAATGATCCCATGTTTCACCAGAAAGCCTAGTTTCATAACTTCGCATAGGGTGCATTTCTAGGTGACAACAGTTTCTGGCATGTCCGGTGGGACAAAAATTAAATTGAATTGTTGGTTTAGTATGTAACCAGTGATTCCCAGACTTTATAGAAGTCATTAGGCATACTTGGTGACTCCATAGAGAGGAAGAACTCTAGAAATCAACGCCTTCTACAGTTTATGAGAAGAGTTTAGACAAGAAGCAGCTCAGGCCCTTTTGAATACTTGCAGCTGTCACCACCAAGAAGACAAGTCAGAGTAGAGGAAAGGTGAGGAACAACAATTATCTATTATAGAAGAACTCAGTCTAGCCCTCCATCTGTGGGATCACATGTTGCTGTCTCGTCTTTGGTTTCATCTAGAATACTAGTAAATCCACCACAGCCACCTCCAATGGCCGCTCCAAGGAATCAACCCTTTGTTGCTTTTAATGGAGGGAGCCCCTTGAATTTGGCACAACACAATGACATTCCAATGGCAGCCTTGAAGAGTTTGCCAACTTTCACTGGGGAAGATCAAACTACCCCAATTGAACATATGCAAGATGTGGCTTTGCTATGTGGAGTTCATCACATAGCCCAAGAAGATGTTGTAGTGAGATTACTAGCCGCTTCACTGAAAGAAGAGCTGTGCAATCGTATAGGAGCCTACCAGTCAGTTCAATTGCAACTTGAGACGAATTTGGAGACAAGCTGCATAAGCAGTTTCAAGACAGGTCTGACAACTTGTCTCTATTGGAACAATTAACTACAATTAAGAGAGCTCCACAAGAGCAGATGAATGACTTCAATTTCAGATTCCAGAGAACTTGGGATAGAATCCCTACTACGGTGAGGCCACCTCCAGAATATGCATTTTTATACTTTTTGAGGGCTCTAAACAACAATATAGCTATCATGATATAATCAATGGGAGGAGTGTCCTTTCTAGATGCTTTTGAAATAGCTATTAGAGCTGAAAACAACCTAATACAGGCTGGTAAACTCGCTCCTAGGCCACCAATGCCTATATTTCTAGAAATTCATGCAAACATTCCTTTGCAAATACCTCCTTTTACACCTCTCCCAGTTGTACCAATATTTCCAATGTTGTTCCATCCATAGATAAATAAGAAATTGTTGCTTCAGGCTCATCACAGGAGTTACAAGAGATCAAAAGTCTTTTGCAGACTTTTGGCAACAAGTTGGTGAACTTGGAAAAACAACAGTCCTATTCTAGGCCTTATCAACAACAAAATCAGGCCTCAAGTCAGCCCTATCTAAGTCAGTAACAAGCATATCAAGGAAGTAGACAAGCTTATCAGGGCAATTATTAGGGCCCAAGACAGAATGTGAACACAAGACCTTTTCAGGCCTATGCTTCAGCACCTGTTAGTACAGTCAAGGACTTGGTTCCTACCCAAAATAATTTAGCAGCTGATTATGAGTGGTGCTACCCTTGTAACTAGCTTCATAATCAAGCCACTTGTTCAAATGGACTCATCAATCAAGCACTGATGGTACAAAATGCATCAAGCTCACAACAACATACACCTAATGAGTCATCTCCATAACACCAAGATCAGTTTGCAAATGATGCCACCCTACTCAACTGGCAAGGTGAAGAATTCTGTGGATTAAATGTAGAAAATTCCTCAGTCGCAGCTAATACCAGGGCAAAGAAGAGAGATTTTGAGCTTGATCAAATAGCTAACAAAGGAAAGGCGATAGCTATGGATCCATCTACATCTCAAGCAACTCGTGGTTCGCAGAGAGATCAACAACTCCTGACCAAGGAGCAACCACACTTGCAGGCTGATCATGCGAGCATAAAGGTACATTCTAAAGTAAACCCAATAGTACCTTATAATATCCTTGATAATATGAAGAAAATGAATGTTACAATGTCTATGTGGGACTCATTAGTCATCCCAGGTCAAAAGGATATGTTACAGTCAGCCTTGACGAGTTTGAAGATGTCTGATCAATCTGAGTCCCCAATAGGTCAGGTTAGAGCCGTGTTAACCAACAGTCCTTAAGGAAACGATCAACAGCCTAGAAAAGAGATAGAAAAAAGAGTTAAACCACCTCCATTTTACGTGTCAGTGATCATAGGTGACAAGTTAGTTCATAATTGTATGGTAGACAGTGGAGCTAGTAGCTCCGTGATGCCAAAGCAAATTGCTGACAAGCTTGGACTAAAATATCAACCTTTAGAGAAGGGAGTGATCCAATTGGATGGTACTTCAGTTAATACTTTGGGCATCATTAAAGATTTAAGTCTTACCCTTCATGCTTGCCCCAAATTTGCAGTTCCCCAAGACATATGTGTCATAAACCTTCCACCTTTCTTTTCCTTGTGCTTATCAAGAGACTTTACAGCCAAGATAGGTGGTTATGTATCAGCTGATTGGTCACACATGCTGTTTAGAACAAGATATGAGACTAAGGTTACCATCAAGTCTGAAAGGTTGGCTAAAGATCACATTGAACCATATAGTCCAAGTCCTACTGACGCTGTCCCCATTACTCCAGACACAAATTTTGTTGTTTCAACTAATAGTGAGTTGGTTACCGCTCAAGAGCTTCAATCAAAAGCTATTCCTGATGTGCTGTTACAAGAATGGGTAACTGAAAATGTGGTTGATAATCCAAATGAGCTTATTCAAGATGTTGGTATGGGTAACTATGTCATTCTTGAGCCCGACACAGAGATTCCAAACCTAGAGAAAGATGCAGATCAGTTGCTGCAACCATTAAGTGGACTGTGGGAGATGTTCTTCGATGGTTCCAAGAGCAAGAATGGAGCAGGAGGAGGTGAAATGTTGATTTCTCCACAAGGGGATATGTATTACTCTGCATTCTGTTTTTCTTTTGCATGCTCCAATAACACTGTTGAATATGAGGGCCTTGTTCAAGGTCTTGAGTGGGAAAGGAAGAGAGGAATAACCCATTTGAAAGTTCATGGGGATAGTGAATTAATTTTCAATCAAATAAGAGGCCAGAATGTTGCTAGAAATGATACACTAAAGTCTTATAGAAACAGAGTGTGGAACATGCTTGAGGGTTTTGATGCCTTTGACTTAGTGTCTATTCCAAGGAATCAGAACAAGCATGCTGATAAGCTTGCAGCTATTGGGGCATAGTTTGATATCCCAAGTGACATGGGTCATCCCACAATAATGGTTTACACTTTTTGGCCAAAATTGACATTGAAATCAACATTTTCAGAGAAAATTTCACTTTCTGACACTTATAGTAGGTAAACTATTAGGAATTTGAAAATGATGTAAAATAGTGATTTGTGAAATTTTGTCTGTAGATTTTAAAAGTATTTTTTTTTAAAATTGAAATTAAATTGTAATTTTTTTGCGTCTCCTTTGATAACTAGTTTTTAATAGTAAACAACATTTTTAAAAAGTGGTGTGTACTTTGGCTTGCATAACTTTTTTTCTACAAAGGATAAAATTATAATTCTTTTGAATTTAGGTTGGTAACACAAGTATCTAGTTATTTCATTTTGTTTCATAGTATTTTGTTGAATATTTTTCTTTTAATTAAGTTTTGAAGTCAAAACATTTATAATTTAGACATAGGTGCACTTCAGCTCGCATAACTTTTTTGGTATGTATTGAAATTCAATTTTTCTTTTTTTGTTAGAACGAGGACATCAATACCTAGTGGATATATATTTTTCAAATTTTTTTCCCTAAAATTTACTATTTTTCCACAATGATTTTTCATCAAACTTGACATTCGGTGAAAAACCTATGTACAGTAAAACTAAAAACTAAAATATAAAATAAAAACAAAATATATTAAATTTATAGTTGTTGGAAAGCACGTTTCGATCACTACAATCTTCCAACTTGGTTTATCAAGTTGAATCCATTTGCGCCTCCTTCCCAAGCTTTGATAGTCAAAAAATGCATAAATTTTGAAATGGTGGAGGGGAAGGTGAAAAAGGGGGGTTCATTCGAACGCCCCTTATATGGTGCAAAAGGGGGTTCATTAGAAGGGAGGGGGGTTCATTAGAAGGGGGGAGGGTTCATTAGAAGGGGGGTGGTTCATTCGAACCCCCTTCATTAGAAGGGGTAAACCATTTTAAATTTTTTGATGAGAATTTTTAATTTTTCTTCGTTCAAAAAATTGTAACCCACTATTATGGGTTTACCCACATTAGAAAAGAGAAAGTGCAATATTATGTGAAGGTTGTAGTCAGACCATCAATTCCTAATAACGACATTCACTAGCAAGTTTTTGACAGTGATGAACAGATCCTTTCTTTCTTGCTCGAAGAAGATCAGTTCTCCATGGTTAATCAAGTAAAACTTAAGCAGCGGTATGATGATCAGGTCATACAACTGAAGACAAATAAGTTACCCAAGGGTCTTGTTACCTCAGAGTCAATTTTCAGCACTAATGATCAGCTTAGAAAGGGTAAAGCTGGCTTGCAAATCAAAGAAGAACATTATGAAGAACTGGAGATTTTCAAAGGTAAGCTTCTTAAGATAGGAAAAAATTGTTCACATGAAGATAAACAATCTTTTGTTGCCTTATGTCAAGAATTTTATGATGTCTTTGCTTGGGAATACTCAGATTTGAAAGGTTTCAATCCCCATATTGCTCAGCACACAATTGAGTTAGAACCTAATGCTAAGCCAGTAAGACAAAAACAAAGGCCTTTGAATCCTAAGCTTGAGCCCTTAATGATTAAAGAGCTGACCAGATTGGTTGAGGAGGGTATTATCTTTCCAATTAAACACACCTCATGGGTTTCTAACCTTGTGCCGGTTAGGAAGAAAAGTGGTGAGATAAGACTTTGTGTAGACTTTAGGGACCTTAACAGAGCATCCTTGAAAGATCACTACCCGCTACCCTCCGTGGAACAAATCCTACAAGTAGTCGCTGGTTCTGAAAGGTTCTCCTTGTTAGATGGTTTTTCGGGCTATAATCAAGTGCTGGTTAAAGAGGAGGATCAGTTCAAAATTGCTTTCACAACCAAGTGGGGCACCATGGCATACAAAAGGATGCCTTTTGGTCTATCCAATGCTGGTGCCATGTTTTAGAGGGCCATGGATATGTTGTTTCAAAGTTTGATCAACAAGATTATGTTGATTTATTTAGATGATATTATAATCTATTCTAAGAATGCTGATGAACACTTGTCACACCTTAGGAAAGTTTTTGAAAAATGCAGAGAGTTTGGTATCTCTTTCAATCTAAAAAAGAGCATCTTTGCTGTCCATGAAGGGAAATTATTAGGACACATAGTGTCAAAGCAAGGAATTACTATTGACCCTGAAAGAGTCAGAGCCATACTTGAGTTTCCATTGCCAAATCACAAGAAGGGTCTGTAAAGATTTTTGGGCCAAATCAACTTTTTGAGAAGATTTATCCCTGATGTTGCAAATTTGCTACAACCTTTGACTGCCATGCTAAAAAAGAAAGTAGTTTTCAGTTGGACAAAGGAGGCAAGGTGTAGTTTTGAAGAAGTCAAGGAAGCTCTAGCATCTGCCCCAACATTGGTAAATCTAGATTTCGCTAAAGAATTCTTTTTATATGATTTTGGTAGTAGTGGTTCAATCTCTACTATGCTAGTTCAGAAGAATAGGGATAATTTAGAGCAGCCCATTTCCTTCTTTAGTCAAGCACTTGTTGATTACGAAGAGAGGTATACATTTGTTAAGAAGCATGTCCTCTCCGTAATCAGAAGTCTAAAGAAATTCAAGCCTTTGATCTCGAACAATAAGATCCATATTTTGGTGGCACACTCAAGTGTGAAGGAATTTTTATTGAATAAAGATCTGAATGAAAAAAGAGCAAGATGGATCACCAAGGTCATAGAGTATGATGTAGATATTAAGATCACCAAACTGGTTAGAGGTAAAGGTCTTTGTGAGCAGCTTGCTACAGGGTCAAGCAGTAAAACTGAATTGCAAAAGGATGCTATGTTTACTAACACAAATGAGTTTCAGAATGCTCAAGATGATGTACCTATGGGGGGAACTAATTGGGTTCAAGATATGACCCAATTTTTACAAACTGGTGAGTGCCCATTAGGATTGAACAGAGTTAAAAGAAGATACTTCAGACTGCAGTCCATACCATATGTGCTAGTAAACAATGTTCTTTTCAAAAAGGATCTGAATGGTGTCTTATTAAGATGCATTCATAGTCACCAAATTGAGAAGGTACTTCATGAGTTTCATGATGGAGCTACGGGAGGTCACTTTGCCCCAAGAACTACTGCCTGGAAAATCATGAGAGCTGGTTACTACTGGCCCAACTTGTTCAAAGATGCATATTCCTAGTCAAGAAAGTGTATCAAATGTGCTTTATTCGCATGAAAGGAAAAGTTTCCTGCTATGCCTCTACATCCAATTCAAGTGGAGCAGCCCTTCATGAGATGGGGTATTGATTTCATTGGGCCAATCAACCCACCATCTAGTGCTAGTCATAAGTGGGTGCTGACTGCTACAGACTATTTCACATGATGGACAGAAGCAATAGCTTTGAAAGAGGCAAAAGAGTCTTCAGTCTTGAGCTTCTATGAAGATATAGTCACCAGATTTTGGAGTTCCTGACTCTATTATATCTGATAATGCTCTTGCATTTGTGAGATTGAAACTAACTGATTGGGTTGTTAAACATGGCATTCATTTGAGCACATCCTCAAATTATTACCCTTAGGGTAATGGCTTAGCTAAAAGCACAAATAAGAATCTCATCAGGATTATCAAAAGAACAATGGAGGATAATCAAAGGACCTGACACATCAAATTGAGATATGCATTGTAGGCAAACATAATGACTCCTAAGAGATCTATTGGTAATTCACCATACATGCTAGTTTACGGCAAAGAGGCTAGATTGCCCCTATCTGTGGAGCTTCCGGCTCTTGACATTGTATGTCAGTTGGAGATGTTTGAGGAACAAGACCCAATGTCTGTGAGATATGCAGAGCTCATGGAACTTGAAGAATCAAGGGACAAAGCGATGAGGGTTTTGGAGCATCATCAACTCCAAACAAAGAAGACATTTGACTAAAGGGCTACAACAAAGTATTTTAAGGAGGGAAACCTCGTGCTCAAGTGGGACGTTCTCAAAAGCAGGCCCGACCATCACACTAAGTTTGACAACATGTGGACAGGTCCATTTATCATTAGAGATTGTAAGGAACATAATGCTTACCAACTGGCTACAACAGAAGGGGAGGTGCTTCCTATCCCAGTTAATGGGATACACCTTAAACCCTGTTTTCAATTATGATGGAGTTCCTTTTTGTATATATTAGTCTAGGTTTATGTTTCAATAAGTACTTCTATGCTTCAGGTTATTATTTTCTATTTCCTGGGTGCTATGATGGCACAATTATTTCTTTTTCATTTTCCCCTATTTTGTTTTCCTTTTGGCAACCTGTTGGGTCCTGTCGATCTCAAGTGTGTTGCGGCCATGTGTAAGGCTGACATTTTTATTTGTTTCCTGAGCCTTCTAAATGACTCCATACCCAATGGACAAGTTGTAGCTACTAGTCTTCATGTTCAGCAGGCAAACATCCTGCAAAGGTCACCAGAATTGTTGCCTATTTTTCACCTACAGTCTCAATCAGGCAGGGTAATCATCTGATAGATCTTTGAGAGGCCAAATGGAGCATTCACACAAGGGAAAAAGTCATGAATCTAATGCTAGGTTACAAGAAACTCAGCTTGGAAGCCTGCCTTGTTCAAGTTCGGCATGAAAATCCTCTAAGGAGAAAATCAGCAAGACCCCAGAAATGTCACGGCTAGTGGAATTCACCTGCAAGTTCCTATCAGCAAGACTTCGATCATCTTCTCGGTGACAAAAGGTTATGCATATCAGTGGAGGATTTTCCTTCGGGTTAAAGTCTCGGTGACTTCTTGAGGTCTCATTGAAAGAAGGTGGCATCGGCAAACCGGATGAGCTTTGCTGAAGGGTCTCGCCGAAGTCATTAAGCCTTCCCGACTCTAAGGCTCTCGGCACAAGAGATTGAGTTTTTGGAAATGGCTCGGCGATAAAGAGGAGTCTCACCGACAACGAATATTTTGTTGAGAACATTTGACATCGGCATAAGGTCACACTGAAGTGAAGATGTCTCCCTGATAGGAAAAGGAGCCCATCGAAAGACAAAGCATTCGGCGTAAGGTCTTAGTGACCCGTTAAAGTCTCATCGACAAGAAGGCCTTCGGTATAGCATTCCAATTCAGAGAAAGGTCTCCCCGACAAGGTGGTGTCTCACCGACAGTAAAAAGAATAGCTCAACAAAAGGAAAGGACCTCGGTGTGAGGTCTGGGCGATAAAGAAAAGTCATGCCAACTGAAGACCCTCGCCAAAGCAAAGTGCCTTCAGTATGATGTCTCATTGACCGGCAGGAGTTTTAGCAAAAAGAGAATGGCTTGGGAAGATAGGAGGATTTCGCTATGAAGTCTCCCCGACTCGGTGATGTCTCACCGACCAAAAAGTAAAGACCTTGCCGAAGGAGCTTGACATCGGCATAAGGTCTTGCCGATATAAGGAGGTCTGGCCGACAGAAGGAGAGGAGCTTAGCGGTATGACTTCTGGAGGCATCAGCGAAGAAGAGAGGCCTTGACAGGATGTTTGGCCGACTCGGTAACGTCCCATCAAAAGAATGCGAAGCTCGGGTAGAGCAAAATGCATTGGGGTAACATCAATATACCTTCGCCAATAGAGGATGAGAGGAGTTTGCCATGTTGTCTGGCCGAACGTGATTGTCTTGGCGACCACAGAATCGATATCGGTATGATCCTTGGGCTCGATAAGAACTCTCATTGATTGTCACATGTTGTGCTGATAGCTTCAAGGAGCATAATCACATCGGTGAGACACTTTCAGTGTCTCACCGAGATGCGATTCTTTTCAAAAGAGTTTTGATCGCCTGTAGAGCTTGCGTGGAATATGCTCGACCAACCAGGAGGGGCTGAGGCGAGCCGTGGTAGTCTAATCAAAATGAAGGATGTCAATGAAATGAATGCAACACGTATCTGTTGTGAGCTCAGGGCATTCAAAGCATTCAGCCAAAGTGGTTTGAACAAGACATGATGCCAGGATTAGAATGAATGCGGTGGTTGCAGAAAGATCTAAGGGGCTCCTCTAGGCAGTAACTCTTCACCGCCACACACAGCAGGGACATGCAGGGGTTCGACATTAAATTCAGTCAAAAGATATGGGGCGAGGTCTATCCCGACGTCTGATATTTTTGTAAGCCCTAAGGGGCTAACACTCTTTTGTATATAAGGAATTTTTTGCCTTTTTGTAAACAGTTCAGATTATGCACTCTGAAGAGTTAGTGATTTTATCAATCCTTTCTCGACTAAATGTATGTTTTGTAACTCAACTGGAATCTAAAATGCAACACAAAGTTTACCTGGGAAGCTACTGTTAATGTTTGTATTACTCTCATTTATGTATTTTAGACTATGCAAGTTCTTAACTGTGTTTTTCTGAAATATGTATTCATACCTAAAGCTGTGAAATTTATCTTTCCTTCCTGAGATATGCATGTAGAGTAAGCCTGTTAAGAATAGCACATAAGTTTAAAGAGGTTATGTTAGGTAAGTGAAAAGCTGACTACTTTCTTTCCAGTGTATGTTCTTTCTGTCTTTGTTTCATGATTTCTTATCAAATCGGTGTATCACCATAGGAATAGTTTAGTTTAGTTTCATTTGTATCCACTCCTTCTCCTTTTACCTCACAGTGATCAATAGTTTAGGTGATACCCAAAGGAAGTCGGCCTTCTCCGAAGGTTCATTTCAAATTAAGGTGACCCACAGCCTTGAAATGATCCCATGATTCACCAGAAAGCCTAGTTTCATAACTTCGCATAGGGTGCATTTCTAGGTGACAAAAAATAGTGCAGTGGAATGCCAACTTGTATGATTTTGGTATGTAATCTCCCTGTGGAGTGATGAAAAATACCCAAGCTCCTGATCCATGCTGTGTGTAGGAGCCATCAAAGTAGAGTTTTGAGTGGTCAGTTATGCTGAGATTGAAGATGGATTCATCTGGAAACTCTAATATGAGTGGATTCTCTGAATACATGGGTGCTTTTGCAAGTTGATCTATGATCACCTGGCCTTTGATTGCTTTTCATTCCACGTATTTGATGTCGTATTCAGATAGAATCATGATCCACTTGGCCATCCTTCCTATGAGCATTGCCTTTGATAGTAGGTACTCTAGGGGGTCGATCTTGGCAATGAGTTTTATTTTGTGTGCCAACATGTAGTGTCTGAATTTTTGTGAAGCAAACACTATTGCTTGACAAGATTTTTTGATGAAGGAGTAGTTTAATTCATGCCCAACCATTGTGCAGCTGATGTAATAGATGGCCCTCTTTGTCCCATTTTCATCGTCCTGAGCTAGGAGAGCACTAAGGGCTGAGCTACTATTGCTGACACTTAAAGGATTAGTGGCTTTCTTGGGATCGGTGGTATGAGGACCAAATGTGTGAGTAGATATTCTTTGATTTTGTTGAAGGCTTCATCACACTTGTCATCCCACTTGTACGCTACCCCCTTGTGGAGTAGGTGAGAATAAGAGATTTGCTTGTCTGCCAGTTGTGCTATGAATCTGCAGATGGATTGAAGCCTACCTTGGAGGCCTCTCAACTATTTTAATGTTTTGGGTGCCTCCATCTCGAGGATTGCTTTTACCTTGGCGGGATCTATTTCAATACCCCTCATTGACGCTATGTATCCTAGTAGTTTTCCTGACTGTACACCGAAGACACACTTCTTTGGATGTAACCAGACCTTGTATTCCTCCAGCTTGTTGAAAATAGCGCTCAAGGTTGCTATGTGATCTCTCCTCTTTCTGGATTTTGCTAGTATGCCATCAACATAATCTTTGACAGTTTTTTGGATCTTGTCATGAAAGATTAACGTCATGGCCCTTTGGTAGGTGGCCCCAACATTCTTTAGGCCGAATGGAATCATGTTCCAATAGTAGGCCCCCCATGGACAAGTGAAGGCCATTTTGTATTGGTCTTCTTTGACAATCATTATTTGGTTGTACCTAGAGAAACAGTCCATCAGAGAAAGCATTTCATGTCCCGCCGTCATGTCCACTATCATGTCAATGTTAGATAATGACAAATCATCTTTCATACATGCTTTGTTTAGGTCTCTGAAAACTGTGCAAGTTTATTCTTTGAACCAATGTAGTAGGTACATTGCTTCAAAGAGGGGCAAAATGTAGACATGCAAAATTGACATCATGCATCTAATGTTCCTTGTATTTAATTAAATCTCTAATGTTCATCTTTTAATTGAATAAATCAATTTTATTTAATTAAATCATAAATCAATCCTAAAGTCCCCGTTTAATTAGATAAATCAATCTTATTTAATTAATTTCTAAAGTTCTTCATTTAATTAAATAAATCAAATTTAATTAATTAAACCACTAACATCATCCTCTTTGATTAAATAAATCAAATCTTTGTTTAATCAAACCTATATCATATTCTTCTCATTTTGATTTAAATAAACCCAAAAATCTACATCAAATAGTCACATCACCTAACCTCCTCTTATTTAATCAAATCTTGATTAAATCTAATCTTAATCCATGTCACATCCTCTAGCTTTTCCCACTTGCACAAAGAAATCAATTTAATTAATTTATTAAATCTTCATTTTCTCTCAACTTGGCATAAAAGGGGAATATTTTTCCAAATTTGAAAATCCCTCCAAATGGGATTTGTCCTTCCAACAAAGCATTTAACTCCTCTCTTACATGCCTCCCACTTGGCATTTAAGATCCTTCTTCCTCGAACAAGCCAACTTTCAAATTTGAAAAGCCACCTAATGTCATTTATTGGCACATTTGTCAAAATGTGCTTAACCTTCATCCTCTCACATCTTGACAAGTGGCATCTTTTCATTGGCTCAAGATTAGTCCCACATTGCTCCCGTTTGCTCATTCCTCCATCTTGTCTTTCTATAAATGAAAGGCTTCTCTTTGTAATTAGCATCCACAACTTAGAGAAAAGTTACTCTCTTCACATTGAGAGCTAATTTTATCCACTTAATTTTCATAGCATCTTCAAGGAATTTTGATCATTAAGCTTGTCAAGGGTTGGGAAAGGGCCACTTTTCATATCAAAGTGGCACCAATCCAATATGGGATAGGTATAATTTATGTTTTTATATGCTTTAGTTATCTTGTTATTTGATTTCATTTTGAAGCATGTTGAAATATCTCATATGGATGTTAAGTGTTTGCTTTGTTTTAAAATACTAATCATGCTAATATGTGTGTTAGAGTTTAAGCCATTTGCAGATTTTGATGTCCACAAGAATGAATAATATAATAATATGATATAACAAAATAATTGAGGAACAATAACCAAAATTATTAAAAGAAATGAAAGAAGATATAAAGAAAGATATACTAAAACTTTAAAAACAATAATAATTTAACCAAAGAAAAAAGAAAAAAGATGAGATTATATATAAAATATAAATTAGAAAATTAAATAAATGATTCAATTAAAATTAAAAAATAGATGGTTAAAATACAATAGTTTATAATATATAACCTATAATATATATTAATTTAAATAGATAAAATCATAATAATTTATATAATATATATTAATATATAAAAATATAGATTAAAGGAGAACCTACAAAATAAAATAACCTATCATATATATTAATATAAATATATAATATAAATTAATATTATCTATATTAAAACAGGTTGTATATTATATATAATAAATACCTAAGTTATCTTATATACCTATATATTATATGTTATAATTTTTTTGGAAAATTTATGTATATAAATTAATATAAAAAATATACACGATGGAAAAAATTATTAATGAAAAGAAGAAAGAGATCATATAATAATTAAATTATACCATAAAATATTAAAAAAATAGATATCAAAGATATTAGTATAATGGAAAGAATAATACAATTTTTATTTTATTTTATTATTTTAATAGTGTGAATTCAAATCTCTATAAAATAGTTAATTGATTTTTGTTAGATTTTCTTTAATAAAAAAAATAACAATTACATTCTTAAAAAAAATGAAAATAAATAACATTTATTTATTTTAGAAAGATTTAATGAAATAACTTTATAAAGCAAAAAATGAAAAATCATTCTTTAAAAAAATGTGCAATTATAAATACTTTTATGGGAAGTGAAATATTTACACAAAGAAGTTAAGAGAAAAGAAAATTGCAAGATGGGTAATTATTTTTACCCAAATAATATATTTAATGGGTGAAAGTACAAACATGAAGTTGCCTACAAAGGAAAATTATGATTATGATTATAATTGTTTTCATAGGAGTGTGAAGATTAAAGAGATTAAAATTAAAATATTTTAATCTATTGAAGATAATTAATTAAATGAAGAGCTGCAACGGATGGATGAGTAAGGGGACATAACCCTTGAAAATACAAAGTATTTATGAGAGATGAAATCAAAGATCAAAAAAGGAAGAATCATGCATAGAGAGTAGGAATCAGTAGTTAGATTGATTAGTTGCCTCAACAAAATATCATGATGTGTATTGCAAGATCATTAAAAGTAATATAATGGAGAAGAAGACTTAATCTGGTATTCAAATTCTGGTGTCAATTGTTTATTGATTTAACTAATAAATATTATCTTGTTGTCTCTAAGGTTGATTTTTCCTTATTATTTAAATTGGTGTATCAAGTATATATTCAATTTATCAAGACACATTTGTTGTTCTTGTGTGGTTTAGTTAATTGGTTCCTTTAAGTAAGTATTAAATTCTTTTAATTAAATCACAATGTTAGAATTAGGAAGATCTAGGAGATAAGAGACAAGCACACATGAACAATGCATGGATTATATTTAGTTGACCCAAGAGATAATGAGTACAAAGATTACCTATATAGGCAAGGAGATGAAGGTGGTCATGTGAAACACAATAACTAACTAATCCTTCATAGATTGAACACTTGTTGACTCACATTACATGTGTTGTAGTGAGTGGCAAGTGATCACACAAGAGGTGTAGAGGCATCTCACAAAGTGAGAACACTTGTCTCAACCACATGAGGTGAGACAAACCTCTAGATGTCCTCTACGTGAGCTTAAGTGTAGTGCAAATAGGAATCTACTAAGTAAGCTAATAGCTAACTAGTTTTATAATGTCTCTTTTCACACTAACACCCCCCTTAAGTGATACTTAGGGAGTAAGCTAAACATTGAAGATATGAGTCCTGACAACAAGGCCTGATAAGGTACTCATTTACAATGTAATCTTTTACATATGATGGAGAAAGATAGAAAATCTAATGGGAAAAAACTATCCTCCAAAATAAGACCTTTTCATATTTTCCTCTTTTTGTGATTTTGTTGCTCCTTGCATTTCTTTATCCTTAACTACATTTGGCTTCTTTTGTTGATTCGGCTCCATGCTTAGTTGTGATTTTTAATTTTTTTAGAAAATTGAAAGAAATTTGGAGTGGATTTTTAATCACAACTCTTGACACCCCTCCTTTTTAGTATTTTTGATTTCCCCCTTTGTTTGGAACTTTATTTTAGTACATATATTTGCATACAAGAATGATGGTAAAAAATGGAACTTTATATATTCGTGTGAAATCACCGTCATTGAATAGAGTTTGAAAATTAAATTTTGACTAATAAAATTTGCATTTACAAAATTGAGAAAATCAAATGTTTTAAGAAGTTAGAGAGAGGAAAATAGAAAATAATTAAGCACTCATGGGCTAGAAAGAACTAAAAGCTACTCACATGAGGTCAATGATTGACATGTATGCCATGTGGGACAGTGGAAGGAGTGCTGGAAGCATATTATTCTGTGATGTGGGAGTGTAGGTTGCTTGACTGAGTCAAAAGTAGTGTAGAAGGAAAATGATCCAACACTTTTGGAAATTGCAACTTTACCTTTCATTTACCTACACACCTCTACTTCAACAATACAATGATAATTTGTGTGCTGATTGAGATTGTAAATAACCACACTAATAAATGATTGAAGATTGTGGCATGAAGAAGGAAGGTTTGACCAATTTTGGTGAGTTCCAAGTGTTGTGAGAAACTTGCAAACAAAGATCACACCGCTTATACATTCTTAATGATAAGTCATGACCTATAGAGGAAAATCACGACCCCCCCTCTGTCTGTGGGCAGAATTCTGAGGGACATACATTTGAAGGTTTATGCCAAGCAAATTGCAATCTGAAACTAAGTTGACACAACCATCATGTCCACTCGACAAACCTCACAACTTGCAATGGCTCCCAATCAAAATCACACCCCAAATGATTGAGTCATGGCCTTTAATGGTTGATTCATGATCTTCAATGAAAATCGTAGCCTGAACAGAGGAAATCAGGGTGAAAAAGAGAGTGCAAGTTGATGGAATGAGGATGTGGTGTAACAAAGAGATTAAACTCCCATGCAAAGAACACCAACAAAGATTCTAATGCCAACTACAAGTATGTTGACCTCATGCTTTGACAAAACATGATTGTTCATGTGGCACAACCTGAACAAGAATATAAAACCCACAACTTCTCTTCACCTCATACACATATCTCCAGATGACTTGAGTCCTGCATGATTCGATGCTTTGACTGAATCACTCTTCCCTTAATCGAACTCTGCTCAATTTGGGGATGGCATGAGGGGATATCCTCGGTTCTGCACTGTAGTTGTAAGAGGCACCCTCCAAATTCAAAAACCACCTACTAAATACAACAAATTTGTTCAACTAAAGGCCTGAAACTACCTCCTTCCAGCTCTGATACCATGTTAGAATCAGGAAGATCTAGGAGATAAGAGACAAGCACACATGAACAATGCATAGATTGTATTTAGTTGACTCAAGAGATAATGAGTACAAAGCTTACCTATATAGGGAAGGAGATGAAGGTGGTCAAGTGAAACACAATGACTGAATAACCCTTCATAGATTGAACACTTGTTAACTCACATGACATGTGTTGTAGTGAGTGGAAGTGATCATGCAAGAGATGTAGAGGTGTCTCACAAAGTGAGAACGCTTGTCTCAACCACATGAGGTGAGACAAACCTCTAGATGTCCTCTAAGTGAGCTTAAGTGTAGTGAGAATAGGAATCTACTAAGTAAGTTAATAGCTAACTAGTTTTACAATGTCTCTTTTCACACTAATGCACAATAATTTGGATTGATAAGAAGAACCTAATAATTGCATGCTTGCACGTTTATTCTAGTCATAAACTTCTAAAAAGTGCCAAACAATTTGAATTGTATCCAGGAAGTGGACACACATCATTTACATCTTGACTCCATTAGCCCAATAGGAGTAGGCACTGATCATACCCAATACATTACAAAACCTCATAAAATCTTATTCATACATTCAAATTTCAGCACTAGGAGTAGAGGTAGCCATTAAGTTTTCATCTATTCCACATTTACATACTACTATGGATAGATCCCTAAATTTAACTAAGTCACACAACTTTTAAATCTGCATCAATTATCAAGGTTCACTTGCCTAGGTCTAGTAAAGCTTAAAGTGCAAGGGGTTCTCAATCACATCAATTAACCTTGTTTGTTAGCCAAAAACATTATCATAGAGCTTGGCATCCTCTCAAGGTTTGCAACTTGCATTTTTGAGACCCAACAAAGAGTTCATGTTATGGAGGATGACATGCTTCATCAACAAGTACTTTCAGGACTCAAAGAGAATCTAGGCATGACACAAAATTAAATGAAGCAATAGGAAGATTAACACCATATTGAAAGAATTTTTAAAGTTGGGGTTGGGTTTTATTGAGATTTCAAACTTAAGAGAAAATTTCACTGAAGCAACAAACAAAGAACAACAAGTTGTCTCCAAAATATTATGGCCCATACCAAATCATGAAAATATAGGTAGTGTTTCCTATAGGCTTGAATCACCATGAACAACAAAGATACATCCAATTTTTCATGTTTCTTGAAGAAGGTAATTGGGCATAATATCCCTAAAACAATGTTACTCAAGCTCGATGAAGAAGGAAGAATCATATTGGAACCAACGTTTATTCATAAAAATACAAAAGGAAGCTAAGGACTAGAACATACTCATTATCTCACCTAGTGAAATATTTTATGAATTGAAGATGCCACATGGGAGGATGAGGAGTTCATTCAACAACATCCATGCTTGATTAGCATTGAGGATACTGCTTCTCTAAAGGGGGCATGCTACACCCTCAATATTAGAGTAGATAGGGTTATGAATAATCGACTTATGAATATCTTAAATCTTAATTAAGTAATATCATCATTATTATATTGTTACTTAGTTAGGTCAGGTTAAGGCTTATATATGGATATCTAAGCTGGCCTGGGTGATATACTAGGCATAAGTAGGGTATATATAGAAAATAGTGAGTCTTATTTGTTTATCAAATTGTGAATTATGTTCTGATTGGAGATATTTGGAGGTTTTCCTCCTCGAAGTGGCTTGTTTTTTATTATGGGGAAAACAAGTTTTGCTGGGACCTAAAACCCAATACAAAACGGTTTTGAAGGGACCCAAAACCCTATCCAAGAAAAACAAGCTACATCAAAGATAAATCATAAACCATCAGCAACCAATCAACAAAAACACTAAGAATACAAGAAGAAAGCATGGGCTGCACAAAGGAAAAGAAAGGGCCAAAAGCCTGAGACCTTAAACAAATAGGTTTTACCTGGGACCTTAAACCCAAAGGTTTTGAAGGGACCTTAAACCCTTAACCTGGTTTTTCAGGGACCATGAACCCAAAAAAGAGCTATTAATAGGTTTTGACTGGGACCTTAAACCCGCAACCATAGCTGATTGAGAAACCATAGCCTTCTTGCAGCTCCAACCAAATTGAAAAGCCATCCCACAAACCACCTCCATAGGATAGGGCCCCCCTCTATAGGGGAGGAAGATACGAGAGCTTGAACCACCACAATAGCTCAACTCCTGCTCATACTAACTCCACCTCAAAAGGAACCAACTCCACCTCAACATGAATGAGCAGAGGAGAAGAAAACTTTCCACTGGACCTATAGGAAACAACTCCACCTCAAAAGGAGTGGGCTCTACCTCAAAAAGAGAAAGCTTCACCTCTAGAGAATATACCATCTGCAAAATCCAGCCAAAAGAAACCACTATAGTAGTCCCAACACTCGCGACAACCCTAGGCCTCATAAGAGAAGGAAACACGAAACTATGGTTAAAGAACAAGATATCCCACAACACCATAGGCTCCAAATACAATAAAATACCTAGAAACCAAGGCAACATCTAGAAACAGAAAAAACACTTTTCCCCAACAGTCCTTAAAAACAACATCCTCTGGGAGGAAAACTAGGAAGACATCAAGAACACAAAATCCTCCAAAAAGAGAGGAGCAAAAGAAAAGCCCCACACTAGGCCAACACAAGCACAAAGGAAAACAACCCCTATAAAAAAAAAATTGAACACCCCAACAGGGGCACAACACCAAAGCCCCAAAAGAGAGCCAAGAGGGGTTCTTCCCTAACCAAAAGAAAACCAGACAAAACTGGGTTAACACACTAAACCTTGGAAAGAGCCCAGAAAAAGGAGAGTCACTCCCATCCACAAAGAATAGTAGTCACCAGAAGAAAACAATCCAGAATAGAGCTAAACCACCAACCTTAGAACAACCACCACAAACTAAACGAAGCGCCTTGCAATGCCAACACCCACCCAGAGGCAACAATAAAGAGAAAAATGAGAAGCGACCAAAGGTTGCCCTCACCAACATTTCTGCCTCACCTAAGAGACTAGGCCAAACCATGGTGGACAAGGCCAATGAGCCCAAACTAGAAAACCCCTCACCCAAAATATTCTTCGCATCAACAAAAGCCATGAGGGGGATAGGAAAACTTCTATCAAAAGAAGCCAAAAGTGGCCAAGAGCAGCCAAAAAGAAACCAGGCAACAGGTGGACAGGACCCCCAGCCACATGGATAAGGACTCCCTTGATCTAGAGATTCCTCCAACGAGCCCAAAACGGAGGAAGCACCATGATCCAACTCCAACAAGGATAAAAATCCATCTTCATCTGCATCTGCATCTTCCTCGGATGCCTCAGCTGTCACTCCCTCCCCTAAATTCAAACCGGCGCCTCCTCTTGAACTCCCAGTCCCACTCATCTTGAACTCACTCAAAGTGGCTTGTTATTATCAACTATTATCAAGTATTTGCAATATTTTTCATATAATCTTCTATTGTGCAAGTTATTTCATTACAATAAGTTCCTACTTTTATTTTTTTTAATTTTCAAGTTAAGTTGATGAATAAGGTAGGAGTTAACTAATTGCATGAATGAGTTAGTTGATTGAGTTAAATAGTTTCATGATTAAGTTAAGTGTTTACATGATTGAGTTAATTAATTTTTAATTGATTAGTTAACTAAATGAGGTTGAAATTGATAATTATATTAATTTATTTATAGATAATATGTAAATATTTGGTGAAAAATGATATTTATTTATTTATGGATAATGTAGAAGTGACTCATTTATTTTGTGAATAATGAGAGAAAAAATCATTTTATTTATTTAAATGAGATGAATTAGCTTAATTAAATAATATGAATTATTTAATTAAATGATAATGAAGAATGATGATAAAATGATAATAAATTAAAATAATAATAGACGTTAAAGAATGAAGTAAATGATGGTGGAAGTAGAACTTTAGTGTCTATTTTTCTCCTATTTGAGACAATATTAAAAACTTAATATTGTTACAAAGAAAAGAAAAGCATCTAGGAAGAATGAATTTAGAGAAGATGATATGCCATAGCTTGTTAGAAGTAATAATAAAAGATTAGTTAGTGGGATGATGTATCCTTGAGAGGTTAAATTGACAAAAATATGTGGGGATTTATTGAAAGGAGAAAGATGAAAAATGGAAGAGGAAAATAATGAAAAATGGAAGAAAAAGGAGGAAAACACTAAGAAATATGGGCAAGAAAAGAGAATAGGGTGAAATATATAATATCAGAGTCAAAATTAGGAGTGATAATATTAATAATGGATGTATGAATATGAATGTAATGATTATTATAGATTTATTATGATAATTTGCTCTATGTAAATTACATGTATGAATATGAATGTAAAATACATGGTTGATTAATTATTTTTGAATAAAGGTGTTATGTTGACATATGGAGAGAAACCTTATTTTAATATAGTAATGAATATTATGCACTACGATATAAAGACCAAAATGATTATATATATTATGCATGAATTAAATTACAAAAAGAAAAAGAAAAAGAGGATTCCCTAGCACTCGCAAGGTGTTTGATGACCTTGGTGGATCCTTTATTGGGAAAATCAATAGACATAAGGAGAAGGCCCCTAAACATGACAAGGTGTTTGACCTTGGTGAGTCTTGTGAGGGAACACACATAACACACAAAAATAATGGACCATGCCCCAATGTAAACAAATCAAGAAACACCGTGATATATAATTATCGTGGTGACCTTGGGTAGGTGTAGTATGTGTTAGAAGATAAATCAAAGAACAAAAAATCAACTATCATTTGACACAACAATGTTAGCTCTTGCCAAGGTGTTGAAAATGATAAATGGATTATTACACTTGAATTGGAGAATGATATTTCCTATAAAGGAAAAGGATGGATGATTTCGAATATGGGGAATGCTATATCCCAACAAGGTGATGAATAAAAAGGCATCTTCATGATGGAAAATGATGTGACAACTATATGTTATTGAGGTTGATTTAGAGTTAATTTTTCATTGTAAGTAGGATGTGCCAAGTATGCAGGTTGTAGGTTTAAAGTACATTAAAATATTTGGTTTTTAATGGAATGGTGTGAAATCCATGAAAATCATTATTATGGAGGGCATCCAAATCACTAAGTGAGCTATAGGGTATGCATAAAAACTAATTCCAAAGAAAGATGTGATTACCCACCCCTAGTGTAGAACAATTCATGGAAATGAGAGTACATATACATAAGTGATGAAGATGCATGGGTGAAGGATGAGGACCTAAAAGATGACATAGTTTAGTTATTACACATGACAACTATGAGAATTTTTTCACCATGATACTTATCGAAGGTTCCACTAGAAATGGATCTCACTAGAGGATAATTTTTCTCTTTATTATTTTAATTTTTTTTGAAAATTTTAGTTTTTTTATTGGGATTCCCTTAGATTAGGCATGGAATATTTTGTTATACACAATATTTAGAGGCTCTTCAATGCTATTGACCTCAAGGGTGGCTAGTTGTTAAACACTTGATCCATATTTGGTAATGATAACATAGGGTTAGGTAGCCAATCAGGTTCAAATTTTCCTTTCTTGTCTAAATCCCAAATATTTTTTTCATTTTTATTGAGTATAAGATCACCAATCTCAAACTCATAGTATCTTAGTTTCTTATTATAACTATGATGAAGATGATTCTAGTATTATTTTAGGTGATTCAAACCATTGAGGCATTCTTCATCCAAAAGTTGTAGCTCATGTAGGTGGGAAATCCTATACTCATCTTTAATAAGATTGTACACAAGGAGACATGTAATAGTGAAATTTTGATCTCAATTGGTAATATGGATTCAAAGTTTAAGACCAAGGAGAATGAGATCATAGTAGTGGGTGTGTAGATGCTAGTGTGATAAGCCTAGAGGGAAGGATTGAGTTAGAGGTGCCAATCCCAACTAATATCATTGACATTATTTTTGAATATTCTTAGAAAAGTTTTATTAGATTCCTCTTCTTGATTGCTACTTCGTGGGTAATAAGCAATGGAATAATGATGTTGTTTGCATAATAATTTTCAAAGAGTGTGATTATCAATTTTAAAGGACTTCCCATTACCAGTGAAAATGGTGGAGGGGATGTTTTAGAAACAAATAATGTAGTGGAGGATGGACTTGGGAATTTGTTGGCTAGTGGTATATATAATGGGAATAAATTTATTCTATTTAGTTAAGTATCTAGTGGTGGTTAGGATGAATATATGTATCCATTAGAGGAGGATGGGTTGGTCTTACCAACAAGATTGAGGCCCCATTGTGAAAAGAGCCAAGGAGTAGTGATTAGTTGTAATGCATGATTGGACATGAATAAAACCTCCATATTATTAGGACACACATTTATTGACATACTAGAATGCACCTTGTTTCATAGTGGATTAGTAGTAGCCTATTCGCAAGATAATTTTACTTATAACAATAATATTAGTGTGTGCATTACAAATAATGTCATGAACTTATTTCAATGAGATAGAGAAGCCTCTTTTGAGTTGATACATCTAATAAGGTACCATCAAAACTCATTCAATATAAGGTTTTTCTAAGGATGGTAAAACATGACAAGCATTGGATGAAGTTTTTACATTGAGTGTAAGATAGGTTTGGTGGTAGGAGGTGATCATGGAGGTAAGTGCATATGTCATGGTACTAAGAATTGTTGGGGCCAATAAGTTCACAAATGAGCTTAGATTCAAGGACATCATATGTAGGGACCAAAAGGTTTTCAACCAATACTTTACATTGTACACTAAATAAATATTTAATATATGGATGGCCTTCTATTTTTGTTGATTTAGCTAGTAGATCATATATGTAGTCTTCCATTGTGTCATGTAATGTTTCACACAAAATGACAACATTTATCTCTAATAGGTTGCCCCAATATTCTTTATCCCAAATGACATGACTTGATAGTAGAAGGCACCCCAATGAGTGTTAAAATTTGTTTTATGTTGATCCTCAAGGGAAATATAAATATGATTATATCCAAAGAACCCATCCATAAGGGATAGAATCTCATGTCTAGTCGTGTGGTTAATGATTACGCCTATATTTTGGAGTGGAAGGTCATCCTGAAGACATGCCTTATTGAGGTCTCTAAAATACTTATTAATTCTTATTCCTTTGGGATTTTTCCTAATGTGGATAATGTTTGAGATCTATTCTAGATAGTTATTTGATTAAATAAAGCCAAACTCCAATAGTTTATGTAGTTCTTTGACTAGTAGGGAAATTCTTAAATGTATCGTACAAATTTTGTATTTGATTGGTTTGACATTTGGATGTACCACAAGATGTACAACAAGACATGGGTCTAATCCCAACATATTTGTGTATGACCAAGTAAATTTGTTCATATATTTCTTCAGGATAAATGTGATGGTTTATTTATGTTCTAATTATAAGTTGGTGGCAATGTCTACAGATAATTTTAGGATCAATATTAGGGCCCAAACAAGTGTAGTGTAGAAAAATGCATCCCTTTACATTTTCACACTTGTTTGGGCCCTCCCTGCTAAAATCGAGCTTCTTTATGCCTTATTTGGTCCTATTTTGCATCCACAAGCCTTATTTAATGCATTTCTCTGAGGATAATCTAACACTTAACTAATGACCAATTATAATTCATGATTTTGGGTTGTGTGTTCTAGATCTAGTGATCTAGGACTCATACACCACCTTGGGTGTATGGGTCCCACCTAGGTTTTGGGGCTTGATCTTGAATATTGCATTGAACTTTTAACATTTCTTGAAATTTGTGTCCCAAGCTTAGGATATTGGGACTCATATGCACCCCAATTGGCGTATGAGTCCTGCTTTATCTTGGACCTATTTTGAATTCAATTCTTGGTGGGATTTTATTCTCCTAGATCTAATGTCGGCTTGTAGTGTTGTAATTTCGGGAAATTTGGCATAAACAAGTATAAATACAAGGTTATTTCACATAATTTCACCTAAGAAAGTTTTCAAGCAACTTCATATTTTCAAGAGAGCATTCGTATAGCAAGTTTATGAGATCAAGAGCATTCAAAAGCATTCAAGAGTTGATTATCAAGCATTTTGGAGCTATATTCAAGATTCAAACATCATGTCAAAGTCATCATGCATCATGTATGTTTTTGAGCTAACATTTGTGATGTAGGTTTTCATGATTCAAACAAGCATTCAAAGATATTATCTCATATCAACAGTCAAGAGTCAAGATCCACATCCATTGGAGCCGTTTCACACAAGTTTGTAACCTTTACTTCAAGGGTTTGGTGAGTTGCAACATTGCATATTGTTCATTCATCATTCCTTCATTCTATTTCATTTCATTTCAAGGTTTGATTATTGAAATGGGGTTTGACCAAGGAAAACCCCTATCCACTAACAAAAAAATTTCTCCCTTCATGTGTGATTGCAGATCTAAGTGTTTTGAGAGCTTGAAGATCTTTTGAAGAGAAAATTGCAAGATTGAAGAATGTTGTCAAAGTTGTCAAGAAGTTATCATCTTCATGAAAACTCACCTACAGGACAAAATTCAGACTTTTGGGCTTGAATATTGGACTAGAAAAAAGTTATAAAAGATCACTAGAGGTTATAGAAATATCAACAAAACCCTAATAACAAGACTAAATTGTCGCCTTGGGCATATGAGTCCTAGTATAGGATTTTTTCTAGATTTTAGTGGATTTTGATTTGTCACTGTGAGATTCCTATTTCTACCCAGAAACCATAGATTGGGACTAAATTGTCCAGTTTGGTGTATGATTCCTTGTACACATCAGTAATAGCAAAATTTAGGTTTTTCAAATCTTGTTTAGTCATCTCCAGCCTTCCAGGTACTCCTTTATCATTCTCAGTATCTTATTCTGATTTTAAGTTTCATTTCCTAGGTCATATAGCTAGATTTGCATATTACTTTCATTTCTTTCTTTCTAAGCATTTATTTAATGGTTAACCTCTCTTTAATCACACCTAAGGATACCTTGCATCAATCTCTTTTCCTAATTGGATCATTAGGTTGAGATCTCTAGGGTTTCCTTGAATGAACTAAGAGTGAAATAGGTCCCCCCTTGTGTTCCATCTCCTAAAAGGTGGAGCACCCTATTTCCTTGTGTTCATTTTGGTGAACCCGACATGAACACTTGCATTCCTAATTTGGAGAACACTATAGTCCTAGATATAGGCTAACTTTGCATTGGATCTTGCATTAGTAAATTTGCATTTAGGGCTTCTAAATCTGGCATTAGTGAAAGTGCATATAGGTTGCATTTTTGCATCTTATATCATTCAATTTCATTGAAATTCTGCAATTGCAAATAGTCAAGTCAATTTCTTTAGTTGTTTAAAGAAAATCAGTGTTACTAACAACTATTACATACAACTTGACCTGTGACATAATAGCTATGGAAAAAACAATACTAGCAGTTGTTACAAACATGGAGAAGCATGCAAAATATAATCAACAAAGTATTATTATTGGCACAATAGATGGAAAAAAAATCTAGAAATAACTCTCTGGGTGTAATTCTCCAAATTCGTGGGGCGCAGTGTCATTGACTTCTTTCTATGTTGCAGTGTCATCATGATTTTTTTTTCAAGTATATGCATTGTACATCTCCTATTTTTCACAATATACTTACTTTGATTATAATTGTCATAGTCAAATCTTATAATTACTATCATTAGTATCCTCTCTTCTTCTAAATCCCTAATATTTGACTATGAGTAGAGTCATTGTTGGTTCTTCCTGCAACCTTTGGCTGCATTCTATTTGTATTAACATTGTAATCTGCATTTTTTATCAATACAAAAAAATAAAATTATTAAGTTATTAAATATTAAAAATAAATAAATTATTGAGCTATTATAATTGAAAAGTTAATTAAATATGCATCTTAAAAATAATTAATATAATACAAACAATATTAATATTATTAATTTATACAAATCTTAATTATAATTATATTTTATTTATGTTGGAACCGAAAAAATCTTTCTTAGCCAATGATTGGTCCACCAATAAATGGTGTTGCAATAGAAACAGTTTTTGTCAACATGGCGATCCAAACATCAAGAACTAAGTCAAAATAAATTTACATATTCACTTCAAAATATGGATATTTTTTTTTTCTGTTTCTAAGAGTAGGACTCCCACAATGAACTTAATTCTAAATTGTAATAACTATTTGACCAATCCAGATATGCAAGAAACCAACATAATGATTCCCCAAATTGCATTCCAGGCTTTCAGACATACAACCAGGGAAAGCAAAATTAGTAAGCACATTCAGGAAACAATGTTCTGGTCACTAAATTCTTCTACTACAGTGTATAAAATTCCCATCTTGTCTATGGAGAAAATTTGAAGAACTGTAGCAGGAAAAAACAGTTTATTGAACAAACTGACATTTTTGCATGGTAATACAAAGAAACAAAGGGAAATGTTGATTTCGTTTCCATTTCAAAAAATTAAACCCGAAATATTTGCACTCTAGATTCAAAGTAACTATGTATTAAGCCTTTAAAAATGTCACTTATGTGAATCCCCTTCTCACAAATAAACAAATCTGGAGTACTGAGCAACCCAACATGTAAGACAATATTCGTTTGGTCACTCATTATTTCCAGCTTCCAAACCCTAAAATTATTTTTTTATCAAATGTTAAAATAAGATAATTTTGTAATCTATTAAGGGGCAGTTCCTTTTCTAAAGTTGTGACCTTGCCAAGTTCAATTTCAACTTATAATTTTAGGCTAATTTTAGCACTGTTTTCTATTAGAGAAGATTTAGGATTTGTGAGCTTTTAAAAATTATGCACAGAAAAAGCCCTGCTGGAAATTTTGTTGCAATTTATGCCTCATGGTACATATTCTAGAATCATATAAAGATGTAAATTGTAAATAGAGTAAATCAATAATTATACACACTTGTTGTTGGTGCAGTTTCAATAACTGTGGTTTCCTGTTCCAATAGGAAAAATGTGGAAACCCAAGCCCAATGAACTTGATCTGAAAAGGAGTTATTCTTTGAGATACACTATCTTCTGATATATGGAGAAGTACAAACAGTTTAAAAGACAAACCACCCACTACCATTTTTAAATCATTTGAAGGTGATTTTTTAATTTCCAAGTATCTCCAACAAACTGTGGTGTTGATTGTTAAAAGTAAATTTCTAGTAAAATCTAAACAATTTGGCATAGATACCAAACACAACAAGCATTTGTAGCCTACTGTGCATTAGACCACTGTAATATAAGTTGGCACTGTGGAAAATATATTGTCTTATCTATGCATTAAAAACAATTCTAAATTGCTAAAAATATGTTGTATGCACTATCCATGCAAAATATAAAATATGCAATGAGGCTGAAATATTATGATGACTATTGCAAAAAAATAAAAATCATATCAAACAGTACCAATCGTCCTTTTGATCATCCATGGACATAAATATAATTTATTTCTTCTTTCTTTCATCTATCATGCCAAACTTAATCCATACTTGCGCAACCCCTCTAATCTATTGTGAAATCATTCTTCTCTCATCTAACTTGAAAAAGGTTTGAAGTTGCCCCAACAAATTATCCTCATCACTAAATCTATTTCAAACAACCACACACAAGCTTGGTATAGAGATTAGGAGCCTTCAATCCTTTTACTCACACTCAATAGCAAAAATGTAGAATACATTTAAAGTAAAAAAGAAAAACCTTTAATGTTAATCCACCAAGAGGCAAACCCTACTCAAAATAGAGAAACCCTGACTATTGGACTTTTCCTTTCACCTTTGCATTCATACCAAGAGTCTTATCCATGCAACCCAACCTTCCCATGACATCCGCTTGTCCCAATTTGTATGCCACTCTAACATGAGCTTCAATGCACTCTCTTCCTCCTCCTCCGCCTCCTCATACTTTCCTTGGGAAAGATATGTATGAGCCAGAACAACATGGGGTTCTCCAACAAAGGGATTGAGCTTACAAAATTTTGCAAGAAGTGGTTGGGATTTTTCATGAGATTTTTCTGCAGGAGCCATACAAACAACTTCCCAATACAATTATCTTGCAAAGATATGATCTGTTGGAGATAACAAAGCCTTGCAGTATGATCAAACACATGGGGGATCACAAGCTCTATTTCTTCAAAACCCCTCTTGTTAAGCGTCTCTTAATTGACCTTTCCCTTCTTTCTCCGTCTTTCTCTTTGAAAGAGGTTCTCCTCCCTTACAATCAAATTATAAAGGCACCCATTCTAGAAATAGAATTCATCCATAGCCCTAGCTTGCCATCTCCTGGCCACAAAGTAGTCCAATTGTTTCCTGACCACTCAAGCTTCTTCTTACTGTTATCAAACAAATTGTCCTGGAAACTAAATAGCTGGTCTATAAAATCTACCATGGTCATGAATTTGATTGGAGGGGTTATTTTAGGTAGTATCTGTGCAACGAAGGTGTGGAGGACTTGTAGCATTTTGTAAGTTGGTTGGCTTTGTGTACTGGTTGGTCTAGGTGGGAGTTTGCATTTGTGTTGGTGTCCATGGATGGGTGTTGTTTTGGTTTGGGTTTCCTCTATATATGCTTGGAATGAACTGGGGTTTTTGGGACTGGCGGGCAATCTGTAATGAACCTTTGGTTGGTTTTGTATCCGGGAGGGATGCTTGATCATCCTGCTATTTTGACAGCATTTTAAAATGTAATATCTTTTGCATCAATAGAAGCTTTTTAAGGGAACAAAAAAATTAAGAGAATTGTTTTATGGTGGCAAGTGATTTACCTCAAGATTCTGCACAAATTGTGTTGTGTTTTCAACGATGCTGGTGAGGAAAAATGGGTGGAGTTCGGAGGGAAAATTTATGAAAAACCTATCTCCATTCCGTTGATGTTTCAATCTATTTTCGTTTAGTAGATTTGAAAATATCGGAGTTGGAGGGTTACTGAAGTTCATGTGATTTGGAGATCACTGTCATTTTTCAGGTCTTGTGAGTTTTTTGACGAGAGAATTCTGGCGTGAGACAATTCTGATGGGCTGTGCCCATAATATATAGCCTATTCACTAATAATTACATAATGTAAATGGTTGATATTTGATAATTATATAGTCAAATTTATGTAATAAATGAGTATAAATTATTAATGATTTATGAAGTTGAATTTATAATTTAAATTTAATCTATATTTATTACATTAAAAATCTATACAATATTAAACCATATTATATTTTATTCTATTAAGTTTATAAAAATATAGTTTTGCTAATCTTTATTTTTATAATTTTTATTTAATATTACTTTTTACCTTAAAAATATTATATATTGCACAATTCTCTACATATTCTACAATTAATTCTATATTTTAAATTATAGTATACTTTCTATATACTTTATATTATTATTATATGATTTTAAATTACAATATATTTTATTTAGATTAAATTCTTTATTTTATATTGAAATTTTATATTTTTATTTTTTAATTATACTCTATATTTTATATTAAATATAGTGAACAAATTAACTTTAGCTAATATATTAGTTTCTAAACTATATATAAAGTATATTTTTTAACTATAGATTGAAAGAATAGTTTTGTTAAATTTTATATTTATTCTACTTTATGTTTTTTTATTGAAGTATATATTTTATATTTTAAATTTAATACTTAACATTGAGCTTTACATTTTATATTATATATTATATTTTGCAATTTATATTTTATATCAAAATTTGTTTTGTTATGTGTTTTTAAAATTATATATTTTTTAAATAACTAATAACTATAAAAATAAATTTTATGAATATATATATATATATATTTTATATTTAACATTAAATTTTATATTTTATATTTTATATTTTATTTTTATTATTTACATTTTACAGTAATTTTAATATTTTATATTTAACTACCCATTTTAAATTAAATTGACTATTTAAAAATTTCATTAAATTATATATTATATATTATATATTTCATATTTCATATTTTATATGAATAAAAAATTTAGAAAATAAATAATTTATGTTTTTAAAAAATTATTTTTTAATGTAATTTTTACATAAATTAACTATAATCCTATTAAAAATTCAATACAATCTTTTAATAATAATAATAATAATAATAATAATAATAATAATAATAATAAAAACCCAACTTTGCTTGAGTTTCTCCATAGTCTACCACATCAGTTTCCTTAGAGTATCATAACAAACTACATAAACAAAGATTTTAAACTTAATGACCAAGTTAAAGAACAACATCAGTTTCCTTAGAGTATCATAACAAACTACATAAAGAAAGATTTTAAACTTAATGATCAAGTTAAAGAACAATAGTTATGCATCATGGTGAGGAATGATGGATGGGTCCATACTCAGGGTTGGATAGCCTTTGCCATTTTGATGCATTATGTGTTTGCATATTTTTATGTGTGCAATGCATCTTGATGTCATGTCATTATTATAAGACACATATATGTGGTGTATTTTTCATGTATTATGTTTGTACACATTCATTGTCACTTGCATCATGCACTATCTATATGGCTAGTTTAAGGTTTGTTGATGGATGGGATGAATAGATAATTTGTCAATGATTTGGTTCAAATGACTCATCCTTCTCCTAACTAGTATATTTCATAGGAGTGAAGGCTAATAACAATGTCATACTTCTCTATATGTTTAAAAAATGTTACATAGATTTAGCAATCTATTTTTCTTCTTCTTTCACAACTATTTCTGTCTCTTCCATAAATTGCTTCTTGAATTGGCATTTGAGGAGTACATGATTCCTAGTCTTCCTAGTGTTAAATTTTCTCTTTGAGTGGTTGGTTATTACAATCACTTAAACTGCCTCTTCCCTTTGATTAATTTTGAATGGTTAGTGAAATATTTCTTTTTCTTTCCATGTAAATTTATAAACCTCTTCTTCTATGTAGACAACTATAACTTACTTAATAGCTCATCTTCCATATTTTTCTTGTTAATAAATACATTTGTTGTTGTAATTTTTTTACTAAAATCAACATGGATCATGACAAAAAATGTTGAATAAAATGTTATAAAAAGAAAAGAAGGGGAAACTAATAAAAATGGAAAGAATAAAGAAACCTTAGATAGATCAAACATGAAGAAATTTTCAGTATTACTTGAAACACAAATGAGTGAGGAAGGAAAGGAAAAAGGAAAATGATATGAAAAATTGAATAGATAATAGATCCATTTCCACATATAATTTTGACAAAAGAGGGGAGAAAGTATGCAAAGTTATCAAATATAAACCAAAGTTCAATGAATCTACATAGTAATGATTACTTCAAACTGAATAAACTTGAACATAATTTAAAAATTGTAAAGAAAGAGCTTTATAGATAATAATAGCATAATATAACATAAGAAAATATAGTGCTTCAATACAAAAGTGGCAGTGAGTAAAGGGAAATCCTCTGCACAAATGGGTTGGAGTTTCATCTTTTTTAAGGATGTGGAGCTGCAGTGAATCTACAATGGGGTCAGAGCATTCAATGCCTTTACAAACTGATTGTTATTCTTTGCTGCAGCAGCCTTGGCAGATGTAACACGCCTCTCTTCTTTCTTGTAGCGGATGCCACATGCATTGCATAGAGACTGTTTATCAACCCACCAAAGAAAGCAAGTATTGTTTAGAAATATATATTGTGAAACAAAAGAATTTGTAACTCAATGATGGTGTATTTAACCTATCAATACAAAAATCCCTAAAGGTAGGTATAAGTGTGCTCTTAAATATATCTTATATCTGTGAATAACTTGATTGTATCTTAAAAACAAAAGTTTGGTGAAATTTACCTTGGCACCCTTAGGACCGTTCCTCCAAAAAGGTGTACCAATGGTGTGGCATGTAGAACACCATCTTGCTGCATCATCTGAAGTAATATTACTTATCTGCTTTTGTTGCACTGTACTTATGGAGCTGCCATTATTATTGTTCACATGTGGGGCTACTGTTACTTGTCTTCTTGGATCTTTTAGGTAGTCGTTCGGATCCCAAATCTGTTGCATAGTTTTTATGTGCCAGAATATCCTTGGAATCCATAAACTTTGATCTGGAGTTGGCTGTTGGAAACCAAGATATGGGATTGGAGGTGGGAGGGGCATTAGTTGCACTGCTCTTTTCAGATCCATAAACATTTTTGTTACTGATGATAACATGCTGTCTAATCCAACAAATGGAACAGTTGTGTTGAAAGAAGCTTCATAACTGATTATCTGTTAAAAAACAAAGAAAAACCCAAAATGATTATCTGTTATATTAAACTATCTGTGATTGATAAGCCCTTACAAAAATTTAAGTGCACGTAGTAGCATAACATAAGTTGTTTTAAATTTTTATAGTCAAACATAATAACATTGTTCTAGTTTTCAATATCAAGCAGATTCACCCTCGACATTGCCAGAAAGTTATCTTATTTTGAAAAGAATTTCTACCTGACTTTCAGTACTAACATAACAATAAAATGAGATTGGTACCTTATGTGGAAAGAGCTGTGGAAAGAGCGTACACGTCATCACTTCTATTACTTCCTCTATGCTACTTTTCTTGTACATCCGCATTAGGTTCTACTCCTCTGGACTTGGCCCAGTTTGGGGTATGGCCATAGACAGCGTGCAATCCACATCAGTGCTGAAACAAACTAAACTATTGTTCTTCGAGCTCCTATAACTCTCCATTATATACACCTGATAAAGTCCTTCTCCTTCAGTTCCCCCACTGGATCAGCAGAGCTACTGTTGTTGCTATTATTCAAACTCTTAGTGATTCCAACAACACTCTCACATGAACTCCCATTGAACAAATCCAGACTGCAATTGTACCTTCTTTTTCTCTTCATAGGTGAGCAACAGAGCTTTAGTCCAAGCTTCGTCTCCTCCTTGCCCCAACAATCCATATCCTTGAGATCCAGAAATGCAGCCCTCAAATCCAAACGACAACTCTAGAGGAAAAGTTGCATCGGGTCGGAATCATGAAAGATAGATTTGGTTAATCCATATCCGAATTTTATTGGCACAATCGATTGAATAGCTCATAGTCAAATATTAGGGCTTTAGAAGAAGAGTGGATAATAATGATAAAAACAATAAAATTGACTGCTCATAATAGCAAGTGTTTTTCGATGGTCATTGACTGCTCACAGTCAAATATTAGGGCTTTAGAATATGAAGGCGTTATAGTGCAATCAATAACTACGCATCACTAAGATTGCTGTTTATTACAAGTTTTAGTCGCATATATCATTGAACACCTTTATTTAGCAAATATTATGTTGTTCAGACATAAAATGTTCTCGATATTTTCTCCAGTCTGCAATAACAAGAAATTCCAGCTGAAAATAATGTACGAGAACATTTTATGTCTGAACAACATAATATTTGCTAAATAAAGGTGTTCAAGGATATATGCGACTGAAACTTGTAATAAACGGAAATCTTAGTGATGCACAGTTATTGATTGCACTATAACACCTTCATATTCTAAAGCCCTAATATTTGACAATTTTTGTCTGTGAAAGATTAGCCACATCTGAAACCTTAGTGATGGTAGCACCTCATTTTTTAAACTTCACTCTGAGTGACTAATCGGTGTCAAAGACACTCTACTGTTGGGACATGAATGAATGAATGAATGAATGCTTTTAATTACGTTCATGAGACCAACTGGTCTATGGGACCCACAAAACATAATTGAAACCACAATTTTCAACAAACCGAGCAGCCGCCGACCCCACCAACTACTCTATGATTCCCTCTAACTCTTTGCTGATTTTGTTTTTCTACTGTGTATTCCCGATCAGGTAGTTTCAATGATCTTCTCCTCTTCAAACTGTAGACACGTAAAATATACATACATTTCAATCCACTAGTTTAATTAAATAATCTTCATTGAATCAAATCTAGCATTTCATCCTTCAATTAAATAAATTCACTTCATCATCACCTCATTTAAATAAATCAATCAAATCCTAACATTTCATCTTTCATAAATCATCTCCTAGATTCATCTTCCTCAAATTAATTAACCTTTATCTTGCATCATCCTTGTAATTAAATAAACCAAACTTTATTTAATTAAATCTCAAAATTCATATTTCATCCTCTTGATTTAAATAAATTAAAATATTTAAGTCAAATGGGTCAAAACCCCTAATCACCATCTTAAGTTAATCAAACTATGATTAATCTAATCTAACCACCCATCACATCCTCTAGCTTTTCCCACTTGCACCAATAAAACATTTTAATTCATTTATTAAATTCAACATTTTCCCTCAACAAAGCATCTTTTGGGAATATTCTCCAAGTTTGAATTTGAAAAGAAAGTTGACTTGTCCCTTCCAACATAGCAATAACTTCTCTCTTACATGTCTACCATTTAGCATTTAACTCTCAAATTCAAATTTGAATCTCCCCCTCTTTGGCACATTGACCAAAACTTGCACATTCCTCAAACACTCATAAGGTGACAAGTGGCTTCATCTCATTGGTCAAATATTTATCCCACATTGCTCTATTTTTGAGAACTCTTAGCATTTGACATTCTATAAATGGAAGCTTGATTCTTCAACAATTCGTCTACAATCTCATGCAAAGTCATTCTCTTCAATTAAGAACTGATTTTGTCTATCTCACTCTATCTTCAAGGCATTGCATCATTTGAGTTTTAGCAAGGATTGGAAAAGGGTCACTTGCAAAATTGACACCAATCCAATATGGAATAGGTATAGATCATGCTTTCTTCTTTCATGTTTCTTTTATTAGGCATGATATATTATTTCATAGGAGTATTTGATAAATTTGCATATAACTAACCCATGTTTGTGATTTTAGGATGTATGCAGATTTTGAAGGGTGCTCACATATGGCACTAGAAGGAGGGAATTTCATTTCACTTAACTACTGTGCATAATGCATGCACTATCTAACAATTTTTTGTTTTTCTTTCTTTCTCTGTCTTGAATGTTACCATTTATGAAGGCATATAATGGTTATTAGTTGCATCATTTGAATTAAAACACATACATTTAGCAACTCCTTTTGGTTCATACATAGTTTATAAATCTATTGCAGAGCTTTTATTTTGAACGCCTAAGTGCGAAGGGCTGTCATGCCTAAGCACTTATGGGTATTTTCTGTCCTAAAACATCAATAGAGATTTGCGTAACTAGGAAAGAAGTACATTTTCTTGAAAGTTTCTTTTGCCTTTGACATAAAGTATGGAGGTCGGCCACACACCTGCCATTTGCATTAATTTTAAAAGCCTTTCAAGTAACATTCATAACGTTAGCTGATGGTACAAAGTTGTGATTAGCATGGCTGCTTGATAAATTGCGTGATGTCAGGACAATTATTATTACTAGAAGTTGAATCTCCCAATTCAAGTTCGTCCAAAAATTGTGTAGCTGCATCAACGGTTGAGAAAGGTCCACTGCCCGTTGGCTTAGAAGTAAGAACATGATGAAAGCTACTGCTAGACTCCATTGTGTGCGATGCATGACTCAGTTGTGATGATTCCATTCTATTTTAAATTCCTGCACGATTTGATTTCGTTCTTTTTGGTATTCATAGCTGCATTGTTGGATTAAGTTTTCGATCTCCAAGTGGTGGTGCGTGTGTTACTGATATACATTTACAATTGCAATGTTATTTTCTACTTTTACTCTACATAAGACATGGTAATAAGTTACATGGTACGTCCAGGAAACTATGGTGATTGTTTTCTTTCGCAGCAAAAGTCAATTGAATCTTGAACAACTCACTGCTACTCTACAGGTCAGCTTCTGTTTGTCTTCAATGCCACACTGAATGAGTGTATTTTGAATTAGAAGTATTCTGCTAAATATGTCACCCAAAGTGTCCATGAATTGGAAGTATTCTGCTAAATGCATCGCCCAAAGCGTCCATAATGTATTCTGCTAAATACATTATCTGTACTAGCTTCCAAAAGGGACAGTGACAACTCATGACTAGACTAGATGCAAGCCAGAAGAAAACCGGATATTTATCAGCCACTTTATAATAAGCTATCCAATGGTTCTTTCCCACACCCTACTTGTCGGCTTTATGCTATATGTGAAAATACCTACAGTTTTTCATTTATATAGCAACATCTTTATTTAATGCGTGCAATAATCAACTCTGGCACCAGTGCCCTTTGTCATGGTGGTAGAAAAACTCATAGTCGTGCTCTTATATACCGATTAGTATTAAGTTGCGCCATATCTCCTTGTCTAAAGAGAGAAAAAGACTTTGTCTTGCAGCTTGTTCCAACACTGTTTTTTTAAGGCACCAACCTCATTTATCATAAGAATTTAAGACATGCCACCAAACTGATGATTTTCTTCGATTTAATTATGTTTGTTGGTTATGGAAGCTCATGTGTAGGTATATCTTTATCAATTGATATTACCAAGTTATGTTTTTGTAGCGTAAAACAAAAAGGTACTAAGTCAAATCATTGATTGTGATCGATCCAAGGAAACAAATAAGTGGAAAGTCTGCATATTGCCATTAAAGCTATGGCAGATTATTTTCCTACTTTTCATCATCACTGTGTCACAAGATTCAAGCTAGATGTTGGCCTCTTTACTCTTTTGATTGTGAGACTAAAGTAAAATGTAACCAAGAGTATACTTACCTTGCAAATCTTGATGTGTGTGAACAATTTGAATCACCCTTTTGGTAGATGTACTATGAAATAAGAAGTGTGTGAAAATAGCTTATATTTGAGTCACTCTTTCTTGATTAGTCCACAAACTATAAAGGCTGACCTACCTAGAAACTTGTTAGTCTGAAATTGATAATGAAGTATTGGTGGAGTTAAAGTCTGATTGATTTGCTTCAAAATAGATGCTGCATTTATGTTGCTAATGCTTTAATGATTTGAAATTTTCTTTTGAGGACAATAAAATAATTGAATACAATATGGTTGGTGAGCTCAAAGTCCATGGGCTGATTTGTCTAAATTTAAGCATTTTTGCATGATTTTGATATGTTGCAACAACTTATGTCCCAAGTTGCTTTACCACAATTAATGTTGGCAACTTTGATGATTAAACTTGATATCTAGTTTTATCAAATGGAGATAAGGATATATGGAGGGGGTTCCATTGATTTAATCTTTAAAGAAGCTTTTTTATACAAAATCTCTTTTTGACTAATGTTTTCTTTAAAACATAAGGGACTCTTGTTAAATAATTTTTTTCTTTTATTAATCATTGACTATTTATTATTTGAGATCATTATTTTATTTGAAATCAATGATTAAGTCTAATATTGGATTATATTGATCTTTGTTGTTTATTGGTCTAAAATCATTGAGTCTCTATTATTTGAAATTGTTCTCTTGGTTGAAATCAAGGATTAAAATGAACTTAATTTAATATTTTGATCCTCACATGCTTTCCTTTTGTTTAATAGGAAAAAAAAGAAAAGCAAAAGAAAAACGAAGAAGGAAAACGAAGAGGGAAAACGAAGGAAAAGTGAGGAATATTTCGAGCTTGCAAGAGATCTTCGAAGGAACTTGGGGATAAACTGAACATCAAGATTGAAATTCAAGAGCATTTTTTAATGCTTGGAGATTCCGTCTTACACCTTAATTTTCTATTTTAGGCTAACTCATCTTTGGTTTTGGGCTTTAAAATGAACATTTCAAAATGCTTGGAGATTCCGTCGTATGCTTTAATTTTCTATTTTAGACTAACTCACTTGTTCTTTGGGCTTTAAAAAAAACATTTCAAAAGTTTTCAATTTTCATTGTAAAGGGGTTAAAATGAACTTGAGACAAATTGACTGGATTTCATTTGAGGTTAACCAATTGAACAAGGCAACTTTCAAATCTCATTTTGGTGCTTTAAAACAAATCGAAATCATTGCTTTGTGGAATTAAAATGAACATTTGCAACTTTGTTTTCATGATTGCTTACTTAAACTAACATTATTGAAAAGGACGTATGTGCTTCTCTCGCACTTCACAGCGATCTTGAGAATCAAAAGGCCTTTTTGATGATCTTAGGTTGAGATAAAGTGATCACCTCCACACTTCATTTTGGGTTTAAAATTGAACAAAACATTGTGCGAGTGTGAGTAGAGCATTATTGCGTACACTCTCTCTCTTTGTGTTGCAAACAAAGATTGATCGAGTTACGAATATTGTCTTTACTCGCTTTTGTTTATCTTAGAGGGCCTGCCTTGGGGAAAAAGTACTCACCCAAGGGAACGACTCAATTGGTATCACTCTAAAGCCAAGAGTATTTCAAACTGGGATATAAATGTGGGTATTGGAGTAAACACCAGTATCACGTGGTTGGCTCTGACGAGATAGATTTGAAAAGGGACTCTCGTCGTATGGGTCAATCTCCACGAACGGAAAGTCTGAATTAAAACCATTGCTTTAGAATTTCCAAAATCCTTAATCTATTTGTTGGTGCAAGAACGGTCGTTTTGAAGCTTCCCCACACTTTTACGGTCTTTAGTAGAAATGGAAAGCATGCCATGGGAGTTTCATGAGTGTTGATGCTTGGCTGCCACGTATAAGTGAGTGTCATGGAGGGGAGCCAGTGGGGTCAAGCATCTAACCATTCGCTAAAGATAAGCATAGCTGGACTTGTCCAAGTGGGGACTCAACAAATACTGTCTTTCATATCCATAGGATTGTGCTTGTTCTTGGTTACAAAACACTTTGCTTGTTCGAACACATTTGAAAACAAACACTTAACACCATCCTCAAAATTTCAAACCTTTTAGGAGGAAAATACAATTGACCTAATTCATGTGTGTTATTTCTTGCCCTTGGGATTTCATCCTTAGAGGTTTCTAAGAACTTTAATTTACATCTCAATTTTCCTACTAAAGTTAAACAATAGGTAACCCTTGCCTTAATTTCATCAAGGTTTTGTATAATATACCTTGTGAAATGAGAAGAAGTTGAGACATTGGACATCTAGTTTGAAAACCTGATCAAGAAGTGTTTGTGGTAAAACAAAGTCATTAAGCAAAGATTAAAAAACAATTGGACCCCACACATGTGTCTCCAATGATTTCACGCAAGATCAAGATCAAGAAACCAAAGGTAAAAGCCCTTAGTCTGAAATCCCATCAAAAGCATCTCTTAATGCTATACAAATTCAGACGAAGATTGATTTTTAACTTTTACAGAAAGGCTTCAAGAAACAATCTCGGTTTGTATTCATTCTATTACTGCCAAAACCCAAATATTTTTAGAGAGTTTGAACATTTTGTTTAGAGAAAAGCTTGTTCTTCAATACCAAGGTCTAGTAAACAAGTGTCTTTTTAGGTACATCCTATGATCAAAATCAAAACTTCATCCATCCTTGAACATCAAAACCAAAATCATCTCATCAACAACTCTTCAAAAATCTTGGAAAAATTCTTTATGTTAAACTTTGGGCAAAGCATTTGAAATCAATCCAAAATCACCTTGTTTGATTGAATGTGTGTTGATGCATCCTTCTACACATATTTCATCAAATTATCAAAACTTGTGAACAAATTCATCCCTTGAGAACATCCAACATCTTGGGATTTAGGAGTTCATTATCAAAATCATCTTGTTTGAATAGGAGTGTTTAGATGAATCCTTCTTCTCACACCTAGACAAATTATCATCTTGTGAACGATTTAACTCTAGGACAACATCCAACCTCTTAGAGTTTATGAGTCCACCAAAATCCGAATCCAAAACAAATCAATCCTAAATGAAGTCCTAAAAGTTTAAAACATCCCTTCAAGATTTTCTCAAGAGTTCCAATCATCCATCAAACACCCATCTTGCATCGATATCATTATCACCCTTTGATCCTTAAATCATCCTAAAATTTCTCTTTTATACCTAAAGTTAGATCAATCCAAAAGAATTAAAGAATTCACCTTCCACATTTTTGAAGATTGATCCCTATTTTATGGTGCAAACTAGATCACAACACAAGAGGAACATGGAAGCCAACAAAGAAACATCTACTACAAGTGACTTAAGTCAAACCACTCTTGAAATGAATCCCATTGGGTTTGGTAATCTCACATTTAACATTCCTACATCTTCGCAAGACCATCAAGAGGAAAGTGTCCAAATGGAGGATCTTACCAATAATCCCTTTGGAATGTCACATGAGGAAATCACCGAAATGCTTCGAAATCTAGAAAACCATAAAATTGTCAATATCATGATGAGACTCAACCCTTCACTATACATGCTCAAATTAGCAAAACAAGGGGCTAAACTCCCTTCTGGTTGCAATGTGAGCACTATTGTGGAGACATATTTTGGGATCACACCCCCAATCTCATCTGCCATCCCCATTACATCTACACCCCCATCCCAAAATATCACTCAAAACATACCACAAATCACAACATCTTTTGCTCCAACTCAACCTAATGTTAATAAGGGAAATGCATTTCTTAATGCTATTCAAACACACCGTCTTTTCAATAATCAAGACTTGGATGCAAACACCATTTTGGATCAAAACATACCCCAAAATCCATTGCATACATATGTCTAGGCTCTCACCTTTCATGATTCGAAGGACCCATCATCATCATCATTTCCTGCAACACCCCAAACCTCTCTCCCCATAACCTCACAAGGAGAGGAGGACATGTTCGGACCAGGGGGCATTTTCGAAACTACGCCATTTTCTCAAGAAATCACACCCCTCACATTTCCACCACTTTCGCCATTGCCATCATCATCCTCACCACTCCTTGGCTTAGGGCTTCCCCCTTTACCAAGTATCAATCAAACCAACATCCCAAATATCAATCAAAACATCATGACAAACTTTCAGAACTTTTCATCGACATCGCAACAACAGATGAAAACTACACAAGCAATCACAACATCATCAACCACCCCCATAATATCTCAAAACATGGTCTCTCAAGGACCAATCACGTCAATCACGCCATCTACCACTCAAACTCCAATAACTAACACGACGACACCTTTCACCACCACCACAAGCACCAATTCGAATCCACCACCACCCCTACCACCACTAACTTCTAGCATATCAAGCCAATACAACATGGCATTGCAAGCAACTTAGCAAGTTGCTTATAAAAGGGATTCCTACAAGTGCAAAAACAAAAAGCCGCACAACTAGCTACTCAGCAAGCCACTCAAGCTGCCCAAGCAGCCCATGCCGCATTACAGGCACAACAGGCTGCACAAGCCCAAGCATTCTTATAGCAACAACAACAAGCCGCACAAGCCGCACAAGCCGCACAAGCCCAAGTGCAAGCACAAGCACAAGCACAAGCACAAGTGCAAGCAAAAGAACAAGTACAAGCGCAAGCGCAAGCACAAGTACAAGCTCAAGCTCAAGCTCAAGCACACGCCCAATATCAAGCACATGCACAAGCACAAAAACAAGCAGCACAATTACAAGCATATCAACAAGCAATAAAACAATATCAAGAGCAGCAAGAAGTAGCCGAATTGGCAGCCCAACAACAAGCACAACAACAGGCTCGACAACAAGCAATCCTAGCACAACAACAACAAGACCAACAACAAGTGTTGTTTATACAGCAGCAGGTGGAAGCATACATGGCTCGACATAATGTGCAAATACCATCAAACAACACATCAAACAACCCACCCATCCAACCAATAATCGAAACACCCCAGAAAACCTTCATCCCACCCCCTAATCCAAAAAACGATGTAACAACACAAATCAGGTTGCTCTCGCAACAAGTGCTCGATCTTCAATCAGGGCGAAGCACAAAAACACCAAGCAATTTGTGTCCCTATCCATTTGATAGGAGCCTTGTGATGAAACCATTCCCGAAGGGATTTGAGATCCCCAAGTTTGACAAGTATCATGGGATGGGAAACCCTGAAGATCACATCAAGGAATTCCAGGTTCATTGCATGGAAGTCGCATATGACGATACCTATCGGATGTGGCTATTTCCTAGGAGTTTGGCTGGCCATGCTATGGAATGGTTCTCTCATCTACCTACAGGCATTAGAACATTCCAAGAAATTATAGACACATTCATCAAAAACTATGCATGTAATATTGCAATGGATGTCAGTCTAGAAGAACTCTCAGCTCTGAAACAAGGTAAGAATGAATCATTCACTTCATTCCTACAACAATGGTGATCCAAGGCCAATCAGAGTAAATGGGTCATGCCCGAGGAAAAACAAGTATGCACCATCATATCCAACCTTGACGGCCTCTTGGCATTCCATCTCAAGGTACAAGGGATCACCACGTATGACCAGTTGATCTCCAAGGCGCTCAACATCGAATGAGCCCTTATGACATAACCCACAGGATCAACTTCATACCCCGAACAACAAAACAACTGCCCACCCACCAATTACAATGACAAACCTCGCACGTGGGCAAGAAACAAAAACATTACTAATGAAGGTGTCGTTGATGCCAAGGTGGTCATTAGTGCCCCTCGCCAAAATACACCCGCACCACAAATCCAAATCCAACACCAAAAAATCATCAAGCAACACAACAACCAAACAACAATCAAGCAATTAACAATGTCAATGATCAAAGGGGACCACCCCAACCAAACAAGAATTACCTCAAGTGAAAATACATCGCTGCGGGGGAACCACTTGAAGTAATCATGAAGAAGTTGATAAATGAAAAACTCATCAAGGTGCCCACCTATGAGAATTACCAAGAACCGGCTGTGAAACCTCCTTGGTATAATGAGAATCAACTCTATGACTTCCATAAAATCAAAGGGAATACCACAAATAATTGCATACCAGTTGATCTCCAAGGCGCTCAACATCGAATGAGCCCTTATGACATAACCCACAGGATCAACTTCATACCCCGAACAACAAAACAACTGCCCACCCACCAATTACAATGACAAACCTCGCACGTGGGAAAGAAACAAAAACATTACTAATGACGGTGTCGTTGATGCCAAGGTGGTCATTAGTGCCCCTCGCCAAAATAAACCCGCACCACAAATCCAAATCCAACACCAAAAAAATCATCAAGCAACACAACAACCAAACAACAATCAAGCAATTAACAATGTCAATGATCAAAGGGGACCACCCCAACCAAACAAGAATTACCTCAAGTGAAAATACATCGCTGCGGGGGAACCACTTGAAGTAATCATGAAGAAGTTGATAAATGAAAAACTCATCAAGGCGCCCACCTATGATAATTACCAAGAACCGGATGTGAAACATCCTTGGTATAATGAGATTCAACTCTATGACTTCCATAAAATCAAAGGGCATACCACGAATAATTGTATGAGGTTAAAAAAAATAATTCAAGATCTCATCGATCAAAGAATTATAAACATGGAACAAACAATAGGAAACCAAAACCTTAAGATATGCATGAATCCGATGCCTAACCATGACAATAAAGGGAATAATAACACAAATAAGGGGAAAGAAACCCTCAAGAATGTAAAGCATGTGTATGACCACGTCGTTGCATCTCTGGATGACTACTATGCTACCATCACTATCAAAGGAGCCCATGCCGATTGTGGAGTCACCACAAGAGGCGGCAAAGTTACCATTGCAGGATCATCCCAGCCAAATAGAGTCCCCACACCTAGATCTATCCCCAATGGATAATAACGTCCTTGATCAACTCAAAAGAATGCCAACACAAATCTCCATCATGGAGTTACTAAAATTATCATCTGCTAAGAAAATCCTTGAGGAAGCATTGGCTTCATCCACTGTCCCCGCAGATCTTGATGTAGAGCAATTCCAAGCTACGGTCGGAAATATTATCACACCAAATCTCCTCACATTCTCTGACCAATATTTTCCTACCCAACCATCTCATAACCATGCACTCCACTTAGAAGTCCTAGTAATAAAAATAAAAGTCAAAAGGGTCTTAGTGGATGGAGGTGCAGGTTTGAATATATGTTCTCTCAAGCTTATCAAACAATTAAAAATCTCAGAGGATTCTATTGACAAAGGAAAGGGTATCACAATAAGAGCATATGATGATCAAGAAAGAGTGTCCCAAGGCACGATCAAAATTACTATTCAAGTAGGGCTGGCTATCATGGACACCACTTGTCAGGTCCTGGACCTTAACTTGCCGTATAACATCCTCCTAGGATGCCCATGGATTCACGCAATGCAAGTAGTAGTGTCAACTTTCTGTCAATGTGTTAAATTCACATATGAGGGACAAGAAGTCACCATCCATGGAGATTCCAAACCATTTTCCTACTGCAAAATCCTCGAGGAAAAGTACTATAAAATCCCCCAAGTACCAAAAAATGATGAGGGCCCATCTACACCATACATTGATCCTTCCACCCTCACTTCCACTTCTGCGATAGAGACACCCGCCACTCCCACCATTTCCACCATCTCTGACATTAAGGTCATCATCCAAGATAACAGTTGTGGAAACTACAAGCTCCGTAAAAATACTTTTGTAGTAGGAGAGTTACCACAATCTCCTAGATCACGAGGACGTTCACAATCAAATGAAGCCTCCACATCTCAAATGTCTCCTAAAGACTATCCCAAATTTACAAGTTGGGGAGATCTTGGCCAAGAAGTCATAGAGGAAGATCCATCTCATATCTTATACCAAGATGATAGACTGGCAACCAATCTACCAATGGATGATAGAAGCAAGGGTCTGAAAATGATGCTCGCAATGGGCTATGATAGAAATCAAAGACTTGGAAAAAATGACAATGGGCTTATAATACCTATCATTCCGAAGACACGAATGAGAAATCTTGGTCTTGGATGTACCCCTCTAAGTATAACCATATGTGGTCGAAGTCCTCCAGTTAGAAAGGTCAATAATCCTCCTTAGCTATACACAACCGAACTTCGCTTATCAGTATCTACAGGTCGAGTATTAGACAATTTCACATTTGACATAACTGATGTCTGTAGTAGTAACAATGATGAGGATCCCACAACCAACCTACCTAGGCTATTTGAGGATACCACTCTTTTTATGATTAGCACCCTATCTTTTGAATCAGACCACCAAAATCATGAAATTCGCCTAGTATACCCCCAACTCATCGACTATGACCAACGAGGAGCACCAATTCTTGATACATTCAAAAACGATGAGGCGCTCTTAGAATTCATGGGACTACAGGATAAAATTCCATGTGGGGATCACAAAGCAGGGTTCATAATTGAGCTAGATACACATGCCTATTATGGGGAAATGATTGAATCCCTTAGTTGCAAAAGTGAAAAATTAAGAATAATATCTAAGTCCTTGAGTGAAAACCACACTGTGGCACTCTTTGACTAGAAAAAAGTAAAAAGAAAGGATGCATCCAAAGGTGAAAACCTCTCAGAGGCGCCTGAGGATGAGGGATTCAATCTTCCTTTCAGAGCTCTTCATCAAGAAAAATCAACAATCCTGGCAGAAAGATGCAATCCGGTCAATCTAGGAATAGAGGAAACTCCGCACATCACATTCTATGCGGAGTCATTACTATCAAAGGAACAAGAGCTCCTAACAGCCTTCCTAAGAGAGAGTCAAATAAAATTTGCATGGAGCTATGCTGATATGCCAAGACTTGATCTAGAAATTGTGGTTTGCCACTTAGAAGTATACCCTGAAGCAAAGCCTGTTAGACAAAAGCTTAGGAAAATGCACCCTCAGATCGCCTTGTTAGTAAAAATGGAACTAAAAAAGCTATTAGACGCAAGATTCATCCAACCGATAGATTATCCAGAATGGGTGTCAAACCTGGTGCCTATCTCAAAACCCGATGGGGGCATTAGAATCTGCATAGACTTCAGAGACTTGAACAAAGCATGTCCAAAAGATGATTTCCCGTTGCCCAATATTGACATGATTGTAGACATGACGTCGAGACATGAAATGATTTCCCTGATGGACGATTTCTTAGGTTATAACCAGATAATGATTGCCAAAGAAGACCAACACAAAACGACCTTCACTTGTCCATAGGGGACTTACTGCTGGAATATGATGCCATTCAGCTTGAAGAATGTAGGAGCAACATACCAAAGGGCCATGACATTAATCTTCCATGACATGATTCACAAATTTTTTGAAGATTATGTTGATGAAATTCTAGCCAAATCCGAAAGGAGAAAGGATCACATAGCAACCCTAAGTGCCATATTTGATAGGCTGGAGGAGTACAAAGTCAGATTAAACCCAAAGAAGTGCGTCTTCGGCATACAGTCAGGAAAACTGCTAGGATACATAGTATCAATGAGGGGTATTGAGGTAGATCCAAAAAAGGTAAAATCAATCCTTGAGATGGAGGCACCAAAAACATTAAAGCAATTGAGAGGCTCCAAAGTAGGCTTCAATCCATTCGAAGGTTCATAGCACAGCTAGCCGACAAACAAAATCCATACTCTTACCTACTTCACAAGGGAGTAGCGTACAAATGGGATAACAAGTTTGAAGAGGCATTCAATAAAATCAAAGAATATTTACTAACACCACCAGTCCTAATGCCACCAATCCCAAGAAAACCATTAATTCTCTACGTCAGCAACAATAGTAGCCCTCGGAGCTCTCCTAGCTCAACATGACGAAAATGGAACAAAAAGGGCCATCTATTACATCAACAAAACAATGGTTGGGCATGAGCTAAAATATTCATTTATTGAGAAAGCATGTTTAGCAATAGTGTTTGCATCACATAAATTCAGACATTACATGTTGGCACACAAAATAAAACTCATCCCCAAAATCAACCCTCTCAAATACTTACTGTAAAAAGCAATGCTCACTAGAAGAATGACCAAATGGGTGATGATACTATCAGAATACGACATTGAATATGTGGTGCGGAAAGCAATCAAAGGCCAAGTCATCTCAAATCAACTTGCAGAAGCACCAATCAATTCAGAGAATCCTCTTGTCTCAGAGTTTCCAGATGAATCTATTTTCAATCTCAACATAACCGACCACTAGAAACTTTACTTTGATGGCTCATACACACAACATGGATTAGGAGCCGGTGTCTTCTTTATCACCCCACAAGGGGAATGCATACCAAGGTTCTATAAGTTGGCATTTCCCTACACCAATAACATTGCAGAATACGGGGCTTTAACCATAGGTCTTAGAATAGCAGTGCAATGGAACATTATAGCTCTTAGAGTATACAGAGACTCTCAATTGATAATAAACCAAGTGAATGATGAGTACCAAACTAAAGATGATAAACTCACTCCATACAAGAAATTGGTGGAGACTCTCAAAGAATCCTTCATCAAAATTACATTTGAGTAGATTCCCAGAGCCTACAATAGAGCAACATACGCCATGGAAACAATTAGATCCTTACTGTACATCCCTCACAACGTTCCAAAATATGAATTCCTGATAGAGCAACTTCTCGTGCCTGCATTCGAGGTACCATAATTAGAATTCGTGTGGAAATCATTGGTCCCAATGATCCTTGGTACCATGACATTTACACATACCTTCGAATAGGAGTCATACCCACCGACTTACCCTCTATCCTAAAATGAACCTTTGTCAAAAAGGCATCCCAATTCATCATCCTAGGAGATACCCTATATCGTAGAAGCATAGAAGGAACCCTACTACACTACTTAAATGCTGAGGAGGCATTGAATGCTCTAACTGAAATACATAATGGTATCTATGGTTCACACTCGAGTGGAATGACTATAGCCAAGAAATTGCTGAGGATGGGGTATTATTGGCCCACAATGGAAAGAGAAGCACATGACTATGTCATAAGGTGTCTACAATGTCAGCAACATGGGGACCTCATCCATGCTCCAGCTCAAGAGCTTCATCCCATCATCACACCATGGCCCTTTTCGTAGTGGGGACTCGATCTCATTGGAAAAATCACTCCCACTTCGTCTAATGGCCACAAATTCATCATACCTACCATAGAGTACTTTACTAAGTGGGTGGAAGCCATACCCATGACGTATATAACTGGGAAGTAGATATCAAATTTCATCGTAAAATATCTCATTTGCCGCTATGGTGTGCCACAAGGTATTATCTCAGATAATGGGACACCATTTAAGAATCAGGATGTCAGTGACTTACGTGAAAAATTCAAAATCCAACATCGCTTCTCCACCCCATACCATCCCCAAGGCAATGGCCAAGCAGAAGCTACAAAGAAAACCATTTTGAAAATCCTCAAGAAAACAGTCAATGATGTAGGTCGTGACTAGCATCTGCAGCTTAATCCCACCCTTTGGGCCTATTGAACTAGCATCCGCACACCTACCGGTGCCACCCCCTTCTCCCTGGTATACGGATCAGAAGCAGTACTCCCCATTGAGATCGAGCTCCCATCACTCAGGATATCACTACAAAACCTCATCACGGATGAAGAGTACCAAGTATCAAGACTAAATGAGTTGGAGCTACTAGATGAATGACATATAGACAGTTTAAATCATTTGCAAGTCTATCAGAATAGACTCAAAAGGAGCTATAATAAGAAAATCAGAAGTAGGAATTTCCAAGTTGGAGAACGGTATTAAAGGCGAATCAGAAGAATGTCCCAAACCCAAGCAACAAAAGAAAATTTGAACCCAATTGGTTGGGACCATTTGTTATCATAGCAAGTTATAAGTTAGGGGCATATCAGTTATCAACACCCGAAGGGGAACCTCTACAAGAGCCCATGAATAGCTCTCATCTCAAAAAGTTTTATGCCTAAATCTTTCAAGGTATAGAACTAAAAAAATAAAAAAATTAGAAAATGTCCTGAAAAAATGGTTACCTTGGTGAAAACTTGGCAAACAGGCGTCTTGGTGACAACAAAAAAATATAAAAAGACAAAAAAAGAAGAAAAAATCAGAAAAAGGTTTAAAAATAGTAAAGAGAAAAATCGTCCTCTAGTGAAAACCACTTCGGTGGCACTTTGGACAAGTACCTTGGTGAAAACCTGACAAACAGGTGCCTTGTGTAAATAAGTAATTTCCATCCACCAAGATCTTTATGGCTTGTTCTGCATCATCCATCCATTACATTTCCATCATCCATCGCATTCAAATCTCCATCCAACACTCATCCACCTGCATTTGCACCATAGCTTGGTCCTGTGTTCGTATCATGACCCCTCCTAGTACTACTCAGCCCATCCTTAAGGTCAATTTGTCCTGCCTTTATTGGAGTAGTCTATTGCATCATGTTGGGGGCATGTTCTCATCGGATCAGATTTGTGTATATTCTTAAAGTCTTAAAATTAGAAAATCCAAAAACATCGAAAGAGCATAAAATCCAAAAACATTCAAAACATATTAGAATCCCAAATAGGTCAAAAAGTCAGTCAAAAAGTCAAAAACAAAGTCGTCTTGTCGAACTACGGGTCTCTGAGCCTTGAACGTAGGAAAGGTTGATCTTTGATCATCCCCCGAGACACTTAGGTCATTCCTTTAGGAGTCCGTCATAATAAAGTGACATTTCATCATGTATATCGTCGTCTGTAAATTGGTCAAGTCGTTAGTTGAACTACGTGGTCTCTGCATGTATAACGTAGGCAAGGCTAATCTGTTGATCAGCCCTTGAGGCCCCTAGGATAGGTCTTTAGGTTAGTCTCTTGGTCGAATTCTCAGAAAACCCCAAAACATTGGAAAATAAAAAATCAAAACATCTGAAAATCTCAAAAAATACCAAAAACAACCTCAAAACATTGCAAAACTCCAAAAAAAATCCAAATATTTGAAAAAATCTATCCATCTCATCTCACTTCCACCCACAATAACACCATCCATAATAAACTGATTGTCATCCTCAAAGTTCTTTGGTGAAACAGTTAGAAACAAGTTTAGCAGGTGACAAAGTAAAACTCAAAACGTCAAGTCTCAGGTGTAAGTCAGTTCATAAACAAGTTGGACAACTCTTTGTGTCGATAACCTATCATCCAATCAGTCCCATATCAATCATTTGATAACATCATGTCCTAGGATGTATCCTTCCTACAATGGGCATTATTTATCAGAAAGAACACTTTGAATAAGGGTGATCCCACAAAGCTGGTTTACAATTTATGGGAGATTTTGTTTTTTGTTGAAATCACATACTTTTAAAAAATATAATGATTTAAGCCTTAAAAAGTTCTATTTAAAGCATTCCAATTGAAGAGGGTTTGATTAAACTACCTTAAATCAAACCCCCTTGGATAGAACCCCACTAGTTTTAAACCATACCTATAATGGAGTCTCCTTTACACCTATCAAAATGCAGATAAAAAACCACTTTTGATTTACCTTTGGGATCAAATGAATTCATTTAAAATTTATTTTTGCAAGTATGTAGTCCTTATTATAAGCTTCCCAAAAAGTATAATTTTAAATAAATTTAAATTTATTATTATATTTATTTTTTATTTCTTGTGAATGTAGGTTTTTCACCGAAAAATCAAGCTCTCTTCTGCACATGTGGAAAAATAGCAGATTATCAATTTTTTGAAAAATATGAGTGCACCATATATTGACATCCTTGATCCAACAAAGAAAAATAAATTGAATTTTGATACATACAAAAAAGTTACATGTTATACTCTACCGCTATGTTTGAATTGTAATTGGTTTGACTTCAAACTTGATTAAAGAAAAATATTCAATAAAAAACTATCTAACCAAGTGGACGCACTAGATATCGGAGTTAAAAATCTAAATTCAAAATAATTATAATTTTATCCTTAATGGAAAAAAATTTGTGCGTTATACGGTGAGCGTCACTTTTTAAAAATGTTGTTTTATTAAAAATTATTTTTCTAGGGAGATGTATAAAGAAGTACAATTTGATTCCAAAAATTTTGAAAAAATTATATTTAGAATATATAGACAAAATTTCACAAAACACTAGTTTTCATCATCTTCAAATTCCTCACGGTTTAGCCATTATAGGTGCCCGAAAGTGAAGATTTAGTTAAAAAAAAAATTTCAGTGTCCAGTTTGGCGAAAAATTGTAAACCACTATTGTGGGATCACCCATAAATGAAATGATGTGCCACCATCCACTAACATGTCCTAGGATGTATCCTTCCTACAATGGGCATTATCTTTTGGCAATTGTTTCGGTTCTTATCCTTAAAAACACATTTTCTTTTGGTTAGCAATACTGAAGAACATCAGCTTGTTTGTTTACTTTATCTTGGTCTTTTGACTTATCTCTTTGCGCTCATTCCAATAACCTCTCGATGATGTCCAAACAAAGGGATTTAGAGAGATAGGAATGGGGCAACACTCATTATATTTTTTCTACTGTGCTTGTTGGACGTTCTTGTAAAATAACCTTGGCGAATACTTGCTTTGTTAGATATGTATGGAGGGTGTTTTGGGAAATTTGTTGACTATTGCATTGATAGGTTATACCTTTCTGTGTTTTGGTTTGAGGTGTTTGAAACTTCTAAAGTGCATCCTAGCAAGGTTTCTGTATGCCAGTTGTGAACAAGAATACGCCTATCTATTTGTCGAGTCAAAGTCCATCACACTAAGTACAACACCATCTTGGTCCTTTATACCTTGATGCATCGTGCTTATGTGTGTTATCAAACATAAGGTAAGTGACCCTTTTAAAATCCCAATTCTTGATAAGCAAATCATCCATTTCTCATAAAGTTAGCTTGTTGGATCCTCTTGTCATCATCTCATTTCTTCTTTCTTCTCTCCACGCTAACATAACATCACTAGTGCGTCCATCTTGCATCCACAAACCATAAGCATTTTGCACATCATCTCACATGCATTTTCATCATCATAATATAGGTTTGTTAGTCTAAGCATCTCATAAGTCATATATTTGCATAAAACATCCATTGCATAACCATAGCATATCACATCATCCATCTCATCCATCTCACATCATATCATCATTTAAGTTGTTTAGGATAATATAGATTGGTTATTCTAAGCATCTTAAAATCATCTCATTTGCATCACCATCATAACCATCCATTTTGAACCTCTTTATCGTGATATCGACCCTCAAATCGAATCTTTTCACTCGATCTCTCAAGGGGGCAATGTACTAGTGTACTTCTTTCTACTCGGGCATCCAAAAAAATTAGAATTTTTTTGAATTTTGATTGCGGAAAGTTTATTCTTTGAACCAACGCAACAAGTACATTGCTTCAAAGAGGGGAAAAATCTAGACACATAAAATATGCATACATTTCAATCCACTAGTTTAATTAAATAATCTTCTTAATCAAATCTAACATTTCATCCTTCAATTAAATAAATTCACTTCATCATTACCTCATTTAAATAAATCAATCAAATCCTAACATTTCATCTTTCATAAATCATCTCCTAGATTCATCTTCCTCAAATTAATTAACCTTTATCAATCAAATCCTTTTAATTAAATAAACCAAACTTTATTTAATTAAATCTCAAAATTCATATTTCTCCCTCTTGATTTAAATAAATCAAAATATTTAAGTCAAATGGGTCAAAACCCCTAATCACCATCTTAAGTTAATCAAACTATGATTAATCTAATATAACCACCCATCACATCCTATAGCTTTTCCCACTTGCACCAATAAAGCATTTTAATTCATTTATTAAATTCAACATTTTCCCTCAACAAAGCATCTTTTGGGAATATTCTCCAAGTTTGAATTTGAAAAGAAAGTTGACTTGTCCCTTCCAACATGGCAATAACTTCTCTCTTACATGTCCCCCACTTAGCATTTAACTCTCAAATTCAAATTTGAATCTCCCCCTCTTTAGCACATTGACCAAAACTTGCACATTCCTTAACCACTCACAAGGTGACAAGTGGCTTCATCTCATTGGTCAAATCTTTATTCCACATTGCTCTATTTTGAGCACTCTTAGCATTTGACATTCTATAAATGGAAGCTTAATTCTTCAACAATTCATCTACAATCTCATGCAAAGTCACTCTCTTCAATTGAGAACTGATTTTGTCGATCTCACTCTATCTTCAAGGCATTGCATCATTTGAGTTTTATCAAGGATTGGGAAAGGGTCACTTGCACAATTGACACCAATCCAATATGGAATAGGTATAGATCATGCTTGCTTCTTTCATGTTTCTTTTATTAGACATGATATATTATTTCATAGGAGTACTTGTAAATATGCATGTATTAAACTAACCCATGGCTAATATGTGTTTGAGGTTTAAGTCATTTGCATATTTAGAGGTGCTTCACAAACAAAGCTTCTAACGATTTGAATTTAAACATATTCGAGTAACTGCACCTAATGTCCTTGTAAGCTTTACACTGCATGATGTAGTGCCATTCTGTTTCCACTAAACCCAAAGAGCAGAAACAACAAATCCTATCAGCCCATGCCTCGGGTATTTTCAATCTCCCCGTTTCACATCTCAAATGGTGAGAACTAGTTCTCAACTGTGCTATCAACATTTTAGCCTTCCACTTTATATCTACCCCCACATAATACTTTTGCTTGTGATCACAAGTGTGGTTAAAGTGCAAAACATAGTATTCTCTTTTTCTACTAAGTTGTTTTGACCACAAGATTTGTTTGACTTTCTCTTTTACATACCTTTTAATTTCTACATTTGTGTTTGGAAACTCCTACATGCTTATCCCCCATTTTTCCATCCACTTGCCATTTTGCCTCATCCACGTGCTCTTCCTTCTAGTTAAGTTTTCTTCCACCACAATCTTGGGCCACCGATGTAAACAACCAAGGAGATAATTTTTGTTTGTAAACAATACTTTCCTCATTTCCTATTCACATCCACTGTTTGAATTTTTGTTTCTTCTATCTACTCCCTGCATCTTAATCCCACATGTGTCGGGTGAGTAAAAACAAGGGAGAAGAGAATTGTAAATGAAGGCTTAAGATAAATAAGTTAAAACATTGATAATAAATATTATAATCTTTAAATATAAAATTCAGTATCTATCTTTTGAAATGTATATATAATTCTAAAATCTAAATTTGAAATATATATATTTTTATTATATTGATTGGATTTATGCATTTTTATATATAATTAAATTTTTTAATGTTGAATTATTTTATTTTATTTTTATAGATCCATATTTTACTAAGAATAATTATTAGTAATGTAAAATTTAATTTTAATTTATTTATACATTTAAAAAATAAATTAATTTTTTTATGATGTATCATTAAAATGTATTCTAAGGTTAATTTATATATTTGATTCAAATTTTGTAGGCATGTTTCATCCAAGATTATATTGAGAATGAAAAACAGCAAGAAAATGATAGAAAATATACCTTAAATTATATGACACAACATTGTTAACAAAAGCTTTGAAAGAGTTGGAGTCCCGACCTAAGGGAATAAATATGCTTATACAAATTTGCAATTGATATAGTTTTATAATTTTTTATGTGTATATAGCTAGGGGAAACTAGGGCTAACTTCGCGCATTCGTAGAGAGTGAAGAATACGTTGAATTTGTTCCATTTTTTCCGACTTGTAAGCGAGTTATTAGCTTAAAAATAAAATTTTGGCTTGTGGGTAGTTAAAACACATTTGCTTGAACTCGTCAAGTGAAAGGTGGTAAAAAAAGGTGTTCTTAAACCTCCCTCTGCTACATAATATATAGAATAATAATGTTAGTATTATTTGTAATATATTAATTATATGTTTTAGGTGCATATTTAATTAATATTTCAATTGTAATAATTACAAAAATTACTTTTTTATTTAAATATTTATTAAGGTGTTCTTAAACCTCCCTGGTACATAATATAGAATAATAATGTTAGTATTATTTGTAATATATTAATTATATGTTTTAGGTGCATATTTAATTAATATTTCAATTGTAATAATTACAAAAATTACTTTTTTATTTAAATATTTATTATCTTAACAATTTTTTATTTTTATTTTTTGTTGCCGCAAGGGTATCCCCGTGACCCAGCCCAACGTCCAAGGGGCGAGTTGAGGCAAGACTAATCCCCTACAGGTGGGAACGACAACCCACAAGCCGGTCCACCGGTTAAGCTTGGGAGCGAGAGTCAAACTCGAAACCTATGGGGAATCTTAACAATTATTATTATTCTTTATTTATTTTTAATTATTATTTTCATTAATATCTAAATTTTGATATATTTTAACTTTGCATTCAATTTATTTGAAATTTATTTTAACTATTTTTTGGTATGAAATTATAAATATTATAACATGACATGGTATGGATTTATGAATATTTAAAGATTTATGATATAGAAAATTTAATTTAATTTCAAATATAGAATTAATTGTAGAATATGTAGATAATTGTGAAATATATAATAATATTTTTTAATATAAAAAATAATACTAAATATGAAGATCTATGTAAAAGTATAAAATTATAACACACACACACACACACAATTTTAATAATATATATTAAATATGTTCTATTTTTAATAATTTTTGTCACATAAGAGTGCAATAGATGCTTGGAGAAGAATATATTGTAGCATAAATAAAGTCAATGATTTTTTTGGAAGGATTGCGAAGTATTTGAAAGGTATCTATTTCATCAAAATTGTTCAGGGTACAATTTTGGCCTTATCTTTTAGAATATAAGGAGCTTTGCAAATCCATTAACTTCAGAAAAACAACCAAAAACATATTTTCATAAAAGATAAATATCATAAAATATCACATGTATAATATGATGTTTTATATCAATTGATAGAAGATTATCAACAATAAAAAAATTACCTATAATTTATAAAAAGAACAATTGTTTTTAAAAATTAATAAAAAGAACAAATTTTTTTATTTTTTTTTAAAGAACAATTGTTTTTCATTGTTTTTATAATTTTATTTCTATTATTTAAAAATGTTTTAGAATGAAATCAAAGAATATTTTTATTTTTTAAAGATTTTCAATATTTTTTGTAATTTTAATTATATTAATATAGTAACTTACTTTTGTATTCAATAATAAACTCAGTAAGATCTTTAAAGAAATTTGATAATTATGTTGAATTGTAGTGGTTGAAGGTCTTAACTATATACAAATTTCTAAAAAAAACAAATGTTTTTTAAAAATTTATAAAAAGAACAATTATTTAATTCAACCCATTCATTTCCTTTGCAGTCAATTTCAAGTTATTTGCGCTTGGCGATCTACAGAGTAAATTCTAGAGCAAAAATCGAGAGCTTGCCTGTAATCGCATCATTGCTTTGCTTTCTCTGCACTCGATCATATATTTATCCAATTTTTCATCTGTTGTGTATTATAATTAATTAATATAATTAACTTAATATAATTATATTAATTTAATAATTTATTTTTGTATTCAATAGTAAATTCAGGAAAGTTCTTTCTTAATTTTTTTTTAAATTTTAGAAACTTCCTTGTTAATTTTTTACATATTTTTTAATATTTTATCCTTATAAATAAATATTATTTTTGTAGATAAGATTACTTAAAAAATATATATAAAAAATGTTGAGAATATATATATTTTTAAAATGTGAGGAATATCTCTTTTTAAAAGATCTTGAATATTTTTTAATTTTAAATATGTTAATTTAGAAGCTTAATTTAGAATACTTTTAAGTTTTAAATATGTTAATTTAGAAACTTCCTTTTACATAAAATAGTAAATTTAAATTACTTCTTTTTTACTTACTTTCTTATTGTGATAACTTTTGATCAATTTTATTAAGTATAAAGATTTACCCAAAATTTAATAAATAGATTAAAAAAAACTGTCATTGCATGTCAATTTTTACTTGAAGAGTTTTTCTTTACATGTTTCATGGTAATTGTAAGAACGCCTCTTGGAATAACAATAAAATCCAACCTAAAATTTCTCCACAATCTACCCCATCCGTTTTGTTAAAGTGCAGTTAAAAAAAGTCTTTAAAATTTAATGATTAGTTTAAAACTTAAGGATCGAGTTGAGAAAACAATAATTATGCATCGCGTAAAAACAATAGTTTAAAATGGTGGGTGCATTCTCGGGGCTAGATAGCCATTGTCTAAACATCTATCAGAAAATTTAAAGGAAGCTTCTAATACATTTGAATACTATAGTCTTCCTTCAAATATTAAGATTCTTCAATAAGGACAACAAGTTAATTATGCTCTAATGAAAACCATAATCAAGAACAATGATCCTCAAAAATATGATGAGGCTAAGGGGAAAAACGAATGGGAACAAGCTATGCATAATGAATATGGTTTCTTGATAAAGAATATAAATTGTTGGTGAAATTTCCCATGGGAAAGAAAGTGGTCAACAATAAGGGGGTCTATAAGACTAAGTTCAAGTTTGATGTGAGTAGTAAAAAACACATAAGACTAAGTTCAAGTTTGATGGAAGTAGTTTAAAACACAAGTAAATATTAGTGGCCAAAGGGTACTTGCAAAAGGAAGGAATTGACTACACAAACTTTTGCCCCAATAGTAAAAATCAATATTGTTAGGATTACTATAGGATTAGTAGTTCATTTCAACTCACCTCTTCACCAAATGGATGCTAAGAATGAATTTTTTAATGCACCTCATTTTCCAATTACCCCCAAACACCTCATTCCAAAAATATATGTCCCCTCACATAACAAACACCTCAATTCACCTAAATACTTTGCACTTTCATAATCATGCAATAAATTTATGCTTCCAAACCTATCTATCAAGATAGTTTTGCACATGGTAGCGTTCTAAATTATTAAACTTTCCTTTTCCCAATGAACATTCTTTTCTCCTAAAAAAAATAACTCTAATTTATGCCTATTTGTTAGCCTAGTCTCAAGATAGCTTATTTAAGTGGGATAAAAAAGATGGATACTATTTCAAAATTGAAGCCAAATTTTGATTCCACTTCACCTTCACCTCCTATCCAATCTGGGCACCCAATAAACCAATTTCCTTTTTTTTAAACATGGGAGTTATAAATTAAAAATGCCAAAGAGTTACAAATTAAAAATGCCAAAGAATCCCAGCCTAGGTGTGGGATATGGGGTTGATTGAACATTTAATGTTCAAATGATTTTTCTTTTTCTTTTTAAAACTTCTTTATCTTGATAAATGAAATTCCCTTCAATTAAAAACCAAAGGCCAAAACTCCTAAAGTTTGAATAATTGAAATAAAATGATCTGGAGCATGAAATCAACTTGGACACACACCAAAAAGAACAAAAAAATTTAAAATAGAAGCACTACCAATATATTGAAAACTGTACTTCACTCGATGCCCTTGCATCACTTGTTGGGATACTCACCTAGTGGATGGCCTGAGGTTTTGCTACCCCAAAGTGAGCACACATGTTACAAACAAACAACCTAGATGTGTTCCACATTGCGTTGGACTGTCAAAGCTTGATCCTTTTTCTCAAAAATAGCCACATTCCACATCGTGTTGGAATGTTTGAAGTTTGATCCTTTACATTTCCTTTTTCTTGGTCTTTGATAGCGTATAGTTATGTATCTTTATCAAATTGTTGCATACATAAGTTTCTTGAATGTCTACTTTAGTGTGAGTTTGTCATGGGGGAAAACTCTCACTAAAGTGGGGGAAAAATGTATTAATAGAAATAGTATCCCTTTTTCTTGAATTTGGGAATAATTAACAATAAATGAGCCTAATATTTCCTTGATTTAGTGTTGTAATGTGTTTTACACATTCACATTAAGTCTAGAAACCTTTTAATTAAAATGGACTTAATTATGCCTTATTTAGGGTATTGTAAAGTGTTTTCTTACAATTTCACACTTATCTAGGGATTTATTTTAATTAATCGAGGTTAATTAGAGCTTAATTGGCCCCTCAAATTCAAATCCAAGCCTTATTAATTGCATTTTTTGAGGGATAAATCTTGAAACTCATTAATAATGTTGCATAACACTTAATTTGGCAAGGTTTGAGTCCTTGGATAGTGACTTGGGACCCATTCACCACCTATTGAATGGATCCTCACTATGTTTTAGGACCCCATTTTTACATATTATTTCACCTCCTTGAAACTTGGTGCTAGTTAATTGTGATAGGACCCATTTTCCCAAGGTGGAAAATGGGTCCTCCTCAACTAAGGACACCCCTTTTTGGGCTTATTTATGGTGGGATTTTAATGATTTTGAATCCTAGATTTGATGCCAAGTTGTGTTATTTGAATTTCGAGATTAAATCTTAACATAAACCTATAAATATAAGGCTATTTCACATAGTTTCATGCTAGATCTTCATAAGCAATCAAGAGCACTTTACAAGAGCATTTTAGAGCATTCAAGAGCATTCAAGAGGACATTCAAGAGCAGATTAGTGAGTTTTTATTGAAACAATTGCAAGTCATATCATCATGTCAAAGGTATAGTGCATCATGCATGTTGTTGAGCTAATGTTGTGATGTAGCATTGAAGATTCAATTCAAGCATTGTTTCATATCAAATTCAAGATCAAGATCTATATTCCTTATAGCCATTTCATGCTAGATTTCTGATTTATCATTCCAAGACTCTATCCAAGGTATCATTATTTCAAGTTTCATGTTTCATTGTTTCATCATAAGGTTTAATTACCTAAATGAGGTTTGACTAGGTCAAACCCCTATCCCCTAACAATCAACAATTTTTCTTCTCATGATGTGTGCTTGCAGGTTGTAGGTAAAAGATCAAGTGGAGAACAAAAGTTTCAAAGTTGTCAAGATTGAAAAGTTGTAAAAGTTGTCATCTACATTGTAATTTCATGGAAAGTTTCCTACATAATTTATTTCTAAATTTCAGGGGCTAATCACCTAGGAGCTGGGAGTGCAAAAATTGAAGAATAGAACCCAACAATCAATTTTTAGAAACCCTAATAGGGACCCATTTTCCACTGGGCGAATGAGTCCTTAGTGAGCTTTCAAACAACACTTTTTCAACAAGGTACACATTGTTTCAACATCTTAAAACCTTCCTTATTGATGTTATAACAATTAGGGTTGTTTCTGATTGTTTTGATTATATGGGAAAAATAGGTTTGGAAGGGACCCGAAACCCTTTACAACAAAAGATACTAAGAGCTGCTAAACAGGATTTTTAGAAAGTCACCAGCAATAACCCAAAAGCCAAAAACATAACAAAATGGGTGCTGATCTAAAAATAAGAAAATTAAACTAACAACAACACCCAACAACATCAAAACAACAAAACAATAAGAAAGAAACCTACACCTAGCAGGAAACAAAAAGCGACTAAGAAGAAGACCGGACACTAATTCAAACTACTTAGGGTAATGGCCACCTCAAGCTGTTGGCTTCTATGTCTTTCGATTATATCCAACAACTCCTTCTCAACATCAAAGGATCTCTTCCAATCAACTGACCCTCTAACAACAGGTCCTTTGTCATCATCTTTAGCACCTTTTTTACCTTTTCCTTTAATTGAATGCTCTTTCTCCATAAGCTTAGAGAAATAAACCTAATCCTCCTTGAGCTCACTTATCTTTATGAAAAGGAATTCCAAGGAGTTCGTGTCGTTCTTCACAAAGATACAACATGCTTGCAAAAGATTTTTGATATCTGTGTTCATTCCCAAAATCTTGGCTTCCTGAGCAGACAATCTATCTTCACATAGAGATTTGAAATCATGGTAGGAACCCTCAAGGTCCACAATTCTATCAATAAGAATGTCTGACACTGAACCCTTTAGAACATTCTTCATATTCTCCTTCAAACCTCTAATTTTAATATTAATCTTATTGAACTCTTGAAGAGTCCACTTAGCTAACTTAAAAGTTCCAATAGCCCCATCCCGAGCCATTTCCAACAAATTAAACATGGAGGTAAAATCATCATCAAGGTAAGAAAAGTCCTCACAGAGAGGATTTACCTTTAAAGGCTCCTGTTTATCTTTTTTCTTCACCACATCCTCCTCATCAAGACCCTTTATCTCCTTGTCTTGCTCCACATTGGATGAATCTTGCATCGGGGAGTCCTTAATGGCCACCATCTTATCGCCATAATCCTTTCCATCACTAGACACATTGGGGTCCTTAGCCAACACATTCGAGGCCTTGTTCTTTAGGTTGGCAATAAGCTTAGATGACCTCCGCGGCTTGTCTTCCAAGCCCAAAACATTATACTATGGCCCCACCTCAAAGCCACCACCAACAACATCCTGACCAACAACCATCTCCTGGGTCTTGGGAGGGGAACCATCTGAGTCCACTTTTGTGTCCTCACTTTCAAAAAGGACAAGTCGCTTAGCTGCCCTATTACTCTCAGAACCACCCAAATTCCTCTTCTTTGAAGATGTAGTCGCCATGCCTAGAGACACATCCTCCTCCTCTTCGTTCCATTCCTCCTCATTCGAAGTGGAGTTTGAGCCCGAAGACCCTGAAACATCACTCAAAGTCTTCTCCTTACCCTTAATGGAAGGAGGAAGGAGAAGAGACATAACATGCTCCATAATTAATAAAATAAGACCTTCATTGAGAACGAGAGCCCTCCTATTCTTCAAATGAGCGTAAACAGAGACCTCTATAGACGATAACAGGAAAAATGGGAAAGAAATGAATAAACCATATCTAAAATGGTTCAAGAGAGTGAAGTGGTGACCAAGAATAGCAGTAAACCTCCCCTCCATAGTCACATATCGCATAAGCACCTCAACAACACTTGCCCAAATTTTCTTAAGGGATTTTCGCTCATAACCCCAACTTTCCAACTTAACTAAGTTTTTCCACTCATCATCTTTGAAGAATTGGGGCATCGCTTCCTCGTTACTCTTTTTGTCCTTGAAGAACTTGCAACCAACCGTCGGCATCCCTGTAATAGTAGCAACCAAATCCTCATTCACCTCCACTTCTAAGCCTTTTATCTTGAGCCTCCGGTTATGCTAGAAAGACACAAACTACACTGAGGCATTAGGTTCATGCCCATGTATGTAGCCTCTCTAAGAATGAAGTGAAATTACCATGATGCAATATATTCCAAAGCTTCTTCTTTTTCTTAATGCCCCCATAGGAATGCAACTCGATTCTTCTTCTATCACTGCCCATGTCGCACAACACCAGAACAAGCAACCCCTTGCGAAAAACACTCAATTGAAAGCCAGAGAGCAAGAAGACACCCACAAAATGTGCAAAATAGAAGAAGGTACTATCTAAGATAAATGTCGCATCGTCCCAACCCACACCATCATTCCTCAATAAAATCCTAGATTTCTATGGAAGGATCAAGCCCTCCTCGCACACACAAAAATCATTTAAATTGACAACCTTGTTGGTAAAAAAATCTGCCAACGAGTTTCCTTCTCGGTAAACGTGAGAGACGCGGGTCTCTTCACAAGATTGCAACATGATTATAGTATCTTTAATGAGCTGATCCACATTCCAACTTGGAGGATGTGTGCCACATAGATAATTAATTATGTTTAGAGAATCACCTTCAACTTATAATTTGGAGTAACCTTTACTGATTACATACTTAACACTTATGAACGTAGTCTCTGCCTCTGCATAGTGATTGGTTTTCTGATTGTTATTTATGCATGTTACCCTCATAATTGAATGAAACAATACCTTAGATTTTTTTTTGGTTTATCATCTTGTTAATTTATTTTGATAAACTTATTTTTTGGTGTTTCATTTTGTTATTAATGAAATAAATATGCTAGATTTGTTGATCTAATTATGATGGAATTTACTAAGGATTGTTCATTGTGTAGGTCATTGTTAGCAAAATTGTGAGTACATAATGTTCTTATTTATCAATTAATTGTTGGGAGTAGAAGTTACCTGTTGGAATTAATGGTATCATAAAATTTTATATGTTTTTATTTCTTTGTATAACCATCATGAATTATCATACCATTGTGGGTAGTGTGTTATTAAATTGTTAATGAAAGTCTTAGTTAACACCTTTTAAGGGATATATAGGGTTCCTTACTCAATTTGATTATAATTCATTCATGTATGTAATAAAGTTAGTACAAGGTAGATTTCTAATGATCTTGAGTTTTGCAAGATACTTCGAATTGAGAGTTAATTTGTTGGATATCTAAGAGTGTGTTTCCTTGTTCGATTATATTAACCGATCAACTAGTTTTATATAGACATGTTAACTTGAGCTGTGTAAATAGGTAAAGTAAACTGATTGAGGAAATTTCTTTAAGAATTGAGGTTTGTGCACCTAAGAGACTAAATCATTAGCCAAAAATGTCAGGTGAAGTAAACATAAGTTATAGGTAATTTGGAATAATCTAGACCAAATTTAATATTAGCACCTCTTTGGAGTGTCTTTTAAATAAGGTTTTCATCCCTGTTCTACCTAAGTTGGTGGCAGCCGATGAAGAACTATCTAGGGTAATTTTTCCCTAGAAAGGGTTGCATACCCACTAATGTAGTGATTTAATACTATGACTATCAAATATCAATCTTGTTTCATCTAGAAAAAAACCTATGATTATGGATAGTCCTTTTCTTGCACGGGGGTTTGGCTAGAGTCCATGTGGCTTGATGATGCTAATATGGTTGGGTGGTGAGCAAGCCCTACTCGATGCATGCATCATTATAAATGTTTGATAAAGATGTTGGAAATTCAATTAATGTGTTATATATTTATGATGGTAATATGGTTCTTATATATATATTTACCTATTTTGGGTTGTTACATATGGTATTAGAGCATTTGGTTTGGACACTAGGCCTGATGACCTACTACCAATGCTCATGCTGCAAACTAAATTTGTAATTATATTGTAGTCTAACAAATATTGGAATTTTATGCTACATGAATGGAAAATCCAAAGGTGCGAGGAAGAACAAAAAAGGGTAATTGAATTTTTCTTAGTTAGTCTAATTTAAAAGCGGGATATCGATTTTATAATGATGTTTCTCTTGAAATAAAAATCATATTGATGAGAACAATAGGTATCCTAATCATGCTTTAAGGATTAAAAGGAGGGATGTAACCTTAAAAGAAAGTTTGTTCTTTATATACTCGTAAGGAATCCTAGATGAATTCACTTGACTCCCCAAGGCTTTAGGCTGAATTTTGAGGTAAGAATCAAGCTAATTATTAAATATAGACATACTCCTAAAGACGACGACCTCAGTGCATTTCCAATAGGGAAATGTAGTCTTTAGAGAGTGACTCAGGACCTGAATGGTCCTAATGAGTGTAAGACTCTGGTCAAAGCATATTATTATCCTTTATGGATAGATGCCTACCCCGTTTGGGTAGATGCCTATCCTAGATGGATAGATGAACTCCTCTCATGTATGGATGGATACCCAAACTGTATGGTTGGATTCTCATCCTGAATGGATGGAGGCCTATTCCGTACAGATAGAAGTACCTGAGTATACAAATGAATAAAATACAAAATGAAGTAAATAAATGAAAGAAACAGTTGAAACTTGAAGATTTTCAAGAGAAGATGCTCGACTTCTAAGTTAAGGAACACATGGTAAGTTCAAATTTTGAAGATTCTATTATAAGATATAAATATCTGGAATATACTCTTATATTGTATGAATTAGTAAAATATACCTTGATATGATCTTATTCTATTAATATTTTGAAACTTAAGAAGTGAAGTGTGAAACTAGATCAAAAAATTAAAAAAATCGAACATATAATTATTTGAATGACAAGAGATATGTAACTTGATTCTTGTACATGGTCTCTAACTCATATGATCTTGGAAATACAGGGGAGTTGCAACGGTTACATCCTTGTGTGAGTATCACTAAAATTTGGAGATCTCTTTGACCTTGATGAATTTTTGAAGCAATCATATATGTCTATTGATTTATTCAACAATCATAATTTTTATATTTGAGTTTATTTTATTCCTTGTTGATAGAATAAACACACCTTATTGTTGGAACAAATATTTACTCCACTTGGTGTTATTCTAATTCTGAAATGAATATGTACGGATGTCTCAAATATTATCATGGTAGGTGGAAAGGGAAGTATCTTGGTAATGAGATGTTTTCTTTAGAAACATTGATGTTAATTATTCTAGATGTAATGTTGTGATTTGATTTTTTTTTTTTAAATGTGATATTGGATTTTGAAACATAGAATATATTATTGGACAAGTCTACAGGAAATAATAAGGATCATGATAAGTTTGGAGATAAACTATGGAGAGAAAAGTGTATCAATCGATAGGATCAACATGTATGAATCTTGGAAACTCTTAATATAATGTAACCCACTACACCAATGAGTGAATTGTGAAATTGTTTTTATAAAGAGAACTAATCATTTTAATTATTCCTATGTTCTTGACCCATGGGTTCTATGTTTATCTTTTGGTAATCATTTTATCACCTCATACTAAATAGGCATTATAATGAACCCTAAGTGAGACTTGGTTATGTTAAGGAAACCCTTATAGATAGGAAATTAATACAATTGATTATAGTTAAAGAAGTGCTCTCTCTATGTCTTTCATTCTCATATCATAGGTGCCTTGTGGATGGTAGGTCCCTTCTTATGATACTTTCACTTAAGGGTGTGTTGAAATAAGAATTCAAGTTATCTTATATTGAATTCTTGATGGTCATTACTTATTGTCAAATTAGAAAACTTGTGTGCATCGGGATGATGCAAAAATTAAGTGGTGAACAATGTCACAACCCACCTTCTTAAAAATCCAATTTATTTTAGATTTATTTCAAAATTAATCAAATAAATGATATTTTGGATGTAATGCTATTATGGTAATAACAAAAAAAATAGGTTTCTTAGAATGAATAATTATTTAGTCTTCTTAACAAATAAATAAAATTATGGATAGCAAATAAATAAACAAAAATTATTGCTCCTCTTTTTTGATTTAATAGGGGATGAGTTCAAGAATAGAGCATGACACCACCCTCCTTTTGCATAATTAAATTTGGGAAAGTATTTATCAAATTAGTTTCTACTATTAAAATGATTCTATTTTAATAGTCAAATAAACTAAACCCTTATGAGGAAGAATTAATGACCATTTACATGATTATAGGAAATATAAATATTATATATATAAAAAGAGAAAAAAAAAGAAGGGGCGGTAATCTCAGTATTAATATAAATAAAGTAAATAAAGATTTCTCACTTCCTTTATTATTTGAATTAATCCTTGCATGTTATCTTCATGGTTTGGCAGTTACGTAATGGTATGAATTCCATAACTCTTAATTATGAAAGGAGTAAAAAATCTATGTGAAAGAAAAGGAAAGAAACGCAAAAAAAAAAGGAAAGTGGCAGGGAAAAGAAGAAAAATCAGGGTGGCGAGAGAGGAAGAAGGGCGGAAAACAGAGAGCTACAGGAAGCTATAGAAGAGAGGCGGAAAAAGAAAAAGCTGCAGGAAGCTATGCTGAAGGGTCGGGAGAAACACTCATACAGGGTTGGATGGTATCGCGGTTGCGGAGGCGTTAACTACAGAAAGATGCAGGAGAATACGGTATCAGGAGGGGAGAAAAGAATATCGAGTTAACTGAAAGATGTGGGAGGGAGAAATTTTGGAATGCTGCTGCCATAAAGGAAATTATTCACAGAGAATTCGTTGGGTAGAGAATGCAGATATGGAAGCTGAATTTAATAGCGAACCTTAAGTACAAGGTAAGTAAATCGTTTCCTTGGTTAAATGTTCGATCGGTTGTTTTGGGCCCATTAGTAATATGTAACTACAGAGTATATTTTCATTATTCTATACTCGACCTGTTGCACATCTATTTTCAGTCAAAAAGCGTAACTTGTAAGCTAACCTCTTGTTGAAGATAATCACCCTATCTATTTCCACTTTTTCATTCACCTATATTAAGTCCATATCGAGGATGAATATCCTTTGTTTCTGAAACTGAATTTTCTATAGATGGAGACAGAGACTTCTTAAAGCATTTCTCTATTGTATTCCATGAGATAAAAATCTTCGAGACACTATGTTAACAAATTCACGGCTTTGTCTATGTTTTCAGGCTTTGCATGCATGTCTCGATCATGGGATTTGCAACTACAACATCTAATAAAATTCCTCTATTCTTTATACCTAGACGGATGTCCACATGCTATTCCAGAGTTCCCATTTAGCACAGACAATGTTTATTATTTATCCAATAGGGTTTATGTCAAACAATGCACTTTCCTGGCCTTTGCTCCCACGTTTTTCATGCATGTCTTTCAAAACATTTGTAATTGCAACATCTATCAAAATCCCTTAATTTTGCATGCATGGCGTAACGCTTAATACCTGCCATTGTGTTTAATTAAAAGTTTTTTGAAAACTCTTTAACAAATCCATTTATGTATTTCTTGGATGCCATGAAGAAATCTCCATCATCCTTTCATCGTTCAACGAGATGCATTGAATCGACCAAAAATATTGGTTACCAAATATTTAGTTATTAATGAAATAAATATGGTGGATTTATTGATCTAATTATGATGGCATTTACTAATGATTGTTCATTGTGTAGGTTATTATTAGCAAAACAGTGAGTACATAATGTTCTTATTTATCAATTAATTGTTGGGAGTAGGAGTTATCTATTGGAATTAATGGTATCATCATAAAAGTTTATATGTTTCTATTTCTTTGTATAACCATCATGAATTATCATACCATTGTGCATAGTGCATTATTAAATTTTTATGAAAGTCTTAGTTAACACCTTGTAAGGGATGTATGGGGTTCCTTACTCAATTTGATTATAATTCATTCATGTATGTAATAAAGTTAGTACAAGGTAGACTTCTAACGATCTTGAGTTTTGCAAGATACTTCGAATTGAGAGTTAACTTGTTGGATATCTGAGAGCATGTTTCCTTGTTTGATTATATTAAATAATCAACTAGTTTCAGATATACATGTTAACCTAAGTTATGTAAATGGGTAAAGTAAATTGATTGAGTAAATTCCTTAAGAATTGAGGTTTGTGCACCAAAGAGACTAAATCATTAGCCACAGATGTGGGTGAAGTAAACTTAAGCTATAGGTAATTTGGAATGTTTGGAACCAAATTTAATATTAGCACCTCTTTGGAGTGTGTCTTTTAAATCAAGTTTTCATCCCTATTCTACCTAAGTGGGTGGTAGTCGATGAAGAAATTTCTAGAGTAATTTGGCCCTAGAAAGGGTTGCATACTCTAATGTGCAGTGATTTAATAATATGACTATCAAATAGCAATCTTGTTTCATCTACAAAAAAAACTATGATTATGGATAGTTCTTTTCTTGCTTGGGGGTTTGGTTAGAGTCCACATGGCTTCATGATGCCAATATGGTTGGGTCGTGAGCAATCCCTACTTAATGCATGCATCATTATAAATGTTGGATAAAGATGTTGGAAATTCACTTAATTTGTTATATATTTATGATGGTAATATGATTCTTATGTAAATTAGTTTTTTGACCTATTTTCAGGTTGTTTACACACTCCCAAGAAAGAAGAGGGACAAAGAAAACTTGCAAGAACAACGATCATGACATTAATTTTATTATTTTTTTGCAAAAATCTAAATAAAAAATGCGTAAAGAACAAAACCAAGCCTTTTTGCAAAGGCATTGCACTGTTACCAATCAAGGGTGGCACAATTTCACAAAAGCATTATGCTTTTGCAAATATATCACACTGGTCAACCAAAACAAAAGTGTTGGCCTTTTACAAAGGTGTACAAAGGCATCATGATATTTCAAAATCCCAACGTTATTGCAAAGCCTTGGCACTTTTGACAAAAGCGTCACATCAAGGAATAAAAGAACACTAGTGGGTTTCAAAAACGCCACAAAAAATTATGATATGTTTGTTTTTCCTACATATAACCTACCTTTAGCTACCTAAAAATATATGCAAGTGGAAGTTAAAGTGGTACATGTTGATGGTGTTTTCTGCACAACAACAACTCAGACAAGATACAAGTATCCTATCTCTCTTGAAAGGTAAATCTCTATTAGCAAGCCTTAAGAGATAACCCCAAGGTCTCTAATGTCAAGTCTTGACAATGCATAAACAACTCAGTGATAAATGTGAAAATGCTGGTAATCGCAAAGGGACCTTACTACAAGCAAATACTGAATCCTTAAATTTATCAGATCTTGCAATATGGTGATCCTTTCAGTCCTTAATCTAACCCAAATGATAAAAGAAATAGAAAAAGACATAAGGTTCTAAACAGATTCTTAGATTTAACACTAATCCTCGGGTTAACAATGCAAATGATAAGCACTTGAAATGGACCAATCCCTCAGAAACTAATTTCTGCTTAACCCAGATGAATTTGCAATCTTACATAAATAGTGCAATCTTCTAAGGCCTTAAAGATTTTCAGATCATAAACACTCATCCAAAACAACCTTATTGCACTTGCAATGAACAAATATTCACAATTGAACTAAGCACAATGAATGTAAAAGTCCAAGCTAACTTTGCAAAGCAACTAATAGTCAGCTAGCTGCAAAAAGTATGGACTAGAGATTGCTGCAACACCTCAAGCATCAAACCATAAACACTATCAAATCAACTAACATGAAACCTAGCACATCTATCGAATAAACTTGAGCAATTCCAAATATAGAATCACAAGAACCATGCCAGATAAAATTCAACACAAGAAAGGCACCAAATCACAATATCTTCACTTGCATTAAATTACCCAAAGTAGCAACAATTTCAATATTCTATTACAACACTTGCTTGCTTGAAAATAAGACTAACTCCTTACTCTAGCTCTTTCTATACTGCTTAATTCACTTCAAGTAAAACTATCTAGCCCTTACAAATGAGGAAAAATTCCAAATTTATAGAAACCCCCAAGATATGTCAGCCTAACTAGGGTTTACAATAATAACTAGCCACAAACAAGTCGACCAAGGATAATTCAAAATAAAAAAATGGGCATTAAATGCAAGTATTCCATCCAGGTTGGCCTAGGGTCTCTAAAAAAGCTCAGTCCAATGCATGTGAAGGAAGAAGAGAAATAATGGGGAAGCACAAATTCCTATGAGGCATTGCATTAAGTTCCTTCCCCTTTATCTTTATTTCGCTCCACCCTATCCCTCACCATCAAAAGTGTCTTGTCCAAGTCAGCTATAGGTGGCATAGTCAAAACCTTAATTCTCCTCTCAATGGATTTAATATCTTCTCTTGACTACTTTATCATTTTATCCTAGTCTACCATATTGGTTTTATATTTATCAATAACTGCAATGTAAGTAGCTGCATCATCCAACCGATGTTCAGTAACTGGGTCCTCATTGTTTGGAGAATACACATCCCGCCACCATTTTCTCAACTATTTCAAGCTCAAATGCTTCGGTGCAAACCTTTTCCTACCTGTCATAACCTCAAAGAAAGAAATTCATTTATTGTAGATTTCGGTCAAGGTGTCTTCAATTTGCCTCCTCTGCTTATACACCTTCTTCATAACCTTTTTCCTTATTTGAAAAAATTCAAACCATTCCCAAGGTTCTGTAGCTCTGGAGGAAGGAAGAATTCCATCACTCACCAACTTATCTTCAGTAAACTCCATGATAGTCTTGGTTTTTTGCAACAGGAGATCTACATATTTCTTATCTTGAACCACTACATCTTTCAACCAATCAATTGACCTCACAACATCTCCACTGGTTGAAAGGATGTCCTTGATAGCATTATCTCCTTTAGTGTGCACCCCTTGTAACCAATTCATTGTGGCATGAGTAGTAGTCTTCATTCTTTCCAGCTCTGTTATGGTTTCTTGTGGAAGAAAGCTAGCAACGGATGATGAGAAGCTAATAGATTGCAAGGGCTTCATTAAGTCTTGCAAATATCTTTTGAATTTATCATTTTTTTTTTTCAATTCTTGCTTGGTTCGCACTTCTTTCCTCAACCTTCCCAATATTACAACACTAGAACCTTCATACTCTTCAATCTATTGTTCCATGGAAGTGGGCCCTAGGTTAATAGTCTCCCATTGTAATCTCTTCTAGTCACATCATCCCTATTCTTATTAGGGGAAGGAGTAGCAATGTGGACCACCCTGTTATTTGCCTCATCTCTCTCAATCTTTGAGATGACTTTGGCTTTCTTCTTTGCTTTACCCTTCCCTACATTCACCAATAGTTCATCCCAATTGGGAGGAGTATCATCTACAATAATCTATTTACTCCTTAATTCTTTGTCCAACCAGCCTGGAATAGTGGAATCAGATTGTACATTGCTCTATCTAACTTCATCTTGTTGACCCTCGGGCATATCTTCATTTAAATCCGCTTCTTGGGAATCTTTTCAACTGTTTCTTCCTTTTCTTTGCCATGCTCTTCTCCTTCATGTACCGGTGATGGGGTCCTAATTGGAATTTCCTCTCTCTAAGGAGGTCTATCTTCTTCACTCCTAGCAGGTGAATCCTCATAAGTTACTAGGGGAGACTGTAACACCTTCTCTAGTTCTCCTCAGCACTATAGAGCTCACCTTCTTGAAATTATTCTCCTTTTGTATCTTGATGAATTTTGCCTCCTTGAATTCACCTGGTTCACCATGAGATTCATGAGAAAGAGGAATATCATTGTGTTTTTCTATAGTAGGAGTGACTGAAGGAGCATCCGTCCTTGGCACACTGTCCTTGGGAGAAGGAGTTCTCGATCTCCTTGTATATACCTGTGTCCTTTCTCCCGAGCTCTCCACATTTATCACAGGTGGGATAACTTCCTCCCTTGCCTTGGAGATTTCCTTTTCTTTATGTGAAAATCTTACTATCCTTCTTCTCTTGGGCATAGGAAAACTAACCTCTTTATCTTCCTTTTCAGCCTCATCCTTTGCTGGCTTCTTTGTCCTCAAAATATGTTTCCTCTTCTTTGCTATAGGCTTTCTTTGTTTTTATGCCTCCCTAGATTCCTCTGCCTGAACATCTTTAATTTTGTTCTTAAAAGGAGAGATCACCTTCTCCTTACCCTTTGGATCTTGCTCAGCTGACTCCTCAGAAGTGGAATGAGACTCCAAGTCTCCCATTAAATCATAGGTGCATTGTACACCTTCACTTTCCAATTCCCACATTTTATGCTTGAGCCATAACTTTGTATACTTAATCACTAGAGTCATAAGTTGTTCTAGCTTTGTCTTCTCTTCCTCTGACCAATCTACTTCTCCCACTGGTTTATCCTTCACTACCTCATAATCATGGCCCTAAATCAAATCTCCATCATCTTCAACTTGGTCTGGAATGGTCGTCACATTATATAGCCAAACTAAGTTAACAAGTAGCCTAGAAAACTTCTTCTTTCTGATCTCAAATTCATCATTGCAATTGGCCCAGTAGTCATCTATATCATCCTTGTGACTATATTCTCTGCCAGCCTTCTTATATTCCTCTCCAGTCCTGTCAAACCTAGATCTCTTGGAATGAAAGGATAACCCAAGAGTGCTCATTTCTTCTTCAGAAGCATAGGCTGAATTAATAGAAGGGCATGCCTCACTACTGCCTATCCTCAAAGGGAAGTCACCACTAAATCTAGTTTTATGATTATCCTTTTTCACAATTGCATAAAAATCACACATCTACTTGGTGACCTCCAGAAGTATAACATGATCAGTGGGATACCTGGGAAGTTTGTATGGAGCCCTTTGACAACCATCTATCCTTATATATGAAAAGGTGGGAAACTGTATGAACCAAGCCCCATACCTTTTGATTAGCTCCTTGGCATTGTCAGATATCCTTACATGCTATGTACCTTGCAATAATTTGGTGATGTACATGGTGAATGCATCATTCACCCTCCTATAGCTTGAATTACCTAGGTGTAGCTGTGGATAGACCTCATAGATTACATCCTTCCCAAACACACCCCTTGTACTTAGTCCTTTGTATGGATGAAACCGTGCAAGTGCATAAACCAAGTAGGAGGTCATTGTGAAGGTCTTTGTTTGCAGGAAATTACACATTTGTTCATGAATCATGACACTTATAATGCCTACCCAATGGCAGTTAACATTCTGCTCCATCCTCACAATGACATGGAACATCCAATTCTCAAACACTCCTGCACTCTTCAACCCTACCACCCTATTGAGAAGGGTGATAACATCATAGTATTCCTTCTTCAATTTTTCTCTAAATAACTGCTTGGGTAGCTTGGAAAAGTGGGACTTGGGCTTCCCCAACTAGGAATTGATGACCTGTTGGGCCTTGATGGTATCTTCCTCATAGAACTTATTTTCGATATCCATATCAAAAGCCACCACATGAGATCTTTTTGGCATGTCAAAGTTCTGGGATGTTGACACATGATTTAGATTTTCCACAATCCTTCCTTGAGGGCCAACTATCCTTTGTGTACCCTTGTCATAGTGTCTAGCACACTCGAGCACCAACTCATAACACTGCACTGTGGGAGGAAATCTAGCTACATAAGCCAACCCTGATTCCAATTTCCTTCTAGCTACCAAAGGGAGATTCTATGCTACCATCCTTGTCTTGAACTCTTCATAATCCCACAATCCAACATTAGTATCAGTTACCTCTGACCAGATGGAAGTTAGCTTGCTCTTAGGGATTCTACTCGTGATATCCATTTTGATTCTTTCTGCCCTAGAAATAGAAGACCCCTCTACACTTGGATCCATCACTTTACCCTTGCTTCCACTTGTCACTGCCTTACTTGATTCAGCTTGCATCCAACAAAGAGAACCTAATAAATATCACATGAAACCCAAGTTAATTAATCATAAATGACATATTCAACCTTAATATGAATCCCATGAATTTTTTTTTCTCTAAATCCTCATAAGAATTGATCATATCAAAGTTTGGGTTTTCAGTCATCTCACGGAATCTAGGCTAGAGAGGAATTTTGAAAAAATCCCAGCCAGGTGAATTTTAGCGAAATAAAAATAAAAGCATCCAATAATCATGTAGTCGAACATAATTAACTAAGAAACAACATGATACATCCTTAAATAATTCAAATCAATCATACAATTCATAATCACCAGCTAATAAATCATGCTATCTCTCAGTTCTTCATTTTTCCACAAAGTTTCACAGAATTCTGCAAAAAATGACAATAGCTTATGAATTCAAAAAAATTGAAGGAACAAAGGAAATTTTGGTAAAATCTGGATACAATGGAAATCCGCAAAGCATGCATAACTCTAGATTACCACACATTTCCGAGAAAGTGAAGGGAAAACAGAAAGTCAAGAAAATCATGCAGTTAAGGAATTCCGTGAAGACCTCAGATTTCTAGATATTGTCATTTCTTCACGACTTCACTCAAATTGATCAAACGATCAAATATTTGAGGACCTTGGGCCTGAAACTAGCTTGATTTGAACCTCCTAGAGATCATCTTTAAATTTGAGGCCTATCCCAAAGAAAATTGAGAGGAATTGGTGATGCCCTAAGCATGAAACCCTAAATTCTACCATGAATATATAGGACAAGCTTGGGCTCAACTTACTCATTTGCTAGGTTTTCACAAGGTTCATTATGGCCTACACAAGCAAGCTACCCTATAATGAAATTGAAAATAATCTCACAAACTCACCTGGGTCGTCACTCTAATAGAATTGAATAACCCTAGCTTCAAGATGTTCAACACCTAAACATGCAAGAATTCGAACTCCAAAAACACCCAAAACACTAAAGATGCATTCAAATTTAACAATCAAAAATAGGGCAATGTGTACATACCATTGATGAAGATTACAAAAATGAAAAGTAACAGTCTCTGACGCCGTAGCAAACAATAGATGACACCCAAGAAAATCACTGCTAAATCCAAGAATTCACAAATCCAACATGCCAAATCCAACCAAGCACTCAGGATCAAGCAACCCAGACTAAAAGAGAGCAAATAATGATAAAACTTAATGGCACGAAAATCCCAAAAATCAATTTAATGTTGTCACAGAAATCTTACAGACGAGCATTAATACAGACAAGACAAGCCAAACCAAATCCCAGGAATCCAACAGGGTGATGAAATTTTGGAAAAATCCGATACATGCAGAATTCCACAAAGGACCAAAATCTCTGGATCATAGTGTAAAGCAGCTTCCATCGGGTTTTCAAGGAAACTAGGGAATTTTTCCAAGAGTGGATTTTCCCGAGAGCAGTGAAAAACCTAGAAATTGTCTAACACTTAAGATTTTCAATCAGTATCATAGGAGAATCACCAATGCAAGTAAGATAAAAATCCAAGCACATGCCCAAGCAAGAAAATCCCCAAAATTAAAGGGCCAAAACACCAAGAAAGAAAGCAAAAGAGGATCCCTACTTTTAGCGAGGCGTGTGTGCGAAAAAATGCACAACAATACATACCGCGGATCTTGAGTTGACTAGTTGTTGGAACTAATAAATAGATCTTTTTAAGTGTACAACTCAAACAATGTGCACCATTGTGAAAATCTCTTTGCAAGATTTGGAAGAAAAATCTCTCAAGAGATCTCAAATCTCACAAATCAAAGTGTGAAAATGAGGCTAAAATTCACCCAAATGAACATATATGCCTAGAGAAACCTAGGATTTTTTCCCTTTAACTCAAATTTTCTAGCAGTCTAGATTAGTTTTTAAGCTTTGTAGGAATTATTTTTTTCCCTTTAGTCAAAAAAACTAATCTCATAATCATCTAAAACTTTTGAGGTAGTTTTTTCGCTCGATCTCTTGTGGGGGCAACATACTAGTATTCCTTTGTCCATTGGAGCATAGTGGGGCATCAATTTTTTAAATTTATTTTTTATTTTTTCATTTTCTCTGAGCAATATTAGTTCTTTGAAATAAATGCAACAATTAACTTGCTTCAAAGAGGGACAAAATGTAGACACCTAAAAATTTCCTAAGCATATCACATACCTTGATTTCACTTGCTAACATCATTTTCTTCATAATTCATCTATTCCTCTATTTAATTAAATAATGTCCAATTATTTAGTTAAATCTACTTTATTCTCCTATTAATGGAATACTTAATTTTATTTGATTAATTCATCATTTTCATGCTAAATTTCTCCCTCGATTAAATAATTCCAAAGTATTTAATTAAAATGCCATTTTCCCTCTTTGATTAAATAATTATGAAATTATTTAATTAAAGGTCTTAATTCTTCTAACTTGCAAAATTAAATGATTTTCATAATTGTTTAATTAACTGATTTTCCTCCAATCCTCCAACTTGCACAAAGAATATTTCCAAGGAATATTCCCCTTTTCAAAATTCAAATTCTTCTCTACACATGAATAATATCTCCAATATATTTCCATAAATTAATGGATATTGTTGAATTCTCATGGATTATGGAACCTTGATTAAATATTTGATCCACACCTTCATGGATTATTGACTCTTGATTCATCCATTGATCCCCACTCACCTCCTTAATTTATTTTCATCCCTTGAATAGCACTTTGTATCCTCACCATTGATTTGAATTTCAATAATCTATAGATACCAAGATTTTTTACATGAATAGGGGATTCACAATCTCATAGACATCCTTACTCTCTTGAATCATTTCATTAGTTTTGAGCAATTTGAGAACCCATTTTTGTGAATCAACCCTGATCACCGAGCTTTTGTACATGGACTAGGTCCAAATTGAGCAATCCACATACACTTGGATCTTAATCCCCCAATGGGATTGGAGGTTCACACGTTAGTTTACATTCAATTGCTTTAAATTATGTTTTTAATGCTTTTGATTGAATCTCTTTAATTTTGTTAGCTAAATTTCACTGAGTATGACTTCTAATTTGATCATTTTCTTGCTAATTTATTTAATTCAATTCTTATTTGACCAATTGAGCCAACCATACGATAATTACAAACTATGAAAAATTGTTATGATGAGTTATGACAAGTTTAAGATTTATGTATGGCACTTTATATTTCACACTATGGTAGTGTAAGAGTGATTTATGACAAATTAGCTATTGGTGTAAATAGGTATTTTACCTATCTAGTTTACATATCGGTCCTATTTACATGTTAAGTTTACTTAGGTATTAGTTATATTTCTATAAGTCTTATATGTCATGTAATCTTATCTTATATTATCATGCCATTTAATACTTATTTCTTAGGTCATTTAATATTTGATGAGTTAGTTGTCTCATGACATAGGATTATGCTAGTTGTCATTATCCTGTCTAACCCTATGTCTCACCCTGGCTATATAACCAAGGGGTTCTCATTTGTAAATTATTCCATTCCATTCTATTTTAATATTGTGTATTTCATATTGTTCACATTTGATCTAATATTATCTTACATCTATTATTGTAAATTTATGCTCTTGCTATTCCCTCTTATAGAAAGGTTTTTTTTGTAGGTGATCCTAGAGGGTTGAGCCCTTGAGTGACTCTAACATTGGCTACAGGTAATGGGATGCTAAAGTCTAAATTGGTATTTGCATGTTGAGTGGTAGCTAATTATGAGGAGGTAGATGTGGAAATTAGAAAAAAACATAATTTATGGGTCCTAACTATGACTACATGCCATAATGGACTCATGTACAAAACTAGGAATGGATTTTGGTTTTGGAATATTTTAGAATATATTCTATTCATGTGTAGTACTATATATATGTCATGTCTTGGTGCATTTGAAATATGACATGTTGAAGATTTACTGAGATGCCACTTTGCTACCAAAATCACTCCAAATTCTTGTAGTGTGAGAACTTTTGAAGAGCACTACTTTGACATTGTATTGTAATCCTTATTGTTCAATAATATGGAATGAACTATGTGTTTGGAGTGTGGGCTTTTATCAAAAGGGTCTTTTAACATAAATCATGATGTTATGGTTTTCCTCATTTATTTTTTCTTCATGTTTTGAATGTGCATATAGTTGTAGTTGTAACTATTTACGGTTCTAAAAGGAATTTTTACAACTCTCTCCTACATTGATTTGTGTAGGGTGCTTCTTTTGCACCGAAATTTCCATTAGGATAGAAGTGCTTCAATAAGCACTAAAATATCTCATAATTTTGGATATATCTTAATTGAAGTGAATCTACCTCTCTAGCCACATATTTATCTATTAGGTATGTATCTATCTTCGAAACACAAAATAGTTCATCTAGCACATTAGTTTCATTTACAACTTGAGTACTTTATACCACCTATTACAATACTTATCATGTATAAAAAGTAGAGGAAAATGAGGTTCCTATAATGAGGGGCCTATCAAACATTTAAGAGTTTTCACTAGTCAATCCTTTATGAAGTATGTTTAAGATTTAAGTATTCAAAATAATGTAGGAAGAAAGGGTGTCAATGGCACATTTATGAGCTTGCATTGGAAAAGCCTATACAAAGTATATTTTAACTTTTATTGTTGTAAAAATTAGAGGTGTGTGGTCCTAAGGTGTTTATGTAACATTGAAAGTGGTATGTATACTAACTGTGGATGATGTTCTCAATGGTTTGCAAAAAGAAAGGTTTTTTAGTTGTTTCTAGGTGCCAAAAAAAATTTCCATCTTTTATATCCCACTTAAATAAGCTATATTGAAACTAATTTAATAAATATCCATAAATTAGAGTTAATTTTCTAGAAGAAAAGAATGTTTAGTTGGGAAAAAGAAATTTTAATAATTTAGGATGCTACCATGTGCAAAACTATCTTGATAAATAGGTTTTCATGATGTTTGTTAGACTTTGAGTAGAGCTAACCAATGTAAATAGAGAAGCTTTAAATATCTAGGTACTTTTAAAAGCATTGGGAGTAATTTATAATTAGACTTTCAAGATAGATAGCTAGTTTGCAAATATAAACATCTCAATCAAATTGTAGCTCACTCAAAAGCATTGAACTTCATAGTTTCATTTAACAACTTAAATTCTTACATTCAAAATTCCACCTATGAACAAAATCGGAGAATTCTTTCACATCCCTGCCAGTTGCATCTAGGGTGGATATTGGAGAGAATGAAATAAACTAAATTCCAAATTTAAAGAGGCATATCACAAGGGTGTTGCGTGTGAGTGAAAAAAATAAAAATAAATAAGAATATGAAAGTTTAGATAGGGATGTTGGCTGGGGAGACAAACTTATTAAATAAATATGGCCAAGTCATATCAATCAATGACCTAGCAAAGAAGGCTGTCCAAATTAAATGGACATGGCATGGCATGCAAAGCATGGTGCAAAGGAAGCTAAAGGAGTCTTCGTGTCATTAAATGAGTTTGGTGACATTGTTGGAAATATTGTCACTGATGTCAAAAATGAGATTATTGATTTGATTGTCATTGATGTCAAAGAATTGTTGTCATTCACGTCACAATGGTTTGATTATAGTTGAAAGAAAAGTTAGTACATATAGAGCCAGTTGAAGGCATCATTATTGACAAAATCTGAGTCTACCACAAATGTCTACAAGAATAAAGAATGCAAAGATAGTTGTCTTGACATGTTATTTTCAGCCATCATGTGAAAAACAGAGAATAAGGTTGACATTGATATGGTTGAAAATTTTCTTCATGTCATTCCTCAAAAGTTGAGAATATCTTGATATCTAATGGTGAAAATCAAATCTTAGTGAAGGACAATTATATTAAGTAGAATGAAGCCAAGAATGGTTAGAAGCAAATATGGAAAACATACAAGTGGAGAAGAGAAGGATTTTGTTAAAACAAACCAAGACACACTTAGAGAAACATATAGGTTCATAGATAATGAGGAAGATGATCTCAATCCTTCAAAGCAACACAAGCTAACTTCTTCTATAACAATGTTGAATTTAATTTAGAAAAGAGATATATATTGCCTTTGTCATAGGATGAGGTCGGCCTAGCTTAAACGCGTATTAAATTTGAACTCCACTAAAGTGTATATATATATATATGAGATTAAGGGTGCACAAATTTAATGCTGGTCAATTTCTTAAGTGTCTAGATTTAAGCATGAGAAATGTAAAGAATTAGTGGAAGAGTTGTTAAAGAAAGCAGTGATTTGCTAAATATATTAGAAAGCAATTACATAAAGTTATGAAAATGAATGAATTTGTTATTAATAAAAAGAAAATTAAAAGCAAATGTTATACAAGACAAAAGCATGCAACAATAAAATGAATAACATAAGATCAAATAAGACAAAATAAAAAATCAAATAAAGACAAAAAGTCCTAAGGCAATGATTAGTGAAAAAGAAGACAATGGTTAATATTAGTAAAAAATAAGACATCGATTAATACAAGGAGTGCTCAAAATATATCAATAAAAAGCAACAATCAATGATAACATGGGCAGTGATCTTTATATGTGTTAAGATAGCCGTAATTCATATTATTAAAAGAGCTACTATTTTTAGAGTTTAAAAGTAGAGGTTAAAGTTTTTTAGAAGGAAATAATTCATATTAAAAGCACTTGAAGTTAGTAAAGGCTATGATTTAGAAATTAAAACATTGAAAAAGGTAGCAATACATAGAAGGTGGCAAATAGTAAATACAGAGACAACTAGTATTTAAGGTAGTAATTATGTCTTAATAAAATAATAATGGTGGAAATTAGTCTTCAAATAGAGTGATGTGATAAGGAATGGGTATGTCTATTTGAAGGGTCATCACTTTCCAAAAGGGATGTCTCTCTCCATGAAGATACAAATAGAATAAGAAATGTGTGGAAAAATGTGTGTGTGTTTTTTGTAAAGAATATGATCTATCATACACCAAAAAAATTGTATATGAGAACATAATTGATTATTCAAGAAGATATATTTCAAATTTATGAGCAATCATTGAAGAGCATGTTGTAGATCTTAGTGCAGATATATTGCAGATTTGAGAGTAGAGTTTTATGATGTATATTTGTAATCAGCTCTACTCTCTAATCTACAATATATTTGCACTCAGATCTATGACATGCTCTTCAATGATTGCTCATAAATCTGAAATATATCTTCTTGAATAATCAATTATTTTCTCTTATACAAATTTGTTGGTGTATGATAGAACTTATTCTTTACACAACACACACACACCTTTTTCCACACATTTCTTATTCTATTTATATCTTCATGGAGAGAGACATCCCTTTTGGAAAGTGATGACCCTTCAAATAGACATATCCATTCCTTATCGCATCACTCTATTTGAAGACTAATTTCCACCATTATTATTTTATTAAGACATAATTACTACCTTAAATAATAGTTGTCTCTGTATTTACTTTTTGCCACCTTCTATGTATTGCTACCTTTTTCAATGTTTTAATTTCTGAATCGTAGCCTTTACTAACTTCAAGTGCTTTTAATATGAATTATTTCCTTTAAAAAAAAATTAACCTCTACTTTTAAACTCTAAAAATAGTTGCTTTTTTAATAATATGAATTACGACTACCTTAACACATTTAAAGATAACTGCCCATTATCATTGGTTGCTTCTTTCTATTGATATATTATGAGCACTCCTTGTATTAATCAATGTCTTATTTTTGACTAATATTAACCATTGTCTTCTTTTCACTAATCATTGCCTTAAGACTTTTTGTCTTTATCTACTTTTTTATTTTGTCTTATCTAATCTTTTGTTACTCATTTTTTTTTTTTGCATGCTTTTGTGTTAAAATATATTTGTTTTTAATTTCTTTTTATTAAAAATGAATTCATTCCTTTGCATAACTTTATGTAATTGCTTTCTAATATATTTAACAAATCACTGATTTCATTAGCAACTCTTCTAATGATTCTTTACATTTTCTCATGCCTAAATCTAGACACTTAAGAAGTTGACCAGCAGTAAATTTGTGCACCCTTAATCTCATATATATATATATATATATATATATACATACATACATACACACACACTTCAGTGGAGTTTAAATTTAATACTTGTTTAAGCTAGGCTGACCTCATCCTATGACAAAGGCAATATATATCTCTCTTTTCTAAATTAAATTCAGCAATGCCATAAAAGAAGTTAGCCTGTGTTGCTTTGAAGGATTGAGATCATCTTCCTCATTATCTATGAACCTATATGTTTCTCTAAGTGTGTCTTGGTTTGTTTTAAAAAAAACCTTCTCTTCTCCACTTGTATGTTTTCCATATTTGCTTCTAACCATTCTTGGCTTCATTCTACTTAATTGAATTTTCCTTCACTAAGATTTGATTTTCACCATTAGATATCAAGATATTCTCAACTTTTGAGGAATGACATGAAGAACATTTTCAACCATATCAATGTCAACCTTATTCTTTCTCTTTTGCATGCTAGCTAAAAATAACATGTCAACACAACTATCTTTGCATTCTTAATTCTTGTAGACATTTGTGGTAGACTCAGATTTTGTCAATAACGGTGCCTTCAAATGGCTCTATATGCACTAACTTTCCTTTCCACTATAATCAAATCATTGTGACATGAATGAAAACAATTCTTTGACATCAATGATGATCAAATCAATAATCTCATTTTTGACATCAATGACAATATTTCCAATAGTGTCACCATACTCATTTAATGATACGAAGAATCGTTTAGCTTCCTCTGCACCATGCTGTGCATGCCATGCCATGCCCATTTAATTTGGACTAGGTCATTCATTGATATGAATTGGCCATATTTATTTAATAACTTTGTCTCCCTAGCCACCATCCCTATCCAAACTTTCATATTCTTATTTATTTTTATTTTTTTCACTCACATGCAACACCCTCGTGATATGCCTCTTTAAATTTGGAATTTAGTTTATTTCATTCTCTCCAATATCCACCCTAGATGCAATTGGCAGGGATGTGAAATAATTCTCCGATTTTGCTCACACGTGGAATTTTGAATGTAATAATTTAAGTTGTTAAATGAAACTATGAAGTTCAATGCTTTTGAGTGAACTACAATTTGATTAAGATGTTTATATTTTCAAACTAGCTATCTATCTTGAAAGTCTAATTATAAATTACTCCCAATGCTTTGAAAAGTGCCTGGACATTTAAAGCTTCTCTATTTGCATTGGTTAGCTCTACTCAAAGTCTAACCAATATCATGAAAACCTATCTATCGAGATAGTTTTTCACATGGTAGCATTCTAAATTATTAAAATATCCTTTTCCCAACTAAACATTATTTTCTTCTAAAAAACTAACTCTAATTTATTCCTATTTGTTAAATTAGTCTCAATAAAGATTATTTAAGTGGGATACAAAATATGGAAATTATTTGTTGGTAGCTAGAAACAACTAAAAAGCCTTTCTTCTTGCAAACCACTGAGAACATCTTTCATGGTTAGTATACATACCACTTTCAATGTTACATAAACACCTTAGGACCACACACCTCTAATTTTTTCAACAATAAAAACTAAAATATACTTTGTATAGGCTTGTCCAATGCAAGCTCATAAATGTGTCATTGACACCCTTTCTTCTTATATTATTTTTAATTCTTAAATCTTAAACATACTTCATAAAGGATTGACTAGTGAAAACCCCTAAATGTCTGATAGGCGCCTCATTATAGGCACCTCATATTCCTCTACTTTTTATACATGATAAGTATTGTAATAGGTGGTATAAAGTACTCAAGTTGCATACGAAACTATTGTGCTAGATGAATTTTTTTGTACTTTGGAGATAGATGCATACCTAATAGACAAATACGTGGCTAGAGAGGTAGATTCACTTCAATTAAGATATATCCACAATTATGAGATATTTTAGTGCTTATTGAAACACTTCTATCCTAATGGAAAATTCGGTGCAAAAGAAGAATCCTACACTAATCTATGTAGGATAGAGTTGTAAAAATTCCTTTTAGAACTGTAAATAGTTACTACTACAAATATATGCACATTCAAAACATGAAGAACAAATAAATGAGGAAAACCATAACATCGTGATTTATGTTAAAAGACCTTTTTGAGAAAATCCCACACTCCAAACACATAGCTCATTCCATATTATTGAACAATAAAGATTACAATACAATGTTGAAAAGTAGTGTTGTTCAAGAGTTCTCACACTACAAGAATTTGGAGTGATTTTGGTAGCAAAGTGGCATTTCAAAAAATCTTCAACATGTCATATTTCAAATGCACCGAGACATGACATATATATACTACACCACATGAATGGAATATTCCAAAATATTCCAAAACCAAAATCCATGCCTAGGTGTGTACATGAGTCCATTATGGCATGTAGTCATAGTTAGAACCCATAAATTATGTTTTTATTCTAATTTCCACATCTGCCTCCTCATAATTAGCTACCACTCAACATTCAAGGAACCTATAAACATGCAAATAAAAATTTGGACTTGGGCATCCCATTACCTGTAGTCAATGTTAGTCACTCAAGGACTTAACCCTATAGGATCACCTACAAATAAAACCTTTCTACAAGAGAGAAAAGCAAGAGCATAAATTTGCAATAATAGATGTAAGATAATATTAGATCAAATGTGATCAATATGAAATACACAATAATAAAATAGAATGGAATGGAATCATTTACAAATGAGAACCCCTTGGTTATATAGCCAAGGTGAGACATAGGGTTAGACAGGATAATGACAACTAGCATAATCCTATGTCATGAGACAACTAACTCATCAAATATTAAATGACCTAAGAAATAAGTATTAAATGACATGATAATATAAGATAAAATTACATGACATATAAGACTTATAGAAATATTCCTAATACCTAAGTAAACTTAACATGTAAATAGGATCGATACATAAACTAGATAGGTAAAATACCTATTTACACCAATAACTAATTTGTCATAAATCACTCTTACACTGCCATAGTGTGAAATATAAAGTGCCACACATAAATCTTAAACTAGTCATAACTCATCTTAAGAATTTTTCATAGTTTTTAATTATCATATGGTTGGCTCAATTGGTCAAATAAGAATTGAATTAAAGAAATTAGCAAGAAAATGATCAAAGTAGAAGTCATACTCAATGAAATTTAGCTAACAAAATTAAAGAGATTCAATCAAGAGCATTAAAAAAATAATTTAAAGAAATTGAATCTAAACTAACACGCGAACCTCCAATCCCATTGGGGGATTAAGATCCAAGTGTACATGTGGATTTCTCAATTTGGACCTAGTCCATGTGCAAAAGTTTGGTGATCAGGGTTGATTCACAAAAAGGGGTTCTCAAATTGCTCAAAATTGGCTAAATGATTCAAGAGAGTAAGGATGTCTATGATATTGTGAATCCCCTATTCATGTAAAAAATATTGATATCTATAGATTATTGAAATTATGATCAATGGTGAGGATACAAAATGCTAATCAAGGGATGAAAATAAATTAAGGAGGTGAGTGGGGATCAATGGATGAATCAAGGGTCAATAATCCATGAAGGTGTGGACCAAAGATTTAATCAAGGGTCCATAATCCATGAGAATTCAATAATATCCATTAATTTATGGAAACATATTGGAGATATTATTCATGTGGATAGAAGAATTTAAATTTCAAAAATATTTGTGTGATTTGAGATCTCTTGAGAGATTTTTCTTCCAAATATTGTAGAGAGATTGTCACAATGGTGCACATTGTTTGAGTTGTACACCTCAAAAGCTCTATTTATGAGTTCCAACAACTAGTCGACTCAAGACCCCTGGTATGTACCACTTTAACTTCCAGTTGCATATATTTTTAGGTAGCTAAAGGTAGGTTATATGTAGGAAAAACAAACAAATCATAATTTTTTGTGAAGTTTTTGAAACCCACTGGCGTGCTTTTGTTCCCTGATGTGATGCTTTTGTTAAAAGCGTCGAGGCTTTGCAATAACGTTGGGATTTTGAAATATCATGATGCCTTTGTAATAAGGTAATTATATTGACTTGTTTGGCTTGAGACCTTTTGTAAAAGGCCAATACTTTTGTTTTGGTTGACCAGTGTGACATATTTGCAAAAGCATGATGTTTTTGTGAAACTATGTTGCCCTTGATTGGCAACAGTGCAATGCCTTTGCAAAAAGGCTTGCTTTTGTTCTTTACGCATTTTTTATTTAGATTTTTGCAAAAAAAATAGAAAATTAATGTCATGATCATTGTTCTTGCAAGTTTTCTTTGTTCCTCTTCTTTCTTGGGAGTGTGTAACAACCCGAAATAGGTCAAAAAACTAATTTACATAAGAACCATATTACCATCATAAATATATAACACATTAAGTGAATTTCCAACATCTTTATCCAACATTTATAATGATGCATGCATTGAGTAGGGATTGCTCATGACCCAACCGTATTGGCATCATGAAGCCACGTGGACTCTAACCAAACCCCTGAGCAAGAAAAGAACTATCCATAATCATAGTTTTTTTTGTAGATTAAACAAGATTGCTATTTCATAGTCATAATATTAAATCATTGCATTAGTGAGTATGCAACCCTTTCTAGGGCCAAATTACTCTAGAATTTTCTTCATCGACTACCACCCACTTAGGTAGAATAGGGATGAAAACTTGATTTAAAAGACACACTCCAAAGAGGTGCTAATATTAAATTTGGTTCCAAACATTCCAAATTACCTATAGCTTAAGTTTACTTCACCACACATCTGTGGCTAATGATTTAGTCTCTTTGGTGCACAAACCTTAATTCTTAAGGAATTTACTCAATCAATTTACTTTACCCATTTACATAACTTAGGTTAACATGTACATATCTGAAACTAGTTGATTATTTAATATAATTGAACAAGGAAACATGCTCTCAGATATCCAACAAGTTAACTCTCAATTCGAAGTATCTTGCAAAACTCAAGATGTTAGAAGTCTACCATGTACTAACTTTATTACATACATGAATGAATTATAATCAAATTGAGTAAGGAACCCCATACATCCCTTACAAGGTGTTAACTAAGACTTTCATAAAAAATTTAATCATGCACTATGCACAATGGTATGATAATTCATGATGGTTATACAAAGAAATAGAAACATATAAACTTTTATGATGATACCATTAATTCCAATAGATAACTCCTACTCCCAACAATTAATTGATAAATAAGAACATTATGTACTCACTGTTTTGCTAATAATAACCTACACAATGAACAATCATTAGTAAATGCCATCATAATTAGATCAATAAATCCACCATATTTATTTCATTAATAACTAAATATTTGGTAACCAATATTTTTGGTGGATTCAATGCATCTCGTTGAACGATGGAAGGATGATGGAGATTTCTTCATGGTATCCAAGAAATACATAAATGGATTTGTTAAAGAGTTTTCAAAAACATTTTAATTAAACACAAAGGTAGGTATTAAGCATCACGCCATGCATGCAAAATGAAGGGATTTTGATAGATGTTGCAATTACAAATGTTTTGAAAGACATGCATGAAAAACGTGGGAGCAAAGGACAGGAAAGTGCATTGTTTGACATAAACCCTATTCTGTGCTAAATGGGAACTTTGGAATAGCATGTGTACATCCATCTATGTATAAAGAATAGAGGAATGTTATGAGATGTTGTAGTTGCAAATGCCATGATCGAGACATGCATGTAAAAGTTGAAAACATAGACAAAGCCATGAATTTCTTAACATAGTGTCTCAAAGATTTTTATCTCATGGAATACAATAGAGAAATGCTTTAAGAAGATTGTCTCCATCTATAGAAAAGTCACTTTTAGAAACAGAGGATATTCATCCTCGATATGGACTTAATATAGGATATTCATGCTTTAACAAGAGGTTAGCTTACAAGTTATGCTTTTTGACTGAAATAGATGTGCAACAGATCAAGTGTAGAATAATGAAAATATACAGAGATTTGCAGTATAACTCCTACTGCTTTGAGAAAGTAGGAATAATGATTAGATATTTTAGAAAGCTTAGAAATGTTACTAATTTAAATTGGTATGGTTCAACAAAATAAACACTACAAAAAAGTAAAGTGTTACTCAACCAAATCGTAGAGGAGAGGAGTGAAAATGATTACCAACTCCACCAAGGGATCACTGCCAATTGTGGAGAAAGAGAGCTTGAAAAATCACCACAACCTCAAATTCAATGAAGGGAGGTGTTGCAAAACCTCAAGCCCCTACTATAATGGCTTGTTCCACACTTTCTCTACAAAGTTGATGGAGTGTTGTTGCCATTGCTATGGAGTGCCAAAGTACTGCTTGAGAGTGAAATGAAGGTTGAGAATGCTTGAGAATGCAATAAGTGACTACTAGAATGCTTAGATATTGCAAGGGGATGAAATGAAGTGAGAATGGATCAATTTGAAGGAAGAATGAGCAAGAATAAGGCATTTTTGGGTTGGTGGGTTGAAGAGGGATGTTACAACTCATTCCCAAAGGGAAGTGTAATGCCTCTACCAACTTTAGATGTAGGAATCTATTAGGGATGTAAGTGCATTGCATGGATATCTACGCATGGCGTAGGCATCCCCAATAATTATTCTTCTACCAATGCAAAAAATAGATGCCAAATGGAATGAAGGAAGTGGGGCAATGTGGAATATTTCCTTCGGATTTGGTTTCCTAAGGTGAGGATGTACGAAAGGGGAATTTTCATAAGGGGTGAAAATTCACTCCTATATATTTTTATCCCACTTTAGCGAGCATGAATACTGATGAGTGCTTCAGTAAAGTAGATCATCTAAAAGGTAGTCGTTTTAGAAATGTATACCTGAATTGTCAAGGAAGAAAACCACAATTTAGTGAGCTTGAGAGTGTAGGAAAAGTAAAGGAATCCATAGCCCCGTAAAACTATGAAGTTGTAGAATGAAAGCATCTTATAGACCTGTGGACCTACAAGGAGGTGACCCCTGAGATCTCTCACATGAAGGAATCCCCAAGAAGTAAGTGCCTCACAGGCCTGTAGACCTATAAGGAAGTTGTCCTCCAAGATCTCTCACATGAAGGATACCCAAGAAAGCACCTTACAGACCCACAAGCCTAGAAGGAGGGCATGTGCAAGATCATCATGGAAAAATTATAAATCATTTAAAAAACCAACTTTATTATAACATGAGCATGTTATGAATAAGTAGAGACATGTCCATTTAGCAGGAAATAACACACTCGTGTTATAACGCGAGTTCATTTTTTATTGCACTAAAAATCATAAAAAAACACAATATACCTGTGATGTCGGCCCACATTCTACATATTTTCCTAGTTTTGCACGTGCTCTGACAAAAAGTAGCTTTTTGGTGACTGAGTGAAGTGTGCATGTATGATTTTTAGATTCCACCACCTTTTTTCATGATATTTCCATCACCTTTGCATGAAATAGCATAGTTTTCACGTTGAGAGGCATATAATATAATTCAAGTTTGAATTATAGTGATAACTAATATACAATTGAAGTTTGGAGGGGAACAAGCTTTTGAAAAAGTCAAATTTTTGAGTTTGAAGAAAGAAGAAGCAAAGGCTACATAATTGGGTAGAACTCCTCCATTTGAAACTTTGGTTTTTTAGGTATGTGAAGTCTTTGTACATTTTCTTTCATTCTATTATGGTTTGCTTTCATTTTTATTGTTTTGCTTATTCCATGTTGATCAAATTGTTTGTTTGTCATGTTACAACCTTAGGTTGTCAATGGACATTTTAAATTACACAATTCTATACACTTTCCTATTACATTTTTAAACCAAATCTCTTTGAGGCATTTTGTTAAATTTAACAGTTGACTTTCTTTGTGTATTCTTCCAAAGCTTTGATTGAGGTATTTTGTCAAACAGTTATACAAACCAATTGATTGCCTTGTCTATGCTACCAAAATTTCCATACATGTCTCTAAAAATTTGGCATATACTCCTAATGTAGTAGGGGGAGGCCTACAACATACAAACACACAACTCCAATCTACAAACAAATTTTCAATTTACAATTTCATCAGGACCTCTTCTTTCAAAAAAATTGCATTGTTTAGGTTGTAGCATATCAAAGTCACTCAATCGGGTATAATTCCCCACACAACCTTCTCACTTCTTAGTAGACCCCCAAATCCAAAAATAGTATTTACTTAGGTCTCAAAACAAAATATTTTCTAGGTTTTAGGACCTTGCATGCTCAAATAGGTTTCCAATACAAAAACCCTCAATTTGCTCATAAATATCTAGGGTTTTCTATATTTCACAACTCCAAGGCCTTCCAACTCTCAACAAAGCATCAAACAAGTTTTTCAGGGTTTGCAAAAACAAAATAAACCTTCACTAGGCCTTTAGCCTCATTAGATCTCAAAAACACCACTTTGGTTCCTCCTTTTCATGCCAAAAACTCACATTCTCAACCTAAGATAACATCACCAGCCCTATAGACGCCTTACCACTATTAAAAGAAATATGAAACTTGAAAACAACATATTACATGCCTTTCCTCCAAATCACAGGTCACCACAATAGGAGGAAAGGCTCCATCTTTAAATTAAAGTAAAACTCATAACCTCCTGGTTTGTACAGGTTGATCATGAAGAATGGAGTTTTTTCGTTCACCAAAAAAACCAAAGGAGTCTCAAAATATATTGAAGTACAAGTTAAGACCTTCCACCATAGTAATTTATGAATTTATAATCATGGGAGGCCTGTACTGGGATGTACACAGGAAAAAGAAATTGAAAACACAAAAAAAAAACTTGAAACTCCATAGTTTAGGCATTGAGTAGAGCACCAAATTCTCTAAAGCAATTCATTGAACCCTTTATTTGAGCTTGTATGATGTTTTTATACATTTAAATTAGGATTCCCGACTTCCTTCAACACCCATAACCACCCTTGAACCACCAAACCTTCATTAAGCCTAAAAGTACTAGTATTAGCAATGGTTTGCTTAATAATAAGATTCATTATGAAAATTTGTTTTTCTACAGACCTAGGACCACTTAGACACCTTTATTTTACCCATTACAGAGCCTTTTAACATATCCAACAATCACCAATGCTTGTTTTGTACCAAACTGCACAAATTATCAAGTTTTCTACACTTTTAAGGGCCCAAATTAGCCCACTTTTACAAAGGGACCACCTTCAAAACTTGTCCAAATCTCCTAAAACCTTGGGGAAGCACTTTATATCTATCGAAACTTCAAATTATAGCATTAGATTGCAGAGATTCAATCATTTACCACCTAAACCATAAAACCCTCTCCCTAGGCTTAGAAACCATATGTTTTATTGAAAGTAGCACTTGCCAAACACTCCAAAACTTGAAAACTATTGAAAAAATCCTAATATACCTTGCTCATGATCAATCTAACATAAAATAATGTTTCCCAACTCAGAAACTCAATTTCAGTCACCAAAACCTCAACTTTGTTAAGGAAGACTCAACATTTCCTCATTTGGTTTGACACCCAATCCAAGATCATCCTCCATTCAAGTTTATCATGGCCTTTTATAATGTTTCCCTCTTAAAAAAACCACTTCAACTTCGAAAACTAACATTTGAAAGAGGTGACCATTGGTCTTCCTCTTTAATAGGCTTTTACAACCCTTCACTATTAGTTAATTTGACTTGACTTAACCCTTTTTGCATAGGTAAAATTATTTGTCATGCCGAAGAAACAAACTATTAAAAGGAAAAAAATAACAAATAATCAGCTTGAAGCCTTCAAAGATAAATAGAAAAAATAGATGAGGGAATATTGTGAAAAAAAGAAATTGGGAACGATTGATGAAAACAAGCCAGTTGAAGAGGAACCTCAATTGTCAAAAAGAGAAAAGAAATTGGCAGCACAAAGGGCATGAATGCAAAAGAGTCGTGCTAGGGGAGATGCAAATACCGTAGTTGGAGACAAACCCTCTACCACAAGTGAATACAAAGGGACACCATTAAGCACAAGCAAATATGGAGGGACACCATCTACCACAAGTGAGTATGGTTGGACACCATCCACCACATCTGAAGTTGAGAGTACATCATCACTCAGATTTTAGGAACAAGGTATGCCATCATCCCAACATGAACCTCAAGGTATGTATTCTATTCCACCCTCGGTCGCAGGTATGCAATCTATCCCACCTCAACTAAATATTGATGAAATTGCTAATGTTGAGATGTATGTACCTAAGAGAACACCACCTAGAATTTTGCGTAGAAAGCCAAAGTTTTTGATTAATATTAATGAGTATATTTTGTAGCGCATGGAAGGTAAGATTCCATAATGCACTTGCAAAAGATATGCTAATAAGATTTGGCAAATTTTTTTTGAAAGGCTAAATGAGACTAGAAGATGTCAACTATTTGTTCAAATGATGCAGGGTTTAAAGTACAAAAACATCATGAAGACTCTTAGGTTGAGAACATCGAATGCATCAAGTGAAAACACTATTGTGAAGAATTTAATGGATGCTTATGAGAGTGTGGGTAAGACCTCACGCTCAAAGTATAGTAATGTCACCCAATGTGTAATTACATTGACTTTGGTAAGCTATCAAACAAAGAGATCTCATCTCATTAAAAAGACAAGTGAACAAATGGGAATCAGTAGAAAAAATTTATCAACAGTCATTCAAAGGCGGCAAAGAATTGAGGGCACCGATTCAAATGAATTATGGGCATTCTTTGGAAGACTGCCACATAAAGATAAAAAAGTTGTTGAAGCATTGAGAACACTAATTGAAGATTATTGGAAGAATAATACAAGGCCATCTCTGAATCAAAGGGATGTCGTAAGAAGGAGAATCGGTAGTCGGAACCGTGAGCCACATCCAAAGCATTTTTTGGATACGACTCAAACCCAATTTTTTCGTAAATTTCAAAATGCTTATCCTCAAATTAGTATTTCTCAAAGAATTTTTGAAATGTTTAAACCTTTTTATGTCAAGATAAATCAAACATGCACTACTTGTTGTTGTAGACTACATATTGAATTCGCTAACCATTATGATGTTTATTGTTCTATATGTTTAGATTTGCATACTAATGATGTTTTGCAGGATTGTGGCATAGAAACCCCACCAAAATATTCAAGAGAGTTCTTATAAAAAATCTTATGTCAAATAGAGGATGGCCAAATATTCTACATGACAACATGCTTGGGTGGTTCATGCGAGCATTGTGGTGGCTTGCAACGAATGCCAGTATGTCAACATATGGAAAGCACAGATGAGGTGGGACATAAACTAGTAGATTTCGAGAAGTATAAAACAGTGGCATACACTACAAAAGATGGGTCTTAAGAAAAAAGGTGTGATTTGGTTATTGAGAAGATTCCAGTGTATCAGTTTATGTCCATGTTTCATGAGTTTCTAGTGTATGAGTATGCAAGGCATACCCATAGAGCCTGATGGCTGGACACTCAATTCAAGCTATGCAAGGATACCTTTCTAGTTGGCAGCATAGTATCAGTGGTTGACTTTGTAGAGAACTACAATCTACAGCCATAGTGTGAGGTGTAGTCATAATATTACAACTCCACACAGGTTTCAATATTTGTGCACATAACATTCATTCATTCAGCTAATAGTATAGAGGACCAAAGAAAGTTATTGAGGGAGTATCACTTTTATATTAGTGATGATCACACACATTCTCCAGAGTTCATGCAAGGCTGCTTCCAGGTGTTCTATAGTGATTTGGCTTAGAGGGGCATAGCATATGGTTGGCATATAATATGGTTGGATAACTATGCAACATAATTCAAGAACACATGCATGTTCTATTGGTTGTGCAGGATGCATCTCACTACAAGTGTTCAGCATATGTGGAACTTTTGTGAGGTTGGGCATGGAAAGGGGGAGCATGATGGTGCAGGAGCATGTGTGAAAAGAGTATTAGCACAAGAAGAGTTAAAGTATAAAGATAGTGCAAAGTTGATAGATGCAAGTTCAATCGTCGAGTGGTGTAATGCTTCGATGGGTCTAGGTAATGAAGGTATGTCTTTAGTTCATAGATTTTTTTGGTTGATGGATGATACTAACATTGCACCATATGAGGATTGTTGTACACTAACAGGATCGATTGAGCTACACTATTTCCTTCGCTCAAATGCAGGTTCATGGAGTATCAATACACGTAAGATGGCATGCTTTTTTTCTTCATGTACAATGCAAGCTTGGAATGATTGTGAGTTAGGGGAGTGGGTTGACAAATGGTTGACAAGTTATCTTAGCCCACTTCACACATATTTCCCTTTGACGAAATTGGAACTAACACAGATGGAATCATCGGTCGACTTTGACCACATATCATATATAGTTCAACCAGGTAATATAGCTACTTGCTTAGTTTTTGAAATTCCATATTGTTATCTTACTTTGTACTATATTCGTAATGTTGACTAATTTCAAGTGATTTTCTGCACATATCAATGTAGGGAATGTTTATGCAATTATTGCAGATGAAGAAAACGAAGAGGGAATGAACTATTACTTGTGTCATTGTTTTGAGGCTAAAAAGAAAATGGAAGCCCCAGTTATAGATGGAGAAAACATCGAATACCCTACAGGCTTAGTTGTTGTTACTGGAACATGGCTTAGAAGGTACACACATAAGAGTATTAAACATTGGTTGTTTGAGGACTTTGACATGCATCGTAAGATTATTCATTACTCGAACCTTTTTGTGGCATCCAATGTTACTTTGAGAAAATATGGGGGTAGACCTTTGAACAAGACCTTGTGGAAGGTCCGTGAGTCTGACCATGAGGCAATACTTGACACAATAAAGAGTACAACAGATCTAAATGGTTCATTGGATTAATTTGTAAGTATATGCACAATGGTTCTTATTAATTTGTACTTGTATCTACGTTAATTTGCTTGATGCCAATGCTATCATGTCTTATTTTACTTTGCATATCTATAAGTAACTCGGTAAACATTGAATGGTGTTCCCTTGTAGAAATGTAGATTTATGAGCCATCCAAGAGAATCTCAGACATAAAAGAAATGCAACATCCCTATTTTGATGATCTTGACAAATCTCAATTATGATTTTCAGCCATTACAAAAGTGTGTACGAATCTTGGTGAGGGAATTTCAAGTTATTCATTTGAAGTTAACCTTATCATGAGTGCACCTATGATTTAGACATTATGGGAGCATCTCGAATTTCAAGATATTCTAGATTCATGAGAGGTGTTATGTGCAATAGGTATCTTGGAAATCGCAGTGAAGATGTATGAGCAGGAGTGACTAAGTTGAGATACTTCCATGCCTATCTATAAGTTCCTTCCATCTATTTTCATTTCATTTCCATTTTGGACATGAGCTGTTTCTTTTATTCTTTTACTTTTCCCATCTGTAACTAAACTAGTAAAAATTGACTGGTCTCTCCTTGTAGAAAATGTTGATTTTGGAGCCATCAAAGAGAATCTTAGCCAAAAAAGAAATGCAACATCCTTATTTGATGATTTTCACAAATCTCAATTTTGATTTCAAGCAATTATAAAAGAGTGTGTGAAGCTTTGTGAGGGAATCTCAAGTTTCTCATTTGAGGTTAACCTCTAAATGAGAACCTATGATGTAGATATTATAAGAGAATCTCGAATGTATGAGTGACATTGTAAAATATCTGTGAGAACAGAGTACCTAAGGCATTGCAATGAAATTTACTTGTAATGACATTTATTGAAATAATGAAATTTGGTGTAGGGGCACCAAGGTTATTGAGCAAATTTGGTTCATGAAAATCTTTTAAGTTAGTTTTTTGTTTTGAGTTTTGTCAATTGAATAAGGTAATAACACATCCAAAATTGATTTATAATGTAATAAGTCATGTTAGTTACAAAAAGAACAATTAGGCATGATTGGAAAGATGTAGAATCATTTGTAAAGGCTATTTAAAGCCTCTTGAAGGCTATTTAAGTCAATATTTAAATTTGTAGCCTTTTGAAGGAAAATCTTTGAATATGGTTGGAAATGTACTATTAGTGAGATTGAGATTGTCAACCTTCAGAGAGTAGCATTATTTATGTTGATGAAATTTCCTTTAGATGCAAGGATTCAAAGCACATCAACCATGTGGTACAAATGATTAAATCTCATAGATGATCTCATAGATGATCTGTAGCAATGAAAGAGTCTGAAAAGGCAGAGAGAGCTACACTGGTGACTCGGGAGAAAATTTAGTGATGCAAAGTGAAGGTGGAGAAGACTCAAACAAATCAGATTTTAGTAAATCAACAACCTTTGTTATTTCATTTGGCCATCTTGGAACAACTACCAACAAAAAGGCTTCCAAACTCAACAATTTGGCTTAAATTTTAGAGAATGCCTCTCAAGGACCATCTCATCATCAATATAGCATCTACTCAAACCCCCAACACCATTCCCAAGCTAGACATACAAGGTTTCTTTGCAATTTCTTGGAGATCCTTCAAACTGCCCTACAAAAAGGCTACAAAATTAGCTCTGTTTTACAAACAAACTGCTCTTTAAACTTCTTCTAACCCCACAATCTCTTGGAAAGTAATAAAATAGGTCACAAAACTCCCAATTCCATAGGTTTTAGAAAAGAACTCAACCTTTAAGCCATAATTTCTTAAAACCCTCAATTTCCTAACAAATACCTAGGGTTTTTAGCATCTCACAACTCCAAGGCCTTCCAAACTTCACCAAAGAATCATTTTTTTTTTAGAGGGTCTGCACACACATAATAAACCTTCACCTGGCCTTTAGACTTGGTAGATCTCAAAAACATCACTTTGGTTCCTCCATTTCAAGCCAAAATCTCACATTCTCATCCTAAAACAACATCACCAGCCATATAAACTCCTTACCATTATTAAAAGAGTTAATGAAACTTGAAAAAAACACATTTTAAACCTTTCCTTAGAGTTACAATTCACCACAGTAGGAGGAAGGGCTCCATCACAAAAATTAAAGTAAACTTAGACCCTGCTAGTCTGTACAGGCCGAACAAAGAAAAATGGATTTTCCTTTCACTAAAACAACTAAAGGTGTATAAAAATAGATTGAAATCTAGGTTAAGACCTACCACCATAGTTTTTCATGAATTTATATTCATAGGAGGCCTGTACTGGGCCATACACAGAGAAAAGCAACTGAAAAACTCAGAAAAATGTTGAAATTCCACAGTTTTAGGCGTTGTGAAGAGCACCAATATTCAAAAAAACTATTGATTGAACCCCCATTCAGGCTTGAATGATGTTTTTAATACATCTCAAATGATAATAATCTCCCTTCAATGCCCATAATTACCTTTGAACCACCAAACCCTTATTAAGCCTACAAATACTAGTATTTAATAATGGTTTTGCTTAACAAGCTTTATTATGTAAATTTATTGTTCTAAAGGCCTAGGACCAATTAGAAACCCTTATAAAATGAATTTTAGACTCTTTCTTTGCACTCCCACCTAATTTTTATATAATTTTCCTTTATGGAAATACCAACAATTATTTAATTCAAGAGTGCTTTTGCATATTTGTCCACCCTAACCTACTAATTCCCAAAGTACATAAAAGATTGGTCTATTAGACCTTATTCAAGACAAAAAGACCTCAAAATACTAACATTTACCAAATTTCCTCCAAAATTACCATAAAAAAATCACAAATTGAGGGTTAAGTGTGGGTGCTCCTGCACCATTCAACTTTCAAAAACAAAGTCAATTGGTTGGCAGACGTGTGGATTAGGCTAGCATTTGGAGGAAGAGGAAGAAAGATGACTGGAACTCTAGAGGCCCACCATACTATATTTTGGTATTGAACCATGAGAGTAGAAGAGAGAGTTGATATCATGTATCAAAACATTAGGCATGCATTCTTCCAACGAACAGAGAAGGAGATGATTAATTTGCTTCATTTTCATTTGCATAAGCATATCAAGGCATGGGAACCAAGAAGACCAAGGATGTCTAGTTTTATGTGGAGGTATGGATTTGGTCCAAACTTTAGGAGGGGAAAGAAGGTCAATGTATGATCTTGATGAAATTGAGGAAGAACAACAAGAGAGGGACATGAAAAATAAAATCAATACCAAGTTTCAAGGATTTGTCAAGCGAGTAAGAGAGTTATGGGAGCAACCTCATCTAAAATATTTTGAACTAGAGTTTGATATGTACCATTTAGAGAGCTTGGTTTGCATGGAGTTCCTTTCAAAGCCTTTGCTTTTATTATTCTTATGGTAAACTGCTTGGTAGAGTTGGTGGAATTACCTTTCTTAGTAATTGCTATTAGTGAGATTGAGATTGTTAACCTTGAGAGAGTAGGACTTGGGAACAAGGAATTTGATATGGCTATTGCTTTCAAAGACTTCAAGTGGGATGTACTCCGCATTGACGCCATTCATCAATCTTCACTTGATGGCATCAAGGAATGGCTAAACTCCATGGTTATAAAGTATTATGAAAGTAGAATGAACTTGTACTAGCAACCAATTTTGAAGACTACTACTAATGATCCAAATAAATTTATTAAATATGTTGGTTAGGAATTTTTGAATATGGAAGCTAGTGATTTTGATTCTGAAAATTTGGAAGAGTCATCTCAAGGATATGAACACTCTAATGTAGAAGAGGAATTAGAATCACTCTTCATGTTACAGGTACTGACTTTAATACCAACTATAATGGAAACATTAAAATTCCCTAGCAATATTTATGTAAAGGAAATTTCCTTTAGATGAAAGGATTCAAAGCCCATCAACCATGTGGTACAGATGATTAAATCCCAAAGATGATTTGTATCAACAAAAGAGTCTAAAAAGGCAGAGAGAGCTACATTGGTGACTCAAGAGAAACTCCAGCTTTCAAAACACAAAGCCAATTAGGCTGGCAGATGTGTGGATCAGGCCAACATTCAGTGGAAGAGGAAGAAAGATGACAAGAACTCTGGAGGCCTACCATACTGGATTTTGATATTCAACCATGAGAGCAAAAGAGAGAGTTGATATCATGTATCAAAACATTAAGGATGCATTCTTCTAGCCAACAAAGAAGGAGGTGATTACTTTGCTTCATTTTCATTTGCATAACCATATCAAGGTGTGGGAACCAAGAAGACCAAGGATGTCGAGTTTTATGTGGAGGTAATGAATGTGGTCCAAACTTTAGGAGGGGCAAGAAGTTCAATGTATGATTGTTAACCTTGAGAGAGTATGACTTGGGCAAAAAGCATTTGATATGGCTATTATTTTGAAATACTTCAAGCGGGATGTACTCCGCATTGATGCCATTCCTCAATCTTCACTTGATGGCATGAAGGAATGGATGAACTCCATGGATATAAAGTATTATGAAAGAAGAATGAACTTGAACTAGTGGCCAATTTATTGAAGACGGTGGTTAGGAATTTTTGAATATGGAAGCTAGTGATTCTGATTCTAATAATTCAGAAGAGTCAGAACAAGGATATATGAGTTCCCTCTAATGTAGAAGAGGAATCAAAAGCAAATTTCATGTAGCCACCATCAAGAGTGTTACAAGCCAACAAGATGGAGGGAATTATTATAAAAGGATAATTTTCAATGTTGCAGGTACTGGCTTTAAAATACCAACTACAATGGCAACATTGAAATTCCCTAGTAGTATTTATGTTGAGGAAATTTCCTTTAGATGCAAGGATTCAAAGCACATCAACCACATGTGGTACAAATGATTAAATCCCAGAGACGATCTATAGCAATGAAAGAGTCTGAAAAGGCAGACAGAGCAACACTGGTGACTCAGGAGAAACTTCAACTTTCAAAAAAAAAAGTCAATTAGGCTGGCAGATGTGTGGATCGGGCCAACATTTGGTGGAAGAGGAAGAAAGATGAGTTCCAACTTAGAAACTCAATTTCAATCACCAAAAATGAGTTGAACCCCATGTGTGTACAAGTGAGTTTTCTTTAAGAAAATGGGTGGTTTTGAAGAGTCAAATTGTGTTTTTGTGTAGGCCAGCGTTATTTTATGATTGTTTGAGCTTGTGTAGGGTATCACAAACTTGTTTGAGTAATTTTTAGGTTGTGGTTAGCTTTGGAAGTATCATCTTCAAAACCATCCAAAAGATGATTTTTAATGAACATCAAAGCAATGATCTTTATTGGGTCCTTTAGTTCTCCCAAATCTAGTAAAAAAACCATAAACATGGAGGCAATGTCTAAATCAGCCATATATTTGTGCTCAAAAGACAAGAATTCATCACCAAGGACCTATTGAATGTCTATCAATATCATACCACTTTGAGTTTCGAAGGTAGTTTGCAAACATTTCTCATTCACCAAACCAAGGAAAGCCATATGTCGCTAAGAACTAAGTAGGAGAATAGGGGTTTCCATTTTACCAACAAAGAGTTGCGACTAATAAAAATAAGCTTCCATGATGAGATCCATTCCAAATAAATGACATAAGAAATTAATTCACACAAATGGAACTAGTGAGAGGAGAGATGACTAGCATAAAAATGATTATACTTCATTTGAATTGGCATACTTGCCAAAACCAAACCACCTACAATAACTCATCATGATTATATTATATTGATGTACTTGCCCACATCATCCCTTTCATTATGAGCCGACAAAGGACACACAAAGAAGGATGTATTGACAACAAGTTCCTCACCACGATCTACTACTGAGTTGGCCAAACAATCAACATCCATGTGACTACATGATTTATTGTATCTAGTTATCCAAATTCTCTAGTAAGGAGAGTGCCAAGATTAGAAGGGCATTAAGCTTCTAACTGATATATTTCATCCATAATTTATTATATCCATGTTGGGCATCCTTTGAGATTCAATTTGGAGCACATCTATAAGCCTACAATAAGGGCCTGAAACTTAATCTTGTTGTTAGTCCCTAACTCGAGTCTTCTAGAGGCTAAGCACAAAACTTTCCACTTCCAACCTCACATTACACATCCAGCTCTAGAAACTTACCTTGATTTCCTTTTGGTGCCCCATCAAAATTTAATTTCAACCACCCCGACCCGTTGGAGGTATCCATTTTTCCTCTTATCACTTTTTTTTGAGACTCAACTCCCCTAAACCCATTAATAGGGGATTTGGAGATTTTTTTTGTTTATTCATTTTATTTATTTTTGCTTTGGATAAATTGTAATTGATAATTTTTACAATTGGGACAATTAATCTTATTTTAAGTGGATTAAAATTTGAAGTATTTGTTTGCATATATTTTATAGATATAGACAAGTTTATTTTTTATTTTTTTGCAGTGACAAGTATGTATTCATAAATAACTTTCTAAGTGGATTTAGAAAGGGGAATTAAGGTGAGATTTTTAATTATTATTTTTTTCTTGAAATTGGGATTGATGCATACTAGTTTGTTTTTGCCGTTGGATGTCAATATATGGGGAGTTGATTTTTTATTTTTTACGTTTGCTATTTAACACATTTTTTAGTCTTTCCTTAGTATGTTTTTTTCTAGGATCCAATTCCTTTTTAATTTTTTAGTTACAAAAGTTAGCTTTTATTTTTGGTTGGTAAATTTTCCCTTGGAGGAGTTGCGCTCAACCAAAATTTTGACCAAATTTTGATTTTTGGTATGTCTTCTTGGTATTTGAGCTCATGGCTCTACTCTTTACTAGTGCTGCATGTTGTCTTGTAAAATTGTGTATCGATCGCTTAAGAAGAGCAATCTCAAGCCCCAACTAGCAGTGTGGTATTGAGAGTTTACAAATAATTCAAATAAGTTAATTTTTTTATTTTGTTTGTAAAATACAAGTGTAGTTATTGACCTACACATAAAATTGTTGCATGTACTCTCTATGAGATTACATGGCTTAACTCACTTTTTTAGTAGATCTTGATATGTAGGGTAGAATAATTTCTTAGAATTTAATTACTTTATTCTATATTTTTTCAAGTCTCGTACTTATACATTTGAAATACAATTTAGAGGTTCATCTTATCCTTGAAAGTCAATAATTATGGGCATGTATAAGAAAAATAATGCGTCCCTCTATCTATAAAGTTCACTTTTGAGAAAGAATAAAGAACCATAATAGATTACTCTTAAAAAATAGAAAATGATTGAAGTTGTTGATTGTTTAAAGTTCTCATTGCTTCCACAACTTATCGAAATTGAGATAATTCCAATGAAACGCCTAAAAGAGATTTAGTTTATAGTACATCCATTACCTCTAAGTTGTTGATCTATGGTTATGTTTCTTCCTATTACACTTAGAAACTTTCAATATGGATTTTAATTCAACAAAGATTCAAGATGTATATACAAATTTATGTTAATATGACAAAGTAACTTAGTTTTAATGTCAAATCATTTTGAGATGTTGTTTGATCATTATGTGCCAAGTTTACTAGAACCGTCAACAATTAAAGGGCCTATATAAAAGACTATTTTTAAATGTGAGCTTGTCTAGCTATTTTTTTATTAAATCTATTAATTTTGTTATGTCATGTTACTAATAAAAAATATGATGTTAATCAAAGCAGTTGTGACTTCAAATGGATTGTATAAATACTAATACATATTTTTGTATTTCCGAAATGTAGATATAATTATTTTAAGTTCTTAAAGATGAGTAAAATTTGTATATGTTAACATGATTTAGTATTTCATTACAAAATGATATTTATAATGAACTAATTATTATGTAATTAGATATATACTTATTTTTTAGATATAACAAAATACAAAAGTAAGAAAAAAAATGATCGCATTCCCTTAAATTTCCCGTTGGCGCATCCCTTGCATCTCTTAAAGCTCCAAATGCTATTTAACCCCTGTTAAATTAGTTTGAATCTCCTTAGGAATTTTACAAGAGAAATTGAATGAAATGAATGAATGTTTTTAATCACATCCATGAGGCCAAGCAGCCTATGGGACCCATAGATAGCCAGCGAAGAAACTTGAAACCCCCAGAAAACGCAAAACCTATGTTTCATTTTCTTTCTGCATCTTGGATCTTTTGTTGTGTATCTTGACCAAAAAATCTGTAAACCTTATTATCTTCTCTTCTTCAAACAAATCACCTAAATTGTTCCCTTTTAATGTCTCAATATAATTGATTCGGATGTCCTTGTAAGTTGAACATTCCCTGATGTAGTGCCATTTTACCTCAATAGCTTCTTGAGTGCAATATCTACACCTTCTGTCTGCCCACTCCTCTTTAGGTATCATCCATCTTCTAGTCTCACATCTAAGTTGGTGCGAACTTGTTCTTATCTGAGCTATTAGCATTTTTTCTTTCCATTTTATTTCCATTCCGATGTAGGTCTTTTGTGTATGGTCATGTATAGGGTTAAAATGTTTGACATAGTATTCCTTTTTCTTCCCAAGTGGCCCTTTCCACATGCTTTCTTTGAACTTTCCTTGCACATACCTTTTTATTTCCCCATTGTTATTTGGACACTCACTTATGCTAATACCCCACTTGCTCATCCATTTGATATTTTGTTTCATCCACGTGCTCTTTCTTCTATCTAATTTTTCATTAGCTGCCATTTTTGGTCAGCGATGAGTCTCCATGTTATCTAATCCTCTTAGATAGCTTAACAATCGAAACATAGTAGATGCTTCAACAGGGAAAGCCCCGACCTCAGCTAGAACAATCTCATAAGGGACAATAGATTTAATCTTGAGACTATGTGTGATTAAATGTTTTTGCAATCTCTCTATCTATCTCCACTTTTTTGCTGAGGTGTTGCTACCCCAAACTTCACATCCATATAGTACCACTGGAACAACTAAAAGCCCCAAAAGAGTTTTCTTTGTCTTCCAATCCCATAACTCGACTCTTCTGCATCTATTTTGCAATGAGTGCAAAGCTTTCCATCCCCCTTGTATCCTTTTGCTCTACACGTTTCCCAAGCTGAGTTTGTTGTGGAAATAAAGGCCAAGATACTTATATTCATTGACCACATGTAAAGGGCTGCCTTCAAAAACAAATTCCCTATGAACCTTCTTTCTCTTCAAGGTAAAGATCATGACCTTAGTTTTGGTAGTGTTCACTTGCATCCCTACCTGATGACAAAAGAGCTCTAGTGCTTTTAAATGTTCTTTCAAATCTTGTGCTGTTTTTGCCATTAAGACAAGATCATCCGCATATAAAAACAACTTTATAACACAATTGATCAAGTAGACCCCTTCCCCACCAAACTTATTGATCCACTTCTCTAATTTGTCAATGTATATTTGAAATAATGTAGGGGATAATGGGCATCCCTACCCACCTTCAGATTTCAACGCAATCCTGCAATTCTTCGTATCTTCTTCTCGCTCCGATATCCACTGAAAAAAGTTACGAGTCTCCCCATTTCTTAACTATCTTTCCTCCATAAGTGAGGCCAATAACCATGAGAAAACGGACTCATATAAACTCACCTGCACGGTTTTAAAGGTATTAAGAAACCTCTGTGCTGGAGAAGTCACAAACCGAGCCTCGTTTATTTGTGAGAGGGGGTTGGAAATCGCGGTTTCTCTTGCGACTTAATAGCAAAGTGCACTCGTAACCCTACTTTTTGGGGAAATTTGTCTTGGGAAGGCCTAGATGTTTGCCAGATGATTTTGCAGCTGCTGGGGAACGTTTGCTTGGCAGGAGAGGAGCAACAATCTGCTGTATGGTGAGCATTTTTTCCTCACATTTTTGCAGGTTTTGCATCAATTGAAGATGCTAGAATATACGAGCCTTTGTGTATGGTCATATGCACCTGTTGTAAGGACAGCCAGGGGCGTCTCAAGGAGATCTGTGGAAATGACGGATGCCCAATTTTTGCAGGCCTTTTGAGGACATCACAGAAAGGTATAGCCCTCTTTTATTAAGTGTCTTTCATCAAATTTATTGGTTTGTTTTTCTCTTGCTCTTCTCTTTACATTTTAATGAACAACATTTAGATTTTTATTTTTCCCTTTGATATCGGGGTTATCAAGGGTTTCTATAAGCAGGGTTTTAAAGTTCAATTTTTTATTTTAATTTTTTTTGCCCTTTTTAATCGAATTTCGGGATCTACTTCTGTTGTTGCAACAACAACAATTCTATTTATTTAGTGCATATCCAGTATTGACTGACAATATAGACCTGCCTGCCCAGATGCAGTTCAACTTAATTGAGTAGTGGAGCCCCTATATTTTTTGGTTAAATTGTATCAGTACCGGGAAAGAATCTGCTCAGTCCCCAAACTTTGAGTGCAATGTTTTCTATTCCATAATTGGAACTGCAAATTTCTCCAAAATATATTCAGAGATGCACAGGAATTAATGGCAGAATTCGATGCTTGATACCTGGAAAAGAACTAAGTTCGGCAATCATTGGAATTCATATACATAAATCACTAAGATTTATGTAGAGTAGTGTCTCCATTTAGATAATACAACCACTAATTGATAGACAGAAGAGCTATGACTTTTTGCACTTTACCTACCTATTATCTTTCTCATGGAAGTTCGACCAACTAAAAAGTACCTAAAAGGTATTTCCGCAAAATCCAATTAAATGCTCTCTGCGCCACTAAACTTACAATTGAAATTGTATTTTGATTTATAGCAAAGCATGCTTTTATTCCCCAATTCTTCTATCTACCTCAACTGCTATGTATGAAATCTGTTGAGAATCAAGATATTTCTTGGTGCTTTCTGGTGCCCCAAAATTCTGCATCTCACCCCCTCCGAGTATTGGGGCATCTTGCACGATTCACCCCACGCTCAAAAGATTCTTAATCCCTCTGAATTATTTTTCATGCACCAGCATGATAAAAAAATTAAGGAGATGGATCTAAATCACACCCTGTAAATGGAAACATACATAACACCTTCCAGCTACGAAAGCCTTGAAGCTATATGAACTCATCTTGACTGGTGTATTACTGATTTCCAGATTAAATAAATGACTATTCAGTTATTTATGACAACAGTGACAGTTTCATCCATCCTGCTGATGTAATCTTTAACTAGTGACAATTCCACCATGTCCCTTGGTGCCTCGAGTAATCTTGGATGTTGTATTTCAGGTCTGATGTTGCAGGATTGGGTATGTTTGTTTGGGTTGTATTGTCTTTTGCATTGTCATTTTGATGTCTTGAGATGATGCTTGGTGCTTTTGAGGTCTTTGGTATGTCCTTCAAACATGCTTCTACTGATTATTTTTAATTTCAGATCAGTTTTAACTTTTTTTATTTATTTATTTCATTCGTGTTTAAATTATGCCGTTGTATCAATGAATGAAATATGGGTTTTAATGTTTTTTCTTTTTCTTTTGTGATAAGGATATGTTCCTTGATTTCATTTTTTTTATGGGGCAGACAACAAGGCTTTCTAAAAATATGGATAGTTAAGTAATGTATTAAAAAAAACAATATTAATAATTTTACAATAATTCAAATTTAATTTTAATTATATTTCTAATTAGATTTTTTCATCTGTTGGAATTGAAATATAATTTTCTATATTTTTGTCGTGCCCTGGATACAGCTGGGATCGAAGGCAAATGGCTGGAGCTCCTCCTTACAAAGATATGCTATGTTGAACCATATTTTGTGCAATTGTTTGATAGTCCAAGTTCACAAGAAGTTTCTTCAGCCAGGAAAGGGGATGGAAGAGAAATCTTTTCTTTAGAACAGGCACTTCTCATATATGTGATTGCCAAATTTATGAATCACCAAATGGAAGAATTCTCACTGTTAGTGAATTCAAAGGAATGCAAATCTGTTGTGAGGGAAACTGTAACATTTATCGCTGAGATTGTACAGAAATTTGAGGGAAGAATCGATTTCAGACCTGTGAACTCACCGGCACTTCCAACTGGATTGCCTGCTATTGATGTCTTGGGTTATTCCTTAAATATACTCAGGGATATCTGTGCATGTGAGGACTCTCCTACCTTATCTGCAGACATACACCAAAATCAAGAAAATGGAAAATTATTTGTAGGAAACTCTCTGGTTTCATCTGAACTCATACGATTGATGATAGATTTGCTTAGGGAGCTTGGTCCTCCTGAGGCTGTAAAGAAAGCCACGAGGCAAGCTAGCACAGGAATTACAAATCCTTGTCCAACAGATCTCAATCAATCTAAAGAAATGACAGGTGGGAGTCCTAGCAAAACCATGAGAAGCACTTTAGAAGATATGTGTGAGGACCCTTATTCATTACATGATGGGGATAAAGACAGAACAGTTCATGCTGATCAAACAGGAGATGTGTGCCCTTACAAAGGCTATCGGCGAGACATTGTATCAGTCCTTGCTAATGCTAGCTTTCGGAGGAAGCACGTCCAAGATCAGATTCGAGAATGTGGTGGTTTATTTATACTTTTGCAACGTTGTGGAGTTGATCAGAAAAATCCTTTCTTAAGAGAATAGGGCTTATGGGCAGTAAGAAATTTACTAGAAGACAATAGAGAGAACCAGCGAGAAGTAGCTGAGCTGGAGCTGCAAAATTCTGTAAATACATTGGCAATTGCAGAAATGGGCCTGAGAGTAGAAATTGATCCAAATTCAAGAAAGCCAAGGCTATTTAATTTAGCTACCTAATTTTAGAAGTCTAGGGTACGCTCCAAACACATGAAGTGGATACCTTGGGAAAAAGAAGAATTTCAAAGCACTAACCACATCTAATTTGTCTTCTTTGTGTTTTTTACTTGGGGACGTACCCAAAGACGTTGCAGAAAATCTGAAAGATTTTTAGCCGATAGGCTATATATAGTGTGGGGTTTCAGCCGGAAACATGTCTCACTCCTGAAAACCCCCTGCCTGTAGTTTCTGAAAAGAAGCCTCACCTCTAAGCCAGCTGATTAAAGAAATGAAACAGCAGAGCTAATGGTGATAAACAAAATAATATACCATAATGCTGTAACAAAATAAACTGCAATCTATTAACTCATTGAAAAAAAACTTCACATTCTTCCTCTGTTCTGCACGGACTGCTGTTAAAAAAAGACAAATATTGATTTTCACCTCTTTGAAACAATATAGAAGCTACATATTAATAGAGTTTGAACACACTAAAAACAAAGCATGAATGCCCAAAAAACAGGGCATACAAAGCATGCTTTATTGGCAGAAAAACAAAACTAAAAAATAGAGATTTAAAGCAAACTAACTAAAAATAGGAAAGCTACACAACGATGATAAGAAGAATGGAAGCCAGGCTAGAAAAACAGATCTTCACGCATTGATGATCTCCTCAAGATAATAATACGCTAGCATCAATTATCCACATACTCCCCCTTGATGCTAAGAGGGCTCACAATCTTATTTCGAAGTGACAAAAATTGAACTTTTGCAACCGCCTTGGTGAAGATATCAGCTAACTAATTTTGGGTGTTGATGTGCTTCAATTCAACTTCCTTCTTCTGTACAATCATGGATGAAGTGATATTTCAAATCAAAATGCTTTGTTCTAATGTGATGGACTGGGTTCTTTGCTAATTTGATGGCACTTACATTGTCACAATAAATCACTGTAGGTTGAATCTGCTTCTCACCAATTTCTTTTAAAACTTTTCTAAGCCAAAAAGCTTGTGTACCTGCTGAGGTGACTGCAACATACTCTGCTTCTGTGGATGAGAAAGCAACCATGCTTTGTTTTTTGGAACTCCAAGTAATCAACCCAGAACCAAAAGAGAAACAATTTCTAGATGTGGACTTACGATCATCCATACTACCTCCCCAATCTGAATCACTAAAGCCAACAAGATTGAATCTTTTAGAAGAATAGTAATGAATACCATAATTTAGAGTGCCTTTCACATACCTCAAAATTCTTTTAGTTGCCTTCATGTGTATTTCTGACGGATTTGCCATATACCTTGAAACAAGTGAAACTAAATATGCAATATCAGGCCTTGTGTGGGTTAGAAACATCAAACTCCCAACTATACTTCTATAATCAGTCTCATCAACTAATTCAGCACCATCATTCCTACTCAACACAACTCCATGAGCACTTGGAGTGGAGTATGGTTTACAATCAACCATGCCAAACTTCTTCAACATTTCTTTTGCATATTTGGTTTGGCAAATGAAAATTTCATTTTTACATTGATAAACCTTCATTTCTAAAAAATATTTCATGAGACCAAGATCTTTCATTTCAAATTCTTTCATCATAGCAATTTTGAACTCATCTTTCATCTTAGAACTACTACCCATATACAACAAATCATCAACATACAAACTTATAATAAGAATATCATTACCTTCTTGTTTGTAGTAAAGGGTAGGTTCACTCTTACTTCTCTTGAAGTCATTCTCTTAAAAGTATCCATCAATTCTTGCATACCATGCTCTTGGTGCTTGCTTGAGGCCATACAAAGCCTTCTTCAATTTGTAGACATGATTCTCTTTTCCTTCCACGTGAAAACCTTGTGGTTGTTCCACATATACTTCCTCTTCTAAGTACCCATTCAAGAAGGCACTTTTCACATCCATATGATGTATGCTCCAATTCTTTTGAGTTGCTAATGAAATCAACATTTTGATGGTCTCTTGTCTTGCAACTGGTGCAAATGTTTCTTCATAATCAATCCCATACTTCTATGTGAAGCCTTTAGCAACTAATCTTGCCTTATGCCTTTCAACACTTCCATCACTGTTATGCTTAGTCTTGTAGATCCATTTGGTGCCAATCTTCTTCTTGTCATGTGGAAGCTTTGTAAGCTCCCAAGTATCATTCCTATGAATAGAATCCATCTCTTCTTTCATTGCTTACATCCAAACTTCATTAGTATATGCTTCTTCAAAACATGTGGTTCAAAATCAGCCTTGGTAAATAAAGCAAAATTAACTATCTCACCTATTGGATTTTCTTCATGTGCTTGATTTGCATTCCTTTGATAAATATCACTCAAACTTCTTACTTTCCTTCTAGAACTTGGAGTTGAAGCTGGATTTGCAATTGGACTTGAACTTGGACTTGAAGAATTAGATGAGGGGCTACTTGGTGGATTTATAGCACTTGGAGCAGAAACATTAGTGGGCTGCTCAATATCATCATTCAAAGCAGATTTTGACTTCTCCATATGGCCTTTTTGATGACCATAAACTCCCCCTTCATCAAAAATCACATCTCTTGAAACAATAAGCTTATTAGTGAGAGGATTATATAACCTGTAAGCTTTGCTTTGCTCACTATACCCAACAAAAATACATGACTCACTTTTTGCATCTAACTTTTGTCTATTCTGATCAGGTACATGAACATAAGCTAAACAACCAATTTTTTTGAAATGATTAACATTATGCCTTTTCTCATACCATGCTTCATAAGGAGTCATCTTCTCAAGTGCACTGGTGGGACTTCGATTGAGAATGTACACTACTGTAGCAACTGCATCTCCCCAATAAGAATTACTCAATCCCTTGGTTTGTAACATGCTCCTTGCCATTTCAATCACTGCGTGGTTTCTCCTTTCAGCTACCCCATTTTGTTGAGGTGTGTATGGAGTGATGAGTTGCCTTCTAATGCCATTCATATCACAATAATCTTGAAAGGCTTTTGAACAAAGTTCTCCTCCACAATCAGTCCTTAAACATTTAATTTTGCACCCTTTCTCATTTTCCACAAGTGCTTTAAACCTTTTAAATGTATTAAGGGCTTCATCCTTTTGCATAGGACCACAAATATCTGAATGAACAAGTTGAAGGGGGTGATGGGCCCTCCATGCATTGCCTTTTTGAAACTTTTCCCTTGCATGCTTTCCTTTAGCACATCCTTCACAAACCTCCTTGTGCTCTTCAACCTTGGGAAAACTAAAAACTAATGCTTGTGAGGTCAAAAGCTTCAAACTATGAAAATTTAAATGGCCATATCTGAGATGCCACAACCAACTTGTATTTTCATATGCCATATTGGAAATGTTGTTATGTTCACCAAATCTCAATGGGAACATCCTTTTTTTTGTCATACGCACAACTATGACTACTGTGTTGCCCTGACTCTTATCATAAATTGTACATTTCTTATTTTCAAAGACAACTCTATAGTTCTTCTCACACAATTGTCCAACACTTAACAAATTATGTTTTAACTTAGGAGTGTAATAAATATCTTTAACACTCTTCATACCTTCTTTTGTGTGGGCCTCCATAGCTCCTTTTGTAGCAACCTCTAATGATTTATTATCACCAAGCTGAATCTTTGACTTGAAACTTTCATCATTTGTTGAAAACAACTTCCCATTTCCTGACATATGGTTAGAGCATCCAGAATCTAGGTACCAAACATCTTTACTAGTAGTGTCTCCTTTAGCATAAGATAAAAATAAATTATCTGGAGGATTTCCATCACCTTCTTTAGCATAATTAACACTTTTACCTTCTTTTAATCTACATTCTCTTTCAAAATGACCATACCTATTACAATGGTAACATTGAACATTCCTTTTGTCAAATCTACCTCTACCTCTGCCTCTTGAACCACCTCTTCCTCTTGAACCAACTCTGCCTCTACCTCTTGAATTGTTCTGATTTTGACCTTTACCTTGGCTTTGATTGCTTTTGCTACTACTGCTGCCATCTTCATTCTTTGTGATTTGTACTTTGGAGGAAAAGGCTTTCTCAACACTTTCTCCAAAATAATCTTTTAATCTTTCTTCATGTGAGATCAAAGATCCAACAAGGTGATCAAATTGAAGGGTTGTCAAATCCTTGCTTTCTTCCATGATTATGGCGACATGATTCCATCTTGGTGTGAGAGACCTCAACACCTTTTTTATCAGAACCTCAGTGTTACACAGTTTCTCCAAGTGTAGCCATCTTATTGACCACATCTTTTACTCTGACACAATACTCACTCACACTTTTTGCTTCTTGCATGTTTAAATTCTCAAATTCTCTCTTCAATGTTTGTAACTTGACAACTTGGACTTGGTCACTACCTTGGTAAGCTTGTTTTAGAGTGTTTCAGGCATCCTCAGCTGTCTTTGCACCTGCAATTCTTGGAAATAGACTCTTATCTAGAGCTATTTGAATATGAAACAATGCTTGATAATTCTCCTTCTTAGCCTCCTTCCTAGCTGTTCTTTCATTGGCTATGAGGGCATTCCAATCAGTTAGCTCCTGGTATCCTGATTCAACAATCTCCCACAAAGCTTTTCCTATTAAAAAAGTCATCATTTTTATGCACCAATAATCATACTCATTTCTATCAAATTCTGGAATGGGCAAGGTGTTAGAATTCGACATGATAATCTTTGGCGAAATTCCAACTACTAGATCTTAAACCCAAAAGAAAATACCTGCTCTAATACCAAATGTAGTTTCTGAAAAGAGGCCTCACCTCTAAGCCAGCTGATTAAAGAAATGAAACAGCAGAGAAAGAAAACAAACTGACACTAATGGTGATAAACAAAATAATATACCATAATGCTGTGACAAAATAAGCTGCAATCTATTAACTCATTGAAACAAAACTTCACATTTTTCCTCTGTTCTGCACGGACTGCTGTTAGAAAAAACAAATATTGATTTTCACCTCTTTGAAACAATATAGAAGCTACATATTAATAGAGTTCGAACACACTAAAAACAGAGCATGAATGCCCAAAAAACAGGGCATACAAAGCATGCTTTATTGGCAAAAAATCAAAACTAAAAAACAGAGATTTAAAGCAAACTAACTAAAGATAGGAAAGCTGCACAACGATGATAAGAAGATTGGAAGCCAGGCTAGAAAAACAGATCTCCATGCATCGATGATCTCCTCAAGATAATAACACGCCAGCATCAATTATCCAAACTGCCAAGAAACAACTTGCCAGTCCCAAACTTATTATTTGATAGTTTATGCCGAAGGCGTATCCAATGTGAAGAAGAGCAAGCTAATTGTTTAAATCAAAGGTCCACCTTTTCCAAGAAGGCATGGAAGATGATCACAATGATCCTGCACGTTTATTTTTCTGTTGGTCTTCTTTCCCGCCGAGCAATTGAAACATTCCTCTCACGCCTGAAATGATATCTTATTTGCATTTAATATGTTTGTTTAAAATGCTGCAAACTGTCAGATAGTCAGATCTCGGAAGTAAATCGGATCTCAGTCGCCTCACAAAGAGTTGAAACATTCCTCTCACGCCTGAAATAATATCTTGTTTGCATTTAATATGTTTGTTTAAAAGGATGCAAACTGTCAGATAGTCAGGTCTCGAAAGTAAATTGGATCTCAGTCGCCTCACAAAGTCTTGTGTTGAGATAATTTTCAGATCGACTTTCGTTTACTGTGAATAGATTGAAGTAGCAGCTGTAAGGAGATTGTGTTTGGTTAGTCTCATTTAAAAAAAAATCTGCTTTGTAATGGTTTAGTATGTTTTTTCTGCAAATTATGCCCATTATTTTCATCGGCATCGTTGACAACAGACACAATTTGTGCTGAATCTCGAGGTTAGTCACTTGCCATGGTTTCAATGAGTTTTTTGTTTTTGAATTTGCAGGCGGCCGGATTGTTTTTTTTTGTTATTTTTTAATTTAAATTTTTAAACATTATTGCTCACTTCAGATATTGTTGATTGCAAATAGATTGAAGCAGCGACTGTAAATACTGTTTTTTCAATTTTGTGTTGCTAGGAAACTGCCTGTTTTTGGAAGACAACAGAGAGAACCTGCACTGTGGGTGTCCTCATTAATGTTTGAAAGATTTTTATAGTAAAGATTTTTAGCCCTTCATCTGCAGCAGCAACCCAATATCTTTTCCCTAAAGACAAGTTGTTTAGTATCTTGCAGTTACTCTGTTTGATTGCCTCCATAGGAACACTGTGCAATAAAACAGGCGCAGTAGTCACCTCCAGGATCCCCCACACCAATCTGTTGATTTTTATGCTTCTGTGAAATGATAAACGCTATTATTTAGGAGCAATGCTCTAGGGAAAACTGGACCTATCTAATCCACCTTAAATGCCTTCACCTACTAAGCATTGGGTGTCATTCACTTTTGATATCATGCTCTGTTGATGTACGGATTTCTTCTCAGATTTTTTTCCTTTCTTTTTTGATAACTTGATGTTTACAACAAGGTCGTAGCAATTTTTAGCATTTTTTTTAATTCAGGCCTGATATCCTTTTTTGAATCTAATTTAAGAACTTAAATTTTATTTTCATTTTATTTTAGTACAGTAGGCTTTCTCCCAGGTCTCATTTTTGCTTTTGGAGACCTTCGAATTCTGATACATGCATGTTCACCCGCTGACAGGTATTCCATGTGGAAAACCCCGGAAAAGACATCTTAGAAAAATGATATTGGTAGATGGCACGGGCTGATGGTGTAATTTCACTTTGCGTGGTACTTAATAAAATGACGAGTGCACAAGAAATTTCCCTTTGTTCAGATCTGAATGTTTTTTTCTTGATGTAAGTGAAACAGGGGCGGGGGGTGGAATTGATATTCTTTATTCAACCTCCTAATTCATGTAGATAGGATTTAAAACATGAAACTTCAGTTTTCTGATATGCCATCATTCATAGTGTTTTAAACCTATCTTTATGTATTTTACCTCATTAAAAATTATGTTCATTCCCTAGATGAAATGCTATCATTTTTTGTTTTCAAAAAAGGGAAACTGAAAAAAAAAAATGAGAATACAGTAGCAGAATCTAGAAATTGATATATAAACAGAAACCTCGCGTGAGATAGAATCTAGAGAAAAATCTCAAAGAGAGCCTATACTACGAAAGCTGGTGCGACTTATGATCAACAGTGCAACTGTGTTTGCATTCAAATGTGTTGTAGTTTTGTATCCAAAAACACACAATCTAGACAACAAACGACCAGCCTGGAGCAATAACAATAAAGTAATAACAAACATAACGAAAAGCAATTATATGATCTTGATTAAACCAAAGAAAGAAAATATATTATAAGCTAAATAACGGAAATTTAATGAGATGGTTAAGAATTCAAAACCTTTGTGTGTGAAGAATCACCAGTAATACTTGTGGCTGACATAGAGAGAATGGTGGTGTCTATTAGGGAGCCTGCAAAAAAATGTTCAGGCTCTTATTTTGATGTTTGACCTCCATGGGAAGTAAAACGGAAATATTGATTGAATTTGGATATTGTGCGTGCTCTTAAACTACTATGTGTAAAATTGTAGAACAAAGAGTGCTTGTAACAATGAATACTAGTAAATTCAAGTCTACAGAAATGCTAGCATTTAATGTGCATGGAAATAGAAGAGTGAGGCAAACAAGCAAAGGGATATATACGAGCTCCACAAGAAAAAAGAGAGTATCATAATAATGCTAAGAACAGCTCAATTATTTGCCAAAATACACAAGGAAATATGCAAAGATGAATAGTAAAACTTAGAATGAATATTAAGGGCTGCAAAATAAAAGAGGATACAAAAATGAACAAAACAGTGTCACTTAGTATAGGAAGTTCTCAAAATAATGTCTTTCTTGACGAGTGAACAAAAGCTATTTTTGCTCTAAAAAATGTTCCTCCAATAAAAGTCCAACAAAATAAAATAGAAGGTTGTCATGAAAGGTGGTAAGTTAGAAATGGTTGCAACAAAAGTATATCAACATATAACACAGTTCCAATGGAAAAGTGTGATCATAGTGAAATAGCTCAAAATTCTCATGGAAATGTTGTAAAAGAATGCTCAAAAAACCAAAAGAAAGATGTTAAAGAGATTGTTGTTAATGAAGACCTCATTCAAAAGATTAACTAGTTCAAAGATGCATGAAAGAAAAATTGAAGAAAAATCTTCTCCTTATCCCATGATTAGATTTAGCAAAAGAATTAGGAGAATGCTGACCTAAACTTGATAGGAATTGGCGGATCAAACATTACCAAAGAAGTAAATGGATGCATGAAATGCCCCACTTAAAAATTTAATTTGCTTCTAAGGAGCCTCCTTACTCCTTGTAGAATAGTATCAAAGTCTCGGGCAGAGCATGCCCAGTTAGGGTAGAGTTAGAATAGATAATGGCCACATACACCTATTGAAATGGGAATATATAGAAAATGAAAGTAACAACAACAAAAAAAGCTTGGTAAGATTTGACAACTTGAAATTTCTTATTTTAGATGAACAAATTAAGTCGAATATAAAAATCAGGTTGGAAAATCAGAACTAAGTATTTGCTAACATAAAGAATAGCTTCAGGTGGGCATGTATTGCGCTAGTGCCTCTAGATTTTTCTTTTTATTTTGCAATGGAAGGTGTTTGTTCTTAAACAGAAGGAGTTCTTTCTTTTTAAAGAAAATCAATTTAAGTATTAACTTAACATTTTTATCCAATGTTTTTTATAGAATAATTAGAGTTCTATTGAGACCCCTTATCAGATTTTTTTCTTTCTATAGAATAATTAGGGTTCTCTTGGGGCTCTCACCCATACCAAGCTTTTAGGTGTAAAGATCAAACACCAATACCACTTGGCTGACCAACCGAGACAAACCTTAAGAGGCAAACACAAACAAACTCAAATTACTTCCATAGGATACAGATTAGCTAACTTTGTGATTACAACTTGACATTAATTTTCTCTGAGATCTCAAAACCATCTAAGAGGAATTTGTCTTCCTCAATAGGGACAAAAAGGCACCATAGACCATGCTCCTTCTTCAAAATGGTCAACTCTAGCCATCCACCAAAGTAGGAGTACCAATTGCAGAAGAAACAATGAGCAACAAAGAATCAAAAGAAGCAAGATCTCCAAAAGAAGGGAGGGCAACATCCACAGGAGGAAGGACAGAGTCGTGAGCCACCTCCAAGCCATAGACTTAACCTCACTTGAATCCTATGGAGGAACTTTCACAGGCGAGCTATTTCCATGCCCCTTAGTGGGGGCTTTGGCTCTAAACATCTATAAAAGGTGAAACTTAGCATCCATCCACATAGAAGCCAAACTAGATCTAGAACATTCTGCCACCAAATGACCCAGAGCAAAACAACAATGGCAATGAAATGCCAACTTCTCATAATCAAGTTGGTGGGTCCAAATGCAATCTTGCACCTAGAGACTAATTTCCATTGACAAATGTTTTAATAAATCTTTTGCTACCAAAATATGGGCAAAAGTAGGATGGGAGAGGGCATCGATCTCAAAAGACATAGACATGAAAGAACCGAGAGAGTATTCATAGCCTGCAAATTAGAATCTATCGAGAACTGGCGAGGGAGGTTGGTAATTTGACCCAAATGAGAAGCACTCAAAAGGATTCTGAAATGGAGTTGAAAGCTGGATACCAAGGCCTCATCATCAAAACAACCTTGCCCTAGAAACAGGGCCTTTCTCCATAATTGACATTTTGTCTTGGCAAGATTGGTAGACAACATAGAAACCCTGTGTATAGGGGAAAATGTCAACATTATCACATAAAAAAGGTTTCCAGCTCATGGAAATCCAGTCATGTAGGGTATCAATAGTATGCCAAAACTGATAGAATTTACATATTAGCCCCTTCTCCATATAACAGGCTTCTTCAATCAAAACTTTAGACCCTAGAATGGTTAGCGGAGATTGTTCAGATTAGGGAACTAAAGGAACCTCCTAAACAGAGTTCAAATTTATCCATGGCAGAGACCCTATGAAGCAATATTCTTAGATCCTCTGCAGAAAACCCCACGGCCTTGGGGCAAGAGGAGATATTGGGAACAAAGCCAAATGACAAGGGTTCCAAAGACTCTAGAACCCTAGGCATAGCAAGAGCAGTGGCCCACCCCCTGATGCAATATTCTTAGATCTCCTGCAGAAAACCCCAAAGCCTTTGGGCAAGAGGAGATACTGGGATCAAAGCTAGAGGACAGGGGTTCCAAAGAATCTAGAACCTCAGCTGTGGCAGGAGTAGTGGCCTGTAATGTCCCCTTATGAAATTACTCTTAAATTTATCTTAGTTTCAATAAGATATCAAGAGGCAATAAATAATATCTAGAGTAATGACAAAATTGATGAACTTGATTCACTTAAAGAGTATTAATCATTATATCAGCTTGGAATATGAAATCTATTGATAAGTCTGAATGAATAATAATGATTATGTCTTTGATAATTTCCTTGAAATAAATATAAAATGATGGATGATGTAAGATTGGAAATTGGGCGAAATTACTGTTTCAGATATAATGCTTTAGATTCATGTAAATGAAGTGGCCCTTGCTGATGGCAATTTCTTATTATCTTCCTTCCATATCTACAACATAAATCTTCTTGTTGTTTCGGATTTGTCTATCAGTTTCCACGCATACATGGATGGAATAAATTATTGACTTTCTTCTTCGCTACTTCTGATACTATCTCTTAACTCATGCAATGTGATCAGAGGCTCGTTGTCTGAATAATATTAATCGATGTACAGCCAAGATGAAGATTAACTACCCATAGCGGTGTCTTAATCTGAACTACAATAGTTATTATTTCTCCAAACTCAGTCGATGCCTTCTTGCTTACTCACTTCTGACTTTTTATAACTTAAATTTCCCAAGAGTCACGTCCCTCTATTTTCAAAGATTGCATCCTTTAAGAAAGGTTATTTCTTAATATAGTCGGCCTGCATTTAAATAAAATATAATGAAGCGATTTTCATACAAGTTGGCCATGATTTAGATGTTATTATGCATATCAGATTTAAGTCAGCCTGTTCTTATTATTATTTCTTGTGTTAGATGACCACCCTTCATAGTTATTAACTTGGATTTATTTAATTATTATTTTATTGAATTTTCTGTAGCAATCGAGGGGGGGATATTATAGTCTCCCCTCCTTAAAAATGCTTGCCCACAAGCATTCATAGATTAAGGTGTTGAAGGATGTGGTCATTCTCCCATGTAGAATCTTCCATAGGTAAACTTTCCACTAGATTAGGTACTCTTTTATGAACTAGGAGACACCTCTTGTGCATGCAATGAAGTTAGCACAAGTGTAGAGTTTTATCCTCCTCTTGTTTTAGTTTTCTCCTCCAAACCTTTGTAGACTTTCTCTCATTTTGTTTGACCATGGTGTTCTTCATGCCTTGTCTAGGTGGTTTCACAAGACCATGTATCTACAAAATTGTAATATATGTCCATAGTTATTGCACTTGTAGCATACAACACTATAATCCACTAAAAGAACAAAGAAGTTATAGTTCCTTCTTGAGAATTCATAAGATCTATTTTCATTCCATCTATCATTGTATCTCATTTGTGTTTTACACTCTCTTGCTTTATGTCCAAAATGATTGCACGAGTAACAATAGCCATTAAAGGTGTTCTTGAATTGGTATGTATGCACTTGCCTAGAAGGGAAGGACTTCTTGAAATTTTCCTTGTTAACTTTAGGAGTTGTTCTCTTCACACTACATCCATTTCTGATATGTCTTTTGAAAGTATCTTCAAGGCTTTTAGATTTCTTAGGAGTCTCTTTGGAGTCATCCTTAAATGCTGGATTTTCATTATAGCCAAGTCCTGTTTTATTGGATGATGACCTTTTCCCATTGATGTCATATAAGATTTCGGTGCTCTTCTCAAAATTGAGATTCGTTTTTAACTTGATGGTCGTCTTCTCCAATTCTTCCCTCGCCAAAACAATTTCACACTCTAGCTTCTGTAATGTCCCCATTTCACGACACCTTTTGTCAGTTGGGTCTGATTCAGAGACATTTACTATTTTTAGTAAGTGATATTTATAGCAGAGGGTTTGGTTCAGCGCTGCAGTCGTGGGTGAGCCTTCTCAAGCATCTTGGTTTCTCTCCAGCCCAAGTTTCAGGGGTATTACTTGCTATTTTTGGAAACTTACTAAAAATAGTAAGTCAATTAGGGTTGACCGAATTTGGTAGACTAGCCCTAGTCAGGCTAATCATGGTGCACTTTCAGAGGCTTAAGCCACTTCGAGAGATTATTTTAATATTTAAGGTAATTTGGGAAATGTGCTTTAATAAGTGACTTTATAATATTTAATTAAAAAGGGGACATAAGGGGACTCAATTAAAAAATAGACCAAGGACACCTAGTCTATTGACTTCAAGTTGTTTTTAAAGTTAAATAATATTATTTCTTTCTAGGGCGCCCAAGCTATGGAGGGAAAATGATTTAAAATTAAATTAAATCAAATGCAAATGAATTTGAGTTGCATTTTTAGGGTTGCTAGAGAAAAGAAATAAAGAGTTCATTTGGAGGCCTTTTTCTCTATGGATGTTTGAGTTTTTGTTGGCGAACTGGCTGGGAGCTTGGCTCTGGCTTGGATTTGACTTGCTGAGATGAAAACCTCTGCAGGGATACCTTCCCCATGCATGAAAGACTGTATCAGGAAGGAATTTGGAGGCTTCATTTCAGGAGCTTCAAATGTGCTTCAAGTTGCAGATTTATGGGTTTATGATTCAGATTTTGGATAGGTTTTGAGGAGAGATCTATTGGTTTGGGATGCTATCACTTGTGAACAAGTTTGGAATGATTTCTCATCATTTTGGTGGATTTTTGAAGTGATTTTGAATTTCTTCATTGTGCCCTGAGAACCCACATTTATGCTCATAAGTCATAGATAAAGCAAGGTTTTGTTTTGGGTATTTAACCATTATATTCCTCTAACCTAGGTGATCATTTTAAGTGCTGGCTTGGAATTTTTGGTGGAAGTTCTGATTTTTAACATCAAGTCGCCCTCTTGGGAAGTACGACCTTGATTGGGGTGCTATACGGCTTCAAGTAAGAGCTGGTTCCTTCAATCTGCAGGCAGTGGTGAGGAGTTTTGTGGCAGGGAAGAAGGGCATTAGAACCTGGTTGAGCTGGTTGATGTTAAGAATTCATTGCATGCTAGTCTGAAGAACTTTATCTGCTGTTATATCAATATTCCAGGCACTGCCCCTTTTCTGGGTTGTATTGCAGCTAGTACGACTTTTCCTAGGTAATGATTTCAGTCTTTTTGAAGCTTAGAATGAGGACGCCTAACCCCTGTTGAAGCTGGCTCGTGGTCATTGTTATTTGGAGAGTGACGACCCCTTGAAGAAAAAGAGATATCTGCTGCTAGGCGCTGGAACTAGGTCTGGGTATGAATAAACTCAGATTTGATTCTGAAAAAAGCATGGTTGTCTCAATTTCTGCTACCATAGTCAGATATCTTTCAAGGTTTTTGGCCTTGGGTGAATAAGAAGAATAAGGACTAGTCTCTTTGTTACTGGCTCTGCCTTTGGGGAGTCTATATGCTGCTGTTGCTTCGATTTCCTAGTCTGATAAAGTTTATTTACTGCTGTTAGAGTCTCTTGTAAATCTGGAAATTACTTTGGAATGAAAAAACAGAAATTAGTTTGAAGTATTTAAAGTTTAGCCTTGAATATTTGTGCCTTTGTCATTTTCTGTTCATGCATTTATCTTAGACACCATAAGTGAATGTCAAAACTGTCAAAACCATTGCAAGAAGTCATTCAAAATACTCAAGACAACAATAGGGTAGAAATGAAGAAAGAAAAAAAATAAATTGGGGTAGATTATTACAGTGGTATCAGAGCTGATAGACCTTGCAGCCTTTGGGAATTTGCATTCTATGAGCCAGAGTGACAGGGAAAGAAGATACATTGAGAGGACAGTTATTGGGAGCATTGGCCTACTTCTAGTGAGGACCAGCAAACTGAATCATCTTCTAGTGGGTCATCTAACACAGGTAGTATGGAAAACAGGGATGGAAATCGCCATAGAAATGAAAGAAATAACATGAACGGGAGAAATAAAGAACCTCCAGAAAAACTAATAATCTTGCTTGACACTTTGGTTAGGGATTAGTTGAGGGCAGCACAACAACAACAAGAACAAAATGACAGGATTGTAGAATTGGTGCAAAGAATGGACCGTTTGGGACAAGGAAATAGGGCAGACCAACATGTAGTTGGTAACCAGGCAGCGTTGGCTAGACCTCTCATGCCAAATTTTCCACCTAGGATAGAAGCTCCTACGAATCCAGAGCTCACTTTGTTGGAGCAACATGAACAATTTAGACAAGATTGGATTGATGCTAGACCAGGATTTCAAATGGATATGCCACTTAGAGATTATATTGACTTACGGATGAGACACTCAGATCACAGGGGAAATAGGGACTAGCAAAATGAGTTGAAGAAGAAGGCCGAGAAGATTACATTCCCATACTTTGATGGCTTCAGGAAGATGGCAACAAGAGCATGGGTGCAAAAGTTAGACACATACTTCACATTGAATCCCATGCCTGAGATTGAGTCCATTCAGTATGCCTCAATTCACTTAGATGGAGTTGCTTGTGAATGGTGGTACAACGGTATGATTATGTTGGGGCATGCACAGATCACCTCTTATAGAGTGTTCACAAAGAGACTCATTGAAAGATTTGATAAAATAGATCCCGAGTTGCATTTTATGGAACTAGCACAACTCAAACAGTTGGGTTCAGTTGATGCTTATGTTGTTGATTTCCAAAGGCTCTCTATTTTGGTGACTGACATTTCTGAGAGGAGACTCATTGTGTTGTTAATTGATGGTCTTTCATATCCTCTTATGGGGTGGATTAAAGCCTTCAACCCACATAGCCTTCAGGAAGCAATCAAGAAGGCTAGAGACATGAAAACCTCAACATTTAAAAATAGATTTCAGTCAAAGGACCCGCAACCCAAGAAGGAAAAGGAAAGGAAAATTGATGCCAAAGAGCAGGAGCAGCCAAAAAAAAACTTCACAAGGTTGGACACTGAGACTTTAAATGATCTACGGAAGAAAGGATTATGCTTCACATGTAGAGAACCTTATTCATAGGGTCACAAATGTGTTGTTAAGGCAAAGGCACTATTAATTGAGTACCAATCATGTGAAGAAAGCGAATTAGAAAAATATGATCAGCAAACTAATTCCGAAGAAAAAGAGGATGAGAAGACACCAAAGAAGAGTGATAAGGGGTTGGACCATGATGGGACATTTTCCCAACTTCATAGCTTTCATGAGCATTAGTCGTTGCGCATTAGAGGGAAGATACAGGGGCAGCGAATGTTAGGATTGATCGATACAGGGGCTACACATAACTTCATCGATGATGGGTTAGTGGTTCAAAGAGGACTTTAGACACAGGAGGTTGGTGGTTTCAAGGTAATGGTAGCTAATGGTTTCACTATTTAGTGTAACTAGATGGTTCCCCAGTTGAGCATCCTGTTGGGTGGACATGAAATTAAGGAGGACTTCTACGTGGTTAACATTAGGGACACAGATATGGTCATGGGCATTCAGTGGTTGCGATATTTGGGAGAATTCACCTTGAATTTTCAAACATTAGAGCTTAACTTCAAATTAGAAGGTAAGCAAGTTAAGAGGACTCACACAGAGTGGACCACGTGCAGAGTCTAGCAAAGAGAAAGGGAAAGACAAGGAAGCAGCCTTTAATGCTTCTTTGGAGCTGTCCAAAGCTCCTGTAAACATTGGTTACGTGTTTGGGAGCTTTGCAAATGTTAATCCACTTCAAGGAGATTGTTTGGTGGGAAGTAATCAAGTGGAGAACTTCAAAACAACAACTCAAAGTGGTTGCCATGGTGTTGACAAAGTGGATTTAAGTCTGATTTCTCAGGGACAATTGATGATTGGAGACATATGCGCTGATATGAATATTGAATTGATGATAACAAAGTCATTTGAAGGGGTTACTTCATAGGGGGAACTCAATGAACAAAACAAAACCCTTCTGGATACTTGGGATGAATTCTCTTTTGATTTTGGAGCTGCTACAATTGCTAATCAGCTATCAAGCACGGTTGATGGCATTGATGATGATTTTGGTCTTGAACCTGTTAATGAGAACAAAACAGATTTGACCTTGCATACAATTGATCATGAGTATGAAATTAGCAACCTTGCTGGTTTGGGTTTACAATTAGCTCATGAGGGGGGATCATACTTGTTTTTCAATAATCCCTTATTCGATATGGGAGTTGATAGGGTCTTTGACAACCCTCTCTTTGAGTTGGAAGAAGGAAATTCCTCTAGTTGTAGCACTACATTTGAGGAAAATAGTAGGGTATGGGATCCAAGTGCAACTTTTAGTAGTGAAGTGCTGACTCATGAATGCTCTAGTGGGACTACTTTCAGCTTTGGACCTTAAGCTGATGTTTTGACCAGCCTACACACAACTCAGATTAGTGACCAATAGTTGAGTGGTACTAGGTTGAGTTTGGGAGATAGTGATGTTTGGGTGATAGGGAATGATACTCCAATTCATTTGAGGTTCACTTCTCCTATTTATCTATTGAATTCATGGGTTGACTATCGCTGTCTGCGCTTGCTTGAGTTGTTTATGCAGATACTTCTTGGTGAGTTGGTTGACTCTGAGTTAGGGCAGCAGGTTGTGAGTACTTATTTGGGATCCACAGTGGATTTTAGATTAGATGCTGATTGGGATATGAGAGCCAGTGTGGATTTACTTGATGTTATTCCGACGGCTCCTCCATTTGGTGCTTTGGAGAGACAATTTGTTGAGGAGTGGATCGAGATGTGGTGGTGTTTCATCTTTCTGCTTGGGGGAGACTTTCAGAGGGCTTTGTGTGTGGATGCTTTTCAAGACAAGGAGCTAAGCAGTTGGAGCTATAGGCCACCTAGACTTATTTGGGATCCGGGGATTAATTCAGGATTCAGTATGTTTCTGGTGGTGGTTGGCAGGACTCACTGGCATTGCTCGAGGACAAGCAATCTTTGGGAAGGGCAGACTATAATGTCCCCATTTCATGACACCTTCCATCAGTTCGGTCTGATTCAAAGACACTTACTATTTTTAGTAAGTGGTATTTATAGCAAAGGGTTTGGTTCAATGTTGCAATCGTGGGTGAGCCTTCTCGAGCATCTTGGTTTCTCTCCAACTTAGGTTTTAGGGGTATTACTTGCTATTTTTGGAAACTTACTAAAAATAGTAAGTCAATTAGGGTTGACTAAATTTGGTAGACTAGCCCTAGTCAGGCTAATCATGGTGCACTTTCAGAGGGTTAAGCCACTTTGAGAGATTATTTTAATATTTAAGGTACTTTGGGAAATGTGCTTTAATAAGTGACTTTATAATATTTAATTAAAAAGGGGACACAAGGGGACTCAATTAAAAAATAGACCAAGGACACCTAGTCTATTGACTTCAAGTTGTTTTTAAAGTTAAATAATATTATTTCTTTCTAGGGTGCCCAAGCTATGGAGGGAAAATGATTTAAAACTAAATTAAATCAAATGCAAATGAATTTGAGTTGCATTTTTAGGGTTGCTAGAGAAAAGAAATAAAGAGTTCATTTGGAGGCCTTTTTCTCTATGGATGTTTGAGTTTTTGTTGGCGAACTGGCTGGGAGCTTGGCTCTGGCTTGGATTTGACTTGTTGAGATGAAAACCTCTGCAGGGATACCTTCCCCGTGCATGAAAGACTGTATCAGGAAGGAATTTGGAGGCTTCATTTCAGGAGCTTCAAATGTGCTTCAAGTTGCAGATTTATGGGTTTATGATTCAGATTTTGGATATGTTTTGAGGAGAGATCTATTGGTTTGGGATGCTATCACTTGTGAACAAGTTTGGAATGATTTCTCATCATTTTGGTGGATTTTTGAAGTGATTTTGAATTTCTTCATTGTGCCCTGGGAACACACATTTATGCTCATAAGTCACAGATAAAGTAGGTTTTTGTTTTGGGTATTTAACCATTATATTCCTCTAACCTAGGCGATCATTTTAAGTGCTGGCATGGAATTTTTGGTGGAAGTTCTGATTTTTAACATCAAGTCGCTCTCTTGGGAAGTACGACCTTGACTGGGGTGCTGTACAGCTTCAAGTAAGAGCTGGTTCCTTCAATCTGCAGGCAGTGGTGAGGAGTTTTGTGGCGGGGAAGAAGGGCGTTAGACCCTGGTTGAGCTGGTTGATGTTAAGAATTCATTGCATACTGGTCTGAAGAACTTTATCTACTGTTATATCAATATTCCAAGCACTGCCCCTTTTCTGGGTTGTATAGACCATATTACACCAAAATTTCTCAAGGCATTTTGTTCAACTTTATTGCAACACACGAGATTTTATTGCTATTGTTTGGCAGTTGGATTTTATCTTTTCCTGTGTAGGTAAGTGATCTTGCACTAGATAGGTTAGGGCTCATTGAGACACCTTAGCAAGGATTACTCCAATGCATTGTGGGTAATTCCTCCCTTGATTCTTAGACAAAGGTAATTATTGATCTAATAAATTGTAGTAACGAAAAAAGTAGCCTTTTTCTTGCTTGTTTGACAATTGGCATTAAAGTTGAACTAATGGTGTCTTGGAGTGGTGTTGTAATGTGTTGTACACATTCACACTATTCTAGGACCTTTATTTGACTAAAACATGCCTTAATTGGTCATTTGCAAAGGTGTTGTAACGTGTTGTAACACACTTTCACACTTTTCTAAGACTTATTTGTTTAATTAAGCCTTATGGGCCCCTTTCTAAATAAAATGTGCATTATTTGTAGCTTGTTTAAGTGTTGTAAAGTTTTTTAAAGCACTTTCACACTTATCTAAGTGTTCTTAATTAATTGTGGTTAATTGGAGTTATTAACCCCCTTTTGATTCTAATTTAGGCCTTAATTTTGACAACTCTTGAAGATCTATCCCAACAATCATAATTTAAATAGCAAATTATTTCATTGGGAAAAGTTTGGTCCTAGTAAGTTGAGCCAGGACCCATTCACCCTTGATGGCGAATGGGTCCTCCCTTAACAGGGTCCCCCCTTTGTCAGTTGATTTGGAATGGGTTTTTAGCCTTCTTTCAGTGCCCCAAATCTTGGTCCTGGAAACTTAGCCAAGACCCATTCGCCTTTTGTGGCGAATGGGTCCTCCCTTAATGAGACCTCCCTTTTTGAATTTCATTATGGCAGGAATTTAATTATCTTTCTTTCCAAATCTAGGGTCGGCCTTAATTCTTTGAATTTCGGGGTTAATCTCCTAATTTAGTATAAATACGAGGCAAATTCACATTGTTTCTCCTAACAAGAGCTAACACAATCTAACAAGAATTCAAGTGATCAAGCATTAGAGCATTTCAAAGACTACCTCATAATGCTACAAGAGCTAACACACCAAATTAAAAGCTAAATTAGATATATACTCAGCTCAACTTTTAAAAATGCTGAAATTTAATTTGTATTATATAAAAATATGTTAATTATTATAATAATTGTATATTTGTATTTATTAATTTTTATTATAGAATATAATATATAATAATATAATTTATATAAAAAATATTATATATACTTTCATTTGTATGCCAATAATTAGGACATATTTCACTCACTTCCATTCCACCAATTTACAAATTTTTTCATTGGTGGAATGGTGCCCTACTTTGAATAATTTTGTTCTCAAATGCTCAAAACTAGGGTTTTTTGACTGTTGTCACAAAATTGCCTCTAACTTCCTTCGAACTCTATGGAATCAAATCAAATCAAATCAAGAACAAAACAAAGCTAATTCATCCCACCATTGATTCCAATACCCTTTATCTCATTTACACACAATACGAAGCTGTACAAATGCCTATAGTAGCAAGAAAGAAATAAAATTGCAAAAAATAGAGTTTATTATCATTGTTTGATCTCAAAATCACACCAGAGAGTTGCCTCAACCACATAGGGAAATATTTATATCTTTTCAACCAAAAACCAATGGCCTCAAACTATTTTTTGAATATGTGACCATTTAACTTCCAAACCCAAACAAAAATGCAAAGTTGTATTGCAACTTTTGCAACATTTGACACAACATGAAATTTTTTATGCAATCAACCCCATATGACATAAAAACATTACCCATGGTCTAAATAGACCATATTACATCAAAATTGGACTCAACAACACAAAAAACTATCATCTAACCCCTTTACATGATCAAAGCTAGGTGCCCTTGCACCACTTCTATAGATTTCCCAACTTTCTTTCCACCCTTAACCACAAATTTGATTTTAGGATTTGAGGCTCTACTTGAGCTTGGAGCATCATTCTTGTTTTTGGTCCTTAATTCTGATTTCTTACCTACTTGTATTTCAGCCTCATCCTCTGATCCTGTGAAGAAAGGTTTTAATTGAAGATCTCTTTCATCCAACCAAACATTAATATTGGCCAAGATTGGTTGGAATCATTATTGGATTGATATCACTTCCTTTTGAGACTACTGGATTGAAGAAAGAGGAGCAACTACAATATTTTTCCTTTCATATTCAGAATCTAGAATAGAATCTTCATCCTCCATGTCCTTTGAGACACCAACAAGATCTAAAGTTCTCTTATCTGATCCAAAGTTAGTTTGCAATAATCTATCCTTCTAATCTCTCGTTTTGTCCTTATGTCAGCCCAAATGTCTTTGATCTAGTGCACATGGGAGAAAGCCATTTTTATTTGAGACTTCATGCCTCTATAGTCAAAATAAGATCTTTCCTTATACAATTTGATTGTCACTTGTTGCATTTTTGATTCAACTTTTTTTTGCCTTATGCAAGGTCAAAATGGAGTATCTTCGAATCACCAATGGAAATTTGAATCCCGACTTATGAGCTTCCATTTTTGTATTATGAACCACCATAATTTTCCTGCATAACTCCATCAAGATGATTTTATCACTAGGATAATGTGGAAGCATGTATGGATAGCTAATAAAGCATCCCACTCTCAAATAAGTAAAATTTAGAAACTGTAGGAACATGCATTCATATTTGTTTACTATCCTCCATGCTTCATCTAACACCCTTTTGTTTTCTAGCTTAGAATTGAAGGCACACATGAGTGGTCCAAAGAAGGCATCGTTAACCCTTCTAAAGTGTTTGAAACTTCCCTTGAGGGTGATCTGTGGGAAATATTTGAAAATTGGTGTAACCTTTATGTCACCTTCAGAAGTCAAACCTAGAAAATTTCCCATTGAAGCTACAACATAGACCAAGTATGAGGTCATGTAAAACTTATCTGTTGTATGCACCTAAGTCAATTGATTATGAAGAGAATTGTTGACCTCATCTCCCCAAAAGATGTGTTGCTTTCTTTTCAGAACAATCCTAATGTATGAGTACATCCAGTCCTCAAAATAAAATGAATTCGACAAATCATGCACTCTATTGAGAAGAGTGATGAGGTCATTTACCTCTTCAATAAAGTCACTTCAAGGAGAATTTTTGGGCCATCTAGTAACACCTAGCCTAGGAGCCTTCAACCAATTACTATTGATCATTTTATTTTCAAAATCAGGATCCCTATCATATTTTAATTGTGTGGATTCCTTAGAACTTTTCACATATGAATCAACATTTGGGCACCTAAAAACTTTATGAAAGAAATCTGCATCTAACTCCATTACCACATTTCCATTGGAATCCCTGACCTTCCTATCATCCTTGTTGTAGTGACTAGCAACTTGTAGCACGAACTTTGGATTCTGAGCAACCACCAAGAATGAAGCCACAAGGTGTATGTTGTTGTGAATTATTGGCTTCATCCCATTGGTAATTGGCTGCTTCTCAGTTCTCTCAATGAACTCACCCATGTCCACATGACCAATCTCTGCACATGTCTATAATTTCATCCACATTTTATTTGACCACTGTAGAAGGAATCACACCTTGGTATTTGTGCTTCATTGCCTTCCCCTTTGATGGAGACAAATTTGACATCGGTAGTAGAATGAACTTGTGAAATTGTAGATGCAAGATCTTGAGAAATGTGTACAAAGGAATTGCATGAAAATATTAACATATTGCAGATGTTAGAAAAAATTGGCATTCAAGAAAAAGCAACAAAGTTTGAAAATGGAGTGATTGCATGAAAGAATGGGGTTTGAGCGCAGAAAATGAAGCGTAAAGGATTAGTTTTGTGAAGCAAGAAAATTTGCAGTGTTAGGAAAATTTGACGTGAACTGAGCGTATGCATTGGAAAATAATGAATTCACAAGTCAAAATTGGCTTTGATAAAAAATTTACAAACTTGGTAAAAATTACCAAAATTACAAGTGGGAAGATCAGTTATTGCAATTTCAAAAAAAATCTTCGAAAATACAAGTAGGTAGTTTTCTTTTTGCAAGTTTGGCAAAAATCTCTGATTCTACAAATGGGAAGATCACTTTTTATCAAATCAGCAAAAATATCCACTTTTACAAGTAACCTTGAGTTTACTTGTAAATTCAATAAAAATTACTGAATTTATAAGTGGGTGGAACATCATTTGTCAAATTGGTAAAATTCCTTGATTTCAAAAGTATACTTGGTTTGATTTGTTGGGTTAGGAAAAACCTTGACCCCACAATAGGGTAGGACAAAATGTGTTAAGTTGGTAAAAATTGATGAATATGCATATATTATAAACCTTTAACACATGTAAGTTTGGGGAATTTTGATGCATTTGCAAATGCTAGACAAATTTTTTGTTGAATCGGGGAAAATCCCTGACAAAAAAAATGGGAAGGACTTAACTTGTGAATTTGGGAAAAAAATTGATTCAACAATTGGGAAAGATGGTATAATTTTGCATGTTTGGGGTTTTCTAGCGTAACTACAAGGACATCAAGACCTGCTTGTGGAGTTGAGGAAAATCCCCGATCCTAACATGGAAAATGCCTTTGTTCACTTGTTCTGATGGTGGAATCAACTAATTTATTTAACCATAAAGATTGGTGTGTATACATGAGGTTTTAATGACATGTATACAAGGGAAAGACATAGGCGAGATTATTAAATAGACCATATACTCTTCTCAAAGGTAAAAACCAAAGATGACACAAATTAGGGAATACAAAAACTTATTCAGAGCTAATAAAACCCTAAGACTCAAAAGTTACAAAGAATGACTTGAATACAGTTAAAACTAGAGACCTTAGGGCACATAAAAACTAACAAAACCAAAATTTAAAAACAAACACAAAAACATTAAATCTAAGAATGAATTAAAACGAAAAAACTCTAAATAGAAGGGGAAAAGAATAAACATACCGGAAATGAAAACAGTGACCACAATGAATCCGCCCAAACAACTTGAATCCAACAAATGGTCTCTCAAAGAGCTCTCAATGAAGTTTAGGAGGAAGAATGGCGAAAAGATGAGGAAGAAGAATGAACTAAAAGGTATTTAAATTTGGTTAAAAGACATTAAAATGATAATTAATGCCATCAACGCGAAAACTAAAATTCCAGGAGCATTAAAAATTGGCATGTTTACAAGCATTTTTGCAGTTTCGAGAAATTTTAATGAATTTACAAGTGACTTGTAATTTTGGGAAAAATCTTTGCTTTTACAAGAAAACTAAAACTTGACTTGCAGGGTCAAGGAAAAACCCCAACCTTGCAAGTATACAAAAAATTCTAACACTTGACAACTGAACTTTCACTATTTGGACAAAAAGAAGAATTTTAACAAATTGAAAAAGGTTATTTCTCAGAAGATGTTCCAAGCCTTAGGACCACACACGAGGGTAGATTAAGATTTTCCTCATTTTGTGTCCTTAGAGTGCACATGACTATGAAACAAACAAGTTTCATAGGGGTTATCACATGAATCAAGCACAGTTGGATTCAAGGATAACAGAAGGTGAGTCAAAAAACACCTTTATTAGAAGGTGGACCTTTGTAAAAAAAAGATCAATTTTTTTTCCTTGGACCTTTTTTCGAAGGTTTCTTTTATCCATTTACGTAAATTACCTTTGTTTGAGGTTTTTTTTTTTTAATTCATGGAAATGACACCTTCAACTAAGGCCCTAAAAGTGATGTTTTAGTTGAACTTCTCTTTTGTTATTTGTCCTTGATGTCAACACTGTGTTTTGGTTTGGAATCTTGGTGATTGATATTGACATATGGCATTGGCATTATTGTTTGGCACTCTTGCTTTTGGCATTCAGTTTCACACTTAGATTTGCAGCACTGTGATGTTTGTTTACATTTAGTTTTGATATCTTGTGGTACTGATGTTTGGAGCTTCATGTGTAGATAGTAGTTTCACTTGGTTCTATGGTGAATTTAGTTCTAACTTGGCACATACAGGTTATGACATTGTAGTGGGAAGGTATATCTTGTTTCAGTTTATATGTTTTCATCTTGACACTACACGTGTATACATTTTTGTTATCTATCGCATGCCATTCAAATTAGTTTCACAGTACATTGGGTTGGATATGTTCACCATGCATATGATAGTATTTATTTATTTCTTGGTGACTACATTATATGGAAAAGGTTATTGTTTCATTAACTCATTTGTGCAGACTCAAGGTTCTTTGATATGCATATTGGTCATTACATTTGTTGGTGAGATTCATTGGTATAACATTTTGATAACATTTCCTAGCACATATTATCTTGTGCTCGAGCTTCACTTTCAAATCATTTACTTTTTGTATAAAGGGAATAATACATTCTAAGGAGAAGTGCATTGTTTACTATATTCATTGGTCCACATGAGCATTGTGGTTATCATTGAAACTTAGCATATTGTATTTCTCACCATGTTAATAATATCTTGCTCACTAAAGTTGGGAGTGTTTGGAGAATCATTGCTCAAATGCTAAGGTTATTTATCACTTGAATTGAATATTCAAAATGACATACATCTATTTGTTGGCTTTCATGACCACTATACTATGCACTTTATTGATATTAAAACTCGGGCTTATATGGAAGGTGACATCGACTTATTTTGGGGAGTTGGTATGTTTATTGGAACTATGATTCATATCGGGTCCATTGACTTTACATGGCAACATTTTATTGTTCTCAAAGTGCATTTCATATAGCACTTAAGCTGACAATAGTATATTGCATCGAGCTTGGTTTATTTACTTGGTATCGACTTGGACAGTCTATATTGTTGTTATGTTGGCAACAACAGTCTTGATGACATGGATAGCATTATAACACATGTGGATGTGAGTAGAAATTGATTTGGCACTCAAGGATAATATCATTTTGTCCATTGTAAACGGATTTCAAAATGATTGTTTTGTGATTTATGGCATTCATTATGTCTTGGGGCTCGAATGAAAAGAAGACTAGGGTAAACAAATGATGGTTTAATTTCTGCATAATAATCTCCAACCCTAGCTACGCCACCATGATGCACTTTTAGTTACAGTCCAAGCTTGATACTAGAGGCATTTTGAGCTGGTTTTTTGGTATGTTAGAGTATGGAGATTGGTAGTTTCTATGGTGGAATTTCCACAAGCTGGTAGTGGAGATTTCTGTAAGTTTGTTGAGGATCTTCAGGGATTTTCTTTGCAGGTTAAACCCACCATAACAGAGGTAATATCTGAACATTCTTCTTGGTTCTTCGAAGTAAAAAAAAGGGAGGTGAAAAATGTAATCTTTTGGTTACTTGAAAAGATTTCAAATCTTGTTCTTTGAATTTTATTTTTTTGAAACAAATATTAAGGGAATGGCTATAGAAATAATTGACAATTTAAACTGTATTTTCGGTTACATTTTTAGAAAGCCTAACTCGAGGGTTTGGTTCTTGACTCGAGGTCTCACATTTCAGTTACAAGGGTTTCATTTTTTTTGTGCTCTATATAAACATGACTTTAATCCATTGTTCAGTGAGGAATGTATGAGGAAAATAAAGAGCATTTTTTTGTTATATCATTGTTATATTTTCCATATTTGAGAAGAGGAAAGAGGGTTTTTTATTGTGTAAAATCTTTGGTTCTTATAACAGAGATATCATTCAGTTTTATGAGAAATTCTTGTGGTACTATTATAAATAGTCCATATTGTAGTTGGAATCATTGAATATCCTTTATATTTTTGTATCCATTAATGATTTTGGGACTGCAAATAAAGTGTAGTTGTAAAGTCGTTGGTGTTTACATTTTAGACAGTGACTTTGTGCAATGAGGGGCTGGTGCTCCTCTAAATTTGGTGCTTCAAAAAAGGTGTTGAGTTGTTGCCTCGCCATTGTTACAGAGTTGGTGCTCTTTGATTAATGAAAGGGAAATTTTAGCGAGTGGTTTTTTATACCCCAAGAGGGTTGTTCCACTCAGGAAATATTTGTGAACATATGTGATGTTATTTGTGTATCATTTTGTTTCATGTTAATGTGCTCATTCAGTCAATGCTTTGATACTTTTAGTGTGTTCAAAAGGTTCATATTTTAAAAGTTTGTCATGCAAAGTTAAAATTGTTCAAATCTGATTTTAAAAAGCCTTCCGTTAAGCAAGCTAAATCTGTATTGGGAAAAGTTGTAGTTCTGTTTCAAAAGCATAAACAAGATTGTTCACACATTAATTGAACAATATCATATGATGCTTTTAATATGAGTTGTAAATGTTAGTCAAGTTTCATGTCAATCTGATTTAAAGTGTTAATGTTCACTTGCATAAACAAATCTGCCACATTGGGTTTAAATTAGTTTCATTGTGCTTTCAAAGTCAAAAGTTATAAAAATTATATCACTCTGATTTAACCCCCCCTCCTCTCAGAGTGAATCCACTTTCAACACTTTCTATCTTTTTAATTCATGAAAATCTGGCAGTCGGATCAAAAGTTATGACCTCGCAAAGTTGTAATACCAAAATCAATAAAATTTAAAAATATCTTCCTAAGGAAGTTACACTTTCCAAAAGATTCTAGGGTGGTCACACCTTCCAAATAAAGGATGTAAAGGGGGACTTCAGAGGGGAGGCGAGAACAGAATGAATGGTGGCTCTGATTTGTAGATTTGTAGATTTATGTAATCAAAAAGCCCATGTGATGGCAAATATAATGTTGTAATTTCATTTTCATTTCAATGATAATAGAAAATACTTTCTTTCCTTCTTGCATTTTGTTTGTGTCATTATCTGTTGTTTTTGTGAGTTTTAGATTGTAAGGGGAGTACCCTTCATCATGTAATGAGTCTTCTGTAAAAATCACAGTTTTGATCAATTGTAAGACTAATATTTGACCATTGTGAGTCTAATTCATATTGTTTTCGAAGTAATTTAAGTGTTTTGTGACAAAATCAAATGTATCATGCCAAGTTCAATGAAGAAGTTCATTTATTCAAACTTGAACTCAGGTGCAATCACAAAAATTGGCAAAATTCAAAAAAATAATTAAATTTGAAAATTAATATGAGCTAGTGTAAATTCCTTTGACGAGAATGTTTTTGGGGTAATTTCTACCAATGTGGCTAGTTTTGAGTTATGGTGCCTCACTAATTGTGAGATATTAATTCTTCTATTTTTCACTCATGAAATTACAAAAAACAATTAAATTTGCATTCTCAAAAGAGCTGGGAAAATTTTGCTCACTAGGTTTTATTGTATTACTGTTTTTTATCATGTGGTAAATTTTTGGCCAAAAATATGAAGTAGATCCAAAGCGATCTGTAAATCTTCCATTGATGAGCTCACAAATTATCTAGTTCTAGAATGGTGCATAATGGTGTGCAACATTTTTTGTGAATTAAATTATTGAATCATCGAAGTCTCAATGTTCAAGTTTTAATGATTACTTATTTTAATAAAATAAATAAATAATAAAAAAATGATAAAATGGAAAATTAAAGAGAATCAAAATAAAAATAAATTGTGAAAACTCACAACTTAAATTTAAAAGTGAAAAGTAGAGATGTGAATTTTCACAACCCAATACAACACATGAATTGAGTTGTTCACAACCCAAATCTTTAACATAGAAAATTGAGTTGTGGATTTTCACAATCCAATTTCAGTTACCAGACTCCACTTAAAAAGAAAATGTTATTAGTAAAGCATATGTGAGCTTTCACAAGCCATGCGTGGAGTTTATTATTCACCATCCCATTAACTACATTAATTTTGATAAAAGCTTCTAATCTGAATATAAGATGAATCGCTGCCCTTAGCATAGGATTTTGGATGCCAAATTATTATAAACTTATATCCATCAACAACAAGAAGATTTCTGATTGGTGGAGGTACTCTTGGATTGTTTGAAAAGGATTTAAGGAAGAAGATACCTACTGCAGCGTTGAACACCTTTATTTAGCCCTATATTGATTGCACTATAACGCCTTCGTATTCTAAAGCCCTAATTTTGACTATGAGCGGTCAATGACCATGTAAAAACACTTGGCTATTATGAGCAATCAGTTTTACTGTTCTTATCATTATTATCCACTCTTCTTCTCAATCCCTAATATTTGACTATGAGCTATTCAATCGATTGTGCCAATAAATTCCGATATGGATCAACCAAATCTGTCTTTCATGATTTAGACCTGATGCAACTTTTCCTCTAGAGTTGCCTTTTGGATTTGAGTGCTGCATTTCTGGATCTCAAGGTCCCAAGGATATGGATTGCTGCGGCAAGGAGCAGACGAAGCTCTGCTGCTCACCTGTGAAGAGAAAAAGAAGGTACACTTGCAATCTGGATTTGTTCAATGGGAGTTCATGTGATAGTGTTGCTGGAATCACTAAGAGTTTGCATAATAGCAACAACAGTAGCTCTGCTGATCCAGTGGGGGAACTGAAAGAGGAGGACCTTATCAGGCGTATAATGAAGAGTTATAGGAGCTCGAAGAACCATACTTTCAGCACTGATGTGGATTGCACGCTGTCTCTGGACATATCCCAAACTGGGCCAAGTCTAGAGGAGCAGAACCTACTGCGGATGTACAAGAAAAGTAGCGTAGAGGAAGTAATAGAAGTGATGACATATACGCTCTTTCCACAGCTCTTCCAACAGAAGGTACCAATCTTATTTTATTGTTATGTTAGTACTGAAAGTCAGGTAGAAATGCTTTTCAAAATAAGATAACTTTCTGGCAATGTCGAGGGTAAATCTGCTTGATATTGAAAACTAGAAAAATGTTGTTATTATGTTTGACTGTAAAACTTTAAAACAGCTTATGTTATGCTACCAGGTGCACTTAAATTTTTTGTAAGGGCTTATCAATCAAAGATAGTTTAATATAACAGAATCATTTTGTGTTTTTTTTTTGTTTTTTAAACAGACAATCAGTTCTGAAGCTTCATTCAACACAACTGTTCCATTTATTGGGTTAGACAGCATGTTATCATCAGCAAACAAAAATGCTTATGGATCTCAAAAGAACACTGCAACTGATGCTCCTACCACCTCTAATCCCATATCTTGGTTTCCAACAGCCAACTCCAGATCAAAGTTTATGGATTCCAAGGATATTCTGGCACATAAAAACTATGCAACAGATTTGGGATCTGAGCGACTACCTAAAAGACCCAAGAAGACAAGTAACAGTAGCCCAATGAACAATAATAATGGCAGCTCCACAAGTACAGTGCAACAGAAGCAGATAAGCAATATTACTTCAAATGATGCAGCAAGATGGTGCTCTACATGCCACACCACTGCTACACCTTTGTGGAGGAACGGTCCTAAGGGTGCCAAGGTAAATTTCACCAAACTTATGTTTTTAAGATACAATAAGCTGTACAGATATCAGATATATTTAAGAGCACACTTATACCTACCTTTAGGGATTTTTGTATTGATAAGTTAAATACACCGTCATTGAGTTACAAATTCTTCTGTTTCACAATATATATTTCTAAACAATACTTGTTTTCTTTGGTGGGTTGATAAACAGTCTCTATGCAATGCATGTGGCATCCGATACAAGAAAGAAGAGATGCGTGTTCCATCTGCCAAGGCTGTTGCAGCAGAGAATAACAATCAGTTTGTAAAGGCATTGAATGCTCCGACCCCATTGTAGATCGATTGGTGTAGGACGCTTATTTTGCACCTACCTTTTTGTTAGGATAGAAGTGTTTCAATAAACACTGAAATATCTCTTAACTAAATTGTGGATATATCTTAACTAAAGTGAATCCACCTCTATAGCCACAAATTTGTCTATTAGGTATGTATCTATCTTCGAAGAACATAAGAATTCATCTAGCACATTAGTTTCATATACAACTTGAGTAACTCATACCACCTATTAAAATACTTATCTTGTATAAAAAGTAGAGGAAAAAGAGGTGTCAATCCTTTATGAAGTACGTTTAAGCTTGAAGTTTTGAAAATAATATAGGAAGAAAGGGTGTCAGTGACACATTTAGGAACTTGCATTGGACAAGCCTATAAGAAGTATATTGTAGTTTTTATTGCTAAAAAAATTAGAGGTGTGTGGTCCTTAGGTGTTTATGTAATATTGAAAGTGGTATGTATACTAACTATGGATGATGTTAAGAAGAAAGGTATGTTTAGTTGTTTCTAGATGTCAACAAAAGTTTCTATCTTTTATATCCCACTTAAATAAGATATCTTGAGACTAATTTAATAAATACGCATAAATTGTCCAATTAGTTTTGTAGGAGAAAAGAATGTTTATTTGGGAAAAGGAAATTTTAATAATTTAGGATGCTACCATGTGAAAAACTATCTTGATAGATAGGTTTGTATGCATAAATTTCTTGTATGATTATGAAAGTAAAAAGTATTTAGGTGAATTGAGTTTGTTGTGTGAGGAGATGTATATTTTGGAATGAGGTGTTTGGGGGTAATTAGAAAATGAGGTGAATTAAAAAATTCATTCTTAGCATCCTTTTGGTGAAGAGGCGAGTTGAAATAAGCTACCAATGCTATAATAGTCCTAACAATATTGATCTTTGCTACTGGGGAAAAAGTTTTTGTGTAGTCAATTCCTTCCTTTTGCAAGTACCCTTTGGCCACTAATATTTACTTGTGTTTTTTACTACTTTCATCAAACTTAAACTTAGTCTTTTGTGATTTTTACTACTTCCATAAAACTTTAACCTTGTCTTATCGACTCACTTATTGTTCACCACATTCTTTCCCTTGGAAAAGCTCACCAATAATTTTTGTTCTTTATCAAGAAGCTATATTCATTTTGCATAGCTTGTTCCCATTCCTTATCTTTATCTGAAAGAAGTACAAAAGAAGTGCATGCGTATTGGAGAGAGAGATAAAGGGAATTATTCAAGAATAAATATGCAAACGGAAAGGAAGCAACTATAGATAAAAATAGCAATTGATATGCACTCCAATATATATGCAATCAATATAATATATTATATGACAAGCATCAATCATGGAAGGAATATCCTTTGATGATAATCCTCAAATCATAGAAGGGAGAATAACATGGAGATCGGAATAAATTAGTAGATATGAAGAAATAGTTAAATAAGAGATATAACCAGCAAATAGGGACATAAATAAGAATACTTCTCGAGCATAGTAGCATATTCAATAATAGGATACACTTAGAGTTATAAGAAGTCTGATACGAAAGAGGGTACATGAAGAAGAAGATAATTAATGGCATGTAGACAAAGATAGATGATAAATCAATAAGGGAGGTAAGTTAATAGGATTACATCTAAATATATACACATTTAATATACAATTATGCAATAATGATGCTTGCAACAATTATTAATCATCATCAATCAAATAAGGAAGAAATATGACAAAGGAAGAGTAAGAAGGAGCAGCTAGGGAAGAGATTCTAAGATCACGTGAACATACTAGGTGTATTACTGCTTTATGTTCAATGATGTAGATTGACCTGCTATATCAACATTAATTAGTCACTTCCTAACAATGTTCTAACTCTTAGAATAGGAATCTGTTTATCTGTATAATCTACTCGAATGTATTTATGATAGTGGTCCTTTTACAATAGCCAATTGACTACATGTGTATACCATTGATATATTTATACAATTTGAATTTCACATAGACAATTCACCACTTAAGTACACTGACTTGTGGTTCCTTTAGTACACTAACCTATATATATGTATATGCACTGAATTGATAATGATTGAAGTGTCTATATCTATTTGTGTATGTTAATACTTGGGTGTCTAAAACTAATTGTAAATACATGGCCTGAGAAGAGTGATGCAAGTCACTTACAGTCCACCCAATCTCAGACAAGTGATGAGCCATGGAGGAGTGGAAATACCACTTACAGTCTGCTCAAAACTAAATGGAAAGGATGGGCCATGGAGTGGTGAAAGTGCTAATACCGCTTATAAGCTGTCATTCCATAAGGGGGCATGTGTTTTCTGAGGCAGGGGCATGGTTAGGGAAAGCAGGTATGAGTCACCAACAGGGAGTGTTGTGGTATACAACCTCTTAGGTTGGTATATGACTTTAGGCGGACCCACCATGTCACACCTCTTAGTTCACGATAGGATTGCATCATTGATAGTCTATAAATGTGTTGCCATGTGGATTAATGCTAAAAAATGTATATATGTGTGTTTTGGAATGTTGTTCATGTGGTGAATTCAAGATTCCAATCTAATATTACTTCATTTAAGGGATATTTATTCAATAAGATGAAACCCTAACCCTAGCTTGTGATAATTATGATCAATAGGAAAATTTTAAGGAAAATTAGGCTAGGGGAAATTACAACCTTATGCTTTATCTTTCACATTGTTGGCTGAAAAGAACATGTCAAGACAACTATCTTTACATTCTTAACTATTGTAGACATTTGTCTAAGACTCAAATTTTGTCAATAACGATGCCTTCAATTAGCTCTATATGCACTAACTTTTCTTTCAACTATAATCAAATCATTGTGACATGAATGACATCAATTGCAATCAAATCAATAATCTCATTTTTGACATCAATGACAATATTTCCAACAATCTCCCCCTTTTTCATTGACGGTAACATAATTCTTATTTTCTCTAGCTCTCCCACTTTCTACATCTCTCCCCCTTTGACATCAATGGCAAAGGGATGTTTATAAAACTTCTATCCACAAATGGATCGTGAGAAAAATCAATTATATACTCACATCCAATGCAACATGAATATATGTCTGTCCCTGTTAGAGATTCTCTAATGCTCCCCCTTGCTCTAATACTCATTTTTCTCTATTTCTTGATCCTTTGTATTATGTCCTTGGATGACTTGCTTCCTCTATGGCTGTCCAAGAGAATTTGGATCATCTCCTTGAATTTCACAAGTCAAAAAATTGAAATTGTTTAGCTATCCAATTACTTTCTTATGCATGTTTAGCTCTTCTCTATCCTTGACTATTGAAAGAATAAGATCATCTTTTTGATCTCTTTTTGAGATTCTTCTCAGCTTCCTTCTCTTCCTCTAGTTTTTTGATTGCTGCAACTAAATGATTGTCTTTATGTGCATGAGTTAAAGGTATGCAATCTTTTATATTCTAGGATCTTGAACATATCCAACAATTATGTAGCTACCAATTTATTACATCCCCTTGATGCCAATCTATTCCACAAGTGGATTCTTCTCTTCTAGTTTTGTGATACTTCATCTTTTGAGTTATCTTCTCCATAGGACTAAAGGGTAATGTCATACTTAGCTCCCCCTGAAATTGTACTTAGCCTTATAAACTTAGTGATACCACTTGTGCATGAAGTGCAATTTGCATTTGCATAGGTTTATCCTTCTCATCATCATGTTCTTGTTTCCTTCTCCAAACTTTTATAGACTTTCCTTTTTGTTTGGTCATGATATCCTTCATCTTCTACTGCCTAGGTGGTTTCACAAAGCCACTTCTACAATGTTGTGCAATATGTCCATAGTTATTGCATTTGTAGCATACAACATTATAGTTCACTAAAGGAACATATGAATTATAGTTTCTACCTGTCCACCCATAAGAACTATTATAATTACATCCATCATTATATCTCACTTGTGTTCTACACTCTCTTGCCTTATGCCCAAAATGATTGCATGAGTAGCATTAGCCATAAAAGGTACTCTTGAACTTATATGTATGCACTCATCTAGAAGGAAAGGACATCTTGAAATTGTCCTTGTTAAATTTGTGAAGAGTTTTTGACTTCTTGCTACATTCATTTTTGATAGGGCTTTTGAAAGTATCTTCACATATTTTCTTTATTCCCTCATTTTTCTTCTTAGGAGTTTTTTTGAAATCTTCCTTGAATGTTTTATTTTCTTTGTAGAAAAGTCTTGTTTTATTTGATCATGACCTTTTCCCATTAATGATATCTAGGATTTCGGTGCTCTTTTCAAACTTGAGGCTTGTGTTTAACTTGGTGGTCATTTTTTCTAGTTCCTTCATTAAAGAAACTATCTCGGACTTTAACATTTCACAATCTTCTTCCTTTCTCTCTAATTGGACTCTCACTTCCTATTTCATCTTGTATCCTTCTCTCATCTAAAATTTTAACTCAAAAATTATCTTTTCATATTCTTCAAGGCTTCGTACTAACTCTACATTAGATTCATTGTTCTCCTAAACTTGTAGCTTTAATTTTTGGTTCTCCTTTCTAATCCTCATGATCTCATTATAGGCATAATGGAGTTCCTCCTCAAGATCCAGTGCACTACAATCTTCATCATTTTCTTCTAAGTTTATATCAACATTCTCATCATATTCTTTTAACTCATTTTCTTCTAAGTTTATCTCTTCTTTTCTTTGACTCACAAGGTGGTTTTCTCTTTCCAAGATATCATCTTTTGTGTTTTTTTCCATATGTATTAATCAATGTCTTATTTTTGACTAATATTAACCATTGTCTTCTTTTCACTAATCATTGCCTTAGGACTTTTTGTCTTTATCTGATCTTGTGTTATTAATTTTGTTTTTGCATGCTTTTGTCTTATATAATATTTGTTTTTAATTTCTATTTATTAATAAAAAATTCATTCCTTTTCATAACTTAATGAGGCCTTGATTTAGTGTTACGAGGTGGTGTACACATCCATATTAGGTCTTGGACCCTTGCAAATTGAATAAAAAACATGTCTTGTAAAGGTGTTGTAAAGAATTATAAATGACTTTCACACTTTTCTTGACTTTTATTAAGCATTTAAGTCTAATATTATTTTAATTCAAAAGTTAGCTTTTCCTCTTCTTCTATGATTAAATAATTATTTTAATTATTTAATTATTCATTAACCTTTTCTCCCTATAATTAAATAAATGTTATATTTATTTAATTATTTATCTTTCATTTATCTCCCCAATTAAATAATTATCCCTTCCCTCTCCATTAAATAATTATTTTTAATTATTTAATTATCTAATTATTTTTTCTCACCTTTCTTTTTAAAAAAATAAAATTAATATTTTATTTATTTCTCCTATGTTGACCACCTAAATTAAATAATTTTCTCCAACGACCTCTTTTTGTGTGCCAATCTTATCTTCCACCTCAAGTCTTTATCTATCTATGTCTTTCTTCTCTCAATTAACCTCCACCCTTGATTAAGTTATTTTCTAATTTAATCTTGGCCCTTGATCATGATCCTTATTCTAGCCACTCCTTTATAAAAGGAGACCTTTAACCCTAATTCATTTACCTAATAATTCATTCATAATTCATTCATCATTCATTATCTATCTCAAGTCAAGCAAGCTAGGGTTTAGCATTTTGAGTCTTCACAAGGAAGCATCTTCAAGAGCATCAAGACATTCAAAAGAAAAATTCTTTGTCCATTGTTGCAGCAATTCAAGATCCTTCATCATGAAAAGTCTCTAATTGAATTGTTTCATGTTTCATGATTTATTATCTTATTTTATCATTTTGGTTTAATTACCTAAATGGGGTTTAACCAAGGCAAACCCCCAATCCCTAAATCAACATTTTCTCTTTCTTTATTTGTGTGTTTGCAGACTTAGGTGCTTGGATGACTTGGACATGATTGAAGAATAAGTTTAAAACTTGTTGAAGTTATCTCCCTATTTGCAAGGTTAAAATCTACACAAAAAGTCACCAACAATGCTAAAAATCAAAGTTTTGGATCCAGACACCTGGAGGTTTAGATTGAGCAGACCGAAAGCTATAGATTCCATTTTTGAGTTTTTAGAAAAGCTAAAGTGGACTAATTCACCTAGAGTCATGAATGAGTCTCACTGTACTTGTTTTCTATAGATTTTTTATAGATTTGGATACCACCATTTGGCTAAAATAGGCCTCAGTGCAATTTTCCAGAATTGGGACTGATTCATCCAGAATGGAAAATGAGTCCCACTAGGCCTAAAAATCAATATTTTAACGATTTCATAATCCCATTTCATCTTCAACAAGTTTATAGGTGCACACATTCAGTTTTACAGTTTTCTGTTTTGTTTTACTTGCATTTCCATTCATCTTTCTAGGTCTTTTTGCATACTACACTATGTTTTCAAACACTTCATATTTCTTAAGTTTTGCATAAATAATCAATCTATATCTTTACTTTATTGCATTTAGATCATTGAATTTAGGCATATTTTCATTGTAATTGCATTATTTTGAGTGAACCACCTAGATTTTTGGGGTCTATCTCTCTCCTTTAGGTGGAAAACCCTATTTGAGCAAGAGAGTCCATAGCCCCCAAATTTTTTTGGTTCAATGTTTAGATTTTTTCAAACATTTGGACCAAGGGAACATGACCTAAGGGACATACCTATTCCTTGGGGGTTCATTGGAGATGGCCTTTCCTACAAAACTATGTAGAGGCTTTGTAGTTCGATTATTTGGATCAAGATATTAGCACATGATGGCTAATGGTTAGGGAAGTAAAAGAAAATGGATTCAATATGCCCACCACTTAGAATTGTATTCTTCACTTGGTGGCTAGTAATTTTTAGTGTCTTGGTTAGGGAAGTAAAAAAGAATGGATTGAATATGGTCACTCCTTAGAATTGTATTCTTCACTTAGTGGCTATTGATGAGCTACTGGTTGCTTGTCTTCAATGTTAGCACTACAACATTTTCTGATTAAGGATGTGCATCACACGGATCCTACAAAATTAAAAAGGCATGTTGGAGTTTATGTTGAGATGGGTTTCATAGTGCCTCCATTGAGAAGGCAAAATATTGGGACATTACTTCTATGGCCCAAGAATGAGAGGAAATTGTTCAACATCTATACCACCCTTAATCTAAGTCATTTTCAAGCAATTGGACTTGTTGTTTTGGATAGGAACTCTATGAAGGGCTCTAGCAGCACTTGGATTTGGGCACATTAGAACCAATATTGATGCTCAATCTCCTACTAGATGGATTCCTTTTGTGCACTATGGATCTTCTTTGTCATCTATATATTGCACCTGCACTATTTTTGAACTTCTTATTGACAAAATGATTTGAATATTTGTTTGAGAACTTTAAATATAGAGTTTTTTTAGTTGTTTTAGTTTAGGTTTTCATAGTTAGTGGTTTATTAGCTCTTCTTATAGATGTAGTTCTCTTTAGTGCTCTTTTGCTACTTCTAGTTGCTATTATACTTTCATTTCTCTAGCCATGTTGCTAAGGTCTAATTTTTTTAAACTACTTTTGCCATTGATATATATTTTCATTGTTAATTTAAAATAAAGATTGGATATATATTAAAAACAAATTCCTCTTGCAAGTGGAAACAAAGAATGAAACTGCTATTAATCTCATTTCAAGTTTTTCGGTTGAAAAGAAAAGAAAAATAGGAATTCACATCATAATGGGGAAAAAAAGAAAGAACTTGCCTCTACTGATTAGTCATAACAATGAGCTATCTAATTTATTGAAACCAATCTGATTGAACCAATGGACAATGAAAAGTTGCATCATTCATTGCTTCAATTGGAATATGTCATAAAAGATATACCTTTGCACAATGTAAACAAGTGGTGAAATTTGATGGTTGGTACCTATCATAATGATGATATTGATGCCTGACGAAATCCTTTTCATTCCTCATTTTTAATCTTCTCTTTGTTCTTTCCTTGTTGAAATGGAAAATTTAAAACATATTTAAGGGTTGCATTAGGTCGGGGCTCTTGGTGTTAATATTAGGTTCTATGTTTTATTTTTTAATTTATATTAAACTGACCCTGCGTAAATTTGGTACCATGTTGCCCTCTTGTATTGTATGAACTGCTGTTGCATCTTCATGAGGTATGCCTATTTGCCTACTGTGCCATGGTTGGAAGTGATTTTCTTGAAACACTTGAATAGGTGGAGAATTTATAGGAATCCCATGATTTCTAGTTTGGATAGGCATGCCTTTCAAGAAAGTAATTGATTGTGTTTGATCATAGTGTGGATTTTAGTGTTGCTAGAAACCCTCGAGATTAAGATGGTAGGGATTTTACAAAGGCTGCTGCAACACTTGTGAACTTTCAGGTTTTGGTGTTTGTTGTTTTTGAGCTTGCTGTCCATGCACATTATGATCTGCATCCATTTGATGAATATCCTTGTGACATTCGGATGTTCCGCAGGTCTTGGCATTTGTCATGATGTTTGCGATGTTTTTCTCCATGTGTATGTTTTTGAAGCGTTTCTTGATATGATTGATGGTGTGATTTTTCAAACTCCGGTTGCTTTTCTTCATATAATTGTTGTGAATTATCACCTGAGTTACCTTGCTATTCTTGATATAATTGTTGTGAAAGTAGTCAAGATCTCCAATGATTCTAAAAACCCTATTCCAAGCAATGAGGCCTCCAAAAAATTTCTCATTATCTTAGATGTTCCATTGGGTTCTAGGAAAATCACCACCAGCAATTCACACGGCGCCAACAATTTATCGTGGAAAAATTCACTGTCATGACAAATTCACCTTGAGAAAAATTCACCACATTAATTTTCTCTGGTGATGAATTGTTGATGGTAAATTTTTCTTGAGGTGAATTTGTCATAGCGGTGAATTTTCCCATGATAAATTGTTGGTGCCGTGCCACTGACTCTTGACATCATTATTGTAAATATGGAATAAAACCTGAGAAATCTCGTTCTAAAGGATATAATTCCTCTAAGCATCATCATAATCATGCTACGAGTGCAAACAAGACTCCTAAGGGTCGTAAAAACATTTCTGATACTCCTCCAGTCACGCTCAAGAAATTACGGCACTGAAAGGTGAGGTGCCCGACTCTGTCACACTTTTTACAGGCACCACGGGCTTCATCGTTGTTGGAGCTTGTAAGTCGAGCAAGAGCGAGAAGGCCCTGGAAGAATACCATGAGGTTTAAAATGTTCTAAAATCTATTTTAGTACTGACCTCTCGGCCATTGTCTAGAAACGTTTTTAGAAATTCCCTCAAATTGAGGCCATAACCTAGAAAAAAAAAATACAAATTCCTTCGAATTGAGGTGAATCTTCACAAAATTGAGGATCGTTTTAATTCTGAAGCAAAGAATCGATAATTAAATGTGATTCTTGACTTTTTACATGTTACAGAAAAATTTGAGAAAACGAAGTGGCAATGGGCGATATGAAGGGTACCTGAAAACTGTCATAGGCGTTCTCTATGTCCTGTTCAGCGGCCCAGCGGGCAGAAGTTTTTGTGCACTATTGCCACACGAAATGCCAGGGCTGTGGTAATTTTTAAGCATAATTACAAAACTTACTATAAAATGGTCCAAAGTCTTGTATTGTTACAAAATTCGAGCCATGGGAACTGTTCTTCAGTGAATGAACCATGAGAAGATTGAATGCACCAAAATATAAAAATCAAACAAAAATCAAAGTTTCTACTGTCGATTCAATACATACCTGATGCTAATTTGTTGCCTTTAATATTAATGAAGGCTACAACCGAATGTGCCTGCTTTAAAGCAAGAAAAGCAGTGATTTCATGTTTGGCAAGATAGCAGTTATGTTATAATATGCAGATATTATTTCAGTCAAAATAGAAAGTTAACGGCTATAACAATGTTTTGGATAAAGATAAGGAAATTTCTAAAAACAAAAAAAATAGCAACTGCACGATGGCTGTGGATTTCTATCAGTTATAGTAAACACATAAATTCAATTCAATTATTTTTAGTATATGGATTCTCAACAAAAACGATTTTCATTGTAAAAATCCCAGCAGCTATCCAGTTTGGTGAATGCATCTACATTAACTGCTATTTTTTTAACTCAATCATTAAATTTTAAACTGCTGTTTCTTTAACTACAGTGACGGACTAGAAAAAACTGAAGTCGAGTTTTATTGTAATAAGATTTCTGGATTGAAACTGTGTAGGTTTTTTATATCAGTTTCAATCCAAAAATCTTATTACAATACTATCATGGACTGTGAAAACTTTATGCTTTTAGTTGGGTTTTATTGTTTTTATATAAAGATAGCATTTAAAATTTTTAATAGCATTATAGTTAATGGATGTACAATTTATATTTTTTATATATTATTTTTTTCTGTATTAATTATCATTTATATAAAAAAATTTAAATATATAATTTATTTATTTTACAATTTTTTTAACTCATTTAAGATATGAAATATAATATATAAGATTTAATTTAAGATATACAATTTTAAAAGATATATTAAGTATTGAATTTAATTTGAAAGGGAAAGTTAAATATAAAATATTAAACATAAATTAGTTAATGTAAAATGTTAAAAATTAAAAATAATATATAATTTAAAATGTAAAATTTAAGATTTAATATTATCAAATATATATATAAAAAAAAAATTCACAAAATTAATTTTTATAATTATTTGTTATTTTGAAGAAAAAGACATAAAATTTTAAACCAATAAGAAAGGACATTGCAAAATATAAATTGCAAAATCTAATATAAAAAATCAAATATAAAATATATACTTCAATAAAAAAATATAAAGTACAATAAATAATTTAAAAAAAATAAAAAATTCTTTCAATATATAATTAAAAAATATTTTACATATAGTTTAAAAATAAATTTATTAACTAAAGTTAATTTATTAATATATTTAATACAAAATATAAAGTATAGTTAGAAAATAAAATTATTAAATTCCAATATAAAATAAAATAATTAATCTAAATAAAATATAACATAATTCAAAGTTGTATTGTAAAATATATGGATAATTGAAAAATATATAATATTTTTTAAATATAAAAAGTAATATTAAATATTAAGATATGTGTAATAATAAAAATAGAGATTAATAAAATTATATTTTTATAAACTTAATAGAATTAAATACAATATAGTTTAATATTGTATAAGTTTTTAATATAATAAATATATATAATAAAATTATAAATTTAATTTCATAAATCATTAATAACAATATATAATCATTTATTAGATAAGTTTGACTATATAATTATTAAATATTAAACTATTTACATAATTATATAAATCTATTTTAGAATTACATGAAATGATTATGTTTTTTAATATAATAGAATTCAATGCAAAACGAATAAAATATAATATAATTAAAATTTATACAAAATAATAATGTTAATATTATTTGTAATACATTAATTATATATTTTAGATGCATATTTAATTAATATTTCAATTGTAATTATTACAAGAATTACTTTTCAATTTAAATATTTATTATCTTAACAATTATTATTATTCTTTATTTATTTTTAATTATTATTTTCATTAATGTCTAAATTTTGATATATTTTAACTTTTTTTTAAAAGAAATTATAAATATTATATCATATGACATAGTATGAAGTTATGACTATTTAAAGATTTATAATATAGAAAATAGAATTTAGTTTAAAAGATAGAAGTAATTGTAGAATATGTAGAACTTTCCTAGCACGCATGGGAGGATGGCGAATCGGTCTCATTTGCAAGGTTTCGAGCTAGGGCATCTGAGCCCTAGCTTGTGATAGCTTTCTCTGCCTATGCGAAGGTTGGGGTGGGCGTCTGTTTCACTTTGTGGGGGGGGGGCAGTTAATCTTTTTCTACTGTGTTCGTTCTTTGGTGCTCAAGCTTGGTTGTTTTGGGTCATCCTCTCATACTCGTAGGGCTTTGTCTAGCCCTCTTTCTGCCTTGGTGGTCATACTCTTGTGCTAGCACAGGGATCTGTTGTTGTGGGTTGAGCACAAAGCTATGTTGAGCGTGGGTCTAGTGGTTGGGTGGGGCAGGTGAGGGTCTCCCTTGACTCGTTGCTCCTGGGACCGACTCTTTCCTATGCATGCTCGTCCCTAGCCATTTGGCGGCTATGTCTCGTGGTGAGACATCTAGGGCTTCGCCTGATATGGATTTTAGTGTTGCGATGCGCTTAAAATCACCAAGCCAAGGAACAAAGGTTTTTGATAACACCCTTTTCTCTTTGAATACGGGGTTTATGGAGTCGAACTTGTCTGGTGGATCTCAAATCTTGAAGATTAACGGCTGCCTTGAGTGTTGCAAAGAGAGACCTAAATTGGTGATTTTGATTGAGATGATTGTTGAGGATATTGAATATTATTCAAAGCATTCTCTTTACTGCAAATTTTTGGGAATGAGAGTGTCTTTGCAATTTTTGAAAACTTGGCCTTGGAGGACTTGGGAGCCGGAGGGTGAAATGGAGGTCACACTACTTGCAAATAACTATTTCATGGTCACATTTATCTGCATAGCTAATTGTAATAGGGTTTTTGAGGGGGGGCCCTATTTTCACAACCAGGTTGGGTTGTTCATCAAGCCATGGCATGCAGGCTTTAACCCTTCTGAGGAGCTTCTGAATCATGTTCTAGTATGGGTTTGGTTGCCCAGATTTCCAATTGAATGTTGTCATGAGGATGTTCTGCACATGGTTGCATTGATGCTTGGGAAGTCAGTGGGGTCTTCGACACAAACCCTGGGTAAGAAAATAATGACTTTAGCTCGAATTTGAGTGGAAGTTGATTTGAGTAGGCCTTTGCCAAATGCTTTGGATATGCGTGTGGGTTCCCATTCTTGGGTGTAGCAATTATATTACGAGACCCTTCCTTTCTGATGTTGCCTCTATCATGAATATGGTCACTTGTAGTGTAGATACCCAAAGGCTAAGCCTATGGTGCCTCAACCTCCACCTCCTCCTCATAACATCACTGGTGCTGATAAGGGGAAGAATCTTGCTTCTCTTGAGGGGGTGGATGTTGAGGGCTATGTTCTAGTTAAGGCTCGCAACCAAAATATAGGTCAAAAGAGGACTTTGATGGAGAGACAAGATGAGGATAATTTTAATAGGTTTGAGGTCATGGATGATATGGGTTAGCAAGAAGTTAATCTAGGGTTAATGAGTGTGGATCACGGTGTGGTGGGTTCTAACTTGGAGGGTCACACTTCCAATACTCCTTTTGCTACACAAGATGGTTCTGCCTTACACATGGTCACTAATTTGTAGGTTGGGGCTCAAGTGTTGTTGGGTCCAAATGGTGAGATGGTGTAGGGGGATGGGGACACTTCTTTTCTTGCATGGAATGTTGGCTTGGATGTGGCTAAGAGTAGCAAGCCTTCTCCTCAACTGGGCCTTTTGCAAAAGGATGGCAAGAAGGGGGGTCAGAGAAATTCTCTAAACTTGGTCAAAAGAAAGATTTGGAAAAGATTAAGATGATAGGGGAGACTTTGGTGGAGTCAAGGTCTATCAAGATTCTAGATTGTCATTTTTTGACTCCTTTGAAATGATTGTTATTTCATAGAATGCAAGGGGTTTGAATAGTGGCCCTAGACAAAAATTTGTTCATGAGTTGGTAAAAAGTCATTCTCCCAGGATGTTCTTTTTATTTAGGAGACCAAGTTATCCATTGAGTGCATGATGGGTTTAGTGTTTAAGTTGTGGAAGAATGGTGAGTGCTAGTGTATTGGGGCTCAGGGATCCTTAGGGGGTGTGGCTTATTTTTGGAACCCTCAGAAGATTCATCCTTTGTGGTGGCTATCCTTCAAGTCCTCTTTATCCATGGTTGCTTCATGTCTTGAGTCGAGGGAGTTTATTATTTTCTCCAATGTTTATGCACTTTTTTAGTTCTAGGGTAAACTTCTTTTATGGACCAATATCCATTTTGTTCATAGCCTATTTCCCTTCCAGCCATGGATCATTGCAAGTGACTATAATGCTATTACTGAATTAGCTGAGAAATGGGGTGGTATTGCAAGAACTAGAGCCTTATGTGTTGTTATTTCAGGACAATATATTGGCTCTTAATATTGTTGATATCAAGCCTAGCAATGGTCAATTTTCTTGGAACAATAGAAGGGTGGGTGACAGTTGCATTGTTGAATGACTGGATCATTTCATGGTCTCTTGCTTTTGGGTTAGGGGAAGGTGGTCTTCTAGCTTTGAGATATTAGATTGGAGAGGTTCAAATCACTAGACTATAAAGCTAGTTATCTCTTCTGCTCGGGTGCCTTATACACTGACCTTCAAGTTCCAGCTAATGTAGCTGCAAGACCCTGACCTACATGGTTGTGTTGCTGAGTGGTGGAGGTATGGTAGACCTGCTTATGGTACTGCAATGTATATTTTTGCTAAGCTCTTTCAATATGTCAAGTATCAGCTTAAATATTGGAACCGACAGTGCTTTGTTAACATTTACCATGCAAAGCTTGCTGCACAAGCTGAGTTGGATGGTATTACTAGGTTGATTAGGGAGGATGGGGTGTCTGAGGATTTTTTGTGGGAAGAGTCCAGGGCATTGAAAGATCTAAAGGAGTGGGAGCTGAGGGAGGAAGTCTACTAGAAACACAAAGCCCAAATTGAGTGGCTTCAAGAGAGAGACAAGAATACTGCCTTTTCTTCAATTCAGTGAAGGCTAGATGTCATGGTAATTCTATGTTGGCTTTGGTTACTGATAGGGGTGATATTCTTTCTTCTACTCAGGATATTTCAAACCAAGTTGTGCAATATTTTGCTTCTTTATTCAGGTAGGAATCGTAGGGGGACTTGGTCAAAGAAGCTTAGGTCCTTTCTTGTATTCCTTCTTTGGTCTCTTAGGAGATGAAGGAGCATCTTATGAATGATATTTCACTAGAGGAGCTAGAGAGGACTATTTTCTAGACATGAAGAAGGGGAAAAATCCTGGTCTAGATGGTTTCCTTATTGATTTCTTTTGGGAATTTTGGGAGATTATCAAGCTGGATTTATTAGCAGTCGTTCAAGAGTCTCAGAAGAGCAAGAAAATTCTTTGGACCCTAAATTCTACCTTCCTTTCTCATTCGCAAGTGTGATGGGGTGGATAGGTTAAGTCAATTTCATCCTATCTCTCTTTGCAATGTTATTTATAAAATTATCTCTAAGCTGATTGCTGATAGGTTAAAAAATTGGCTTAAGCTGCTGATTTATGTGGAATAGAGTGGTTTTGTGGTGGGTTGTCATATTTTGGATGGTGTGATAATTGCTATGGAGACTGTTCATTCTATGGCCAATTCCAAAGATAAGGCTATGTTCATCAAGCTGGACATGGTTAAGGCTTATGATAGAGTTCAATGGTCCTTCCTCTGAAAGGTTTTGGGGGCCTTTTGTTTTGAGGAGTGGATTCATTGGGTTATGAATTGTATGAATTCAATTTCTTTCTTTGTCTTAATTAATGGGGAGCACTCTAAATATTTTGGTGCTTCTTGAGGTTTACAGTAGGGTGACCCCCTCTCTCCTTGTTTCTTCTTTTAGTGAAAGGTTTGGGATGATTGATAAAAAGGAATGTGGAGGGGGGTCTCATTCAGGGATGGTGATGGGGAGGTGGCTTACCAACGCAATCTCATTTACAGTTTGTGGAGGTGATTGCTTTGATGGGCATGGACACTATTAGGAGGCTTCAAACATGTGAATGGTGTTGGATGTTTACCTTGCTGCTTCAAGTTAGCTAATTAATGAGGAAAATTCTTCCATATTTTTCTTCAATACTCTGAACTCCATTCAAAGGAGAATTGCTCACATTCTTAGATTTTAGATTGGTGCTCTCCTGCTGACCTACCTTGGGATTCCTATTTTAGTTGGTAGGAATTATAGGGATTCTTGGAAGGATATTCTAGATAAATTTCATGTCAAAGTCACTCATTGGACCCTTCACTGGTTGTCTTTTGCAGGCCGGGTTCAGTTGCTCAAATCTGTGGTTCAGGCTCTCCCTCTTTATAGGTGTATGATTCAGGTGGCACCGATGGGTTTTTTCAGGGAACCAGATTCCTTAGCAAGACAATTCTTATGGGATAGTAGTTTATTTTCTTCCAAATGGAGCCTTATTAGATGGGATATTGTTTGTAGCCCAAAATAGTTTGGTTGTCTTGGGTTAAGGCAGTTGCTATTGTCTAGTATGACTCTGGTTACTAAATTATATTGGCGATGGTGTGTGGAACAAGACTGGATGTGGGCCAGGATTCTAACTTAGAAGTACTTTATGAGGATTCCTCAGAGTGATATCCCTTGTTACAACTTGACAGGGAAGGGATCGGTGATTTGGAATACTCTCAAGAAAATGGTTTCACTCGTTAAGGATGGATTATTCTATATTTTCAAGAGAGGGTTTGAGGCCCATTTTTGGCATGAATCTTGGGATGGTCACCCTCCCATTGTTTCTCAGTATCCTCATTTGTTGACTTTGTGTCAAAGGTTTTGTGAAGTTGGATGGTCGAGGGTGAGTGACTTTAAGTCTCTTTCTTTTCAGGGGCAGTTGGTGGAGGTGAGATGGAAGAATCCTCATGAATGGCCTATTGCTAGTATGGAGGAGGAGTGTGTTAAGCTTCATTACATTCTGGATGAGGAGTGTAACTCCCTCGTGGATGAGGATGTGCTGTCTTGGTTTCCTAACCCTAAGGATGCTTACACCATTTCTTTTGGATATCAGGTGTTGCTTTCTCAACAGGTTGAGGGGGCAAAGGTTCATTGGTGGAAGAAAGCTTGGAATAAGTTTTCTTGGCCAAAGTGTAATTGCTTTATTTGGACTTTGGCTTGGAATAGGTGCTTGAATTGGGATAATATTCAGAAGAGTGGTTTTTCGGGCCCATCTAGGTGTGTTCTCTGTGGGTGTGGGGAGGAGGACTCCCCCCACTTGTTCTTCCGTTGTCCCTTTACCTTACAGCTCTGGCATTTCTAGTGGAGTGTTTGGAAAAGCCCTTGTGTTCATGCCTCCTCCTTAGTAGATTTTTGGGATAGTCTAGGGAGGCTCCCCTCCTCAACCTCTTTCTTGTAGGATGTTTGGTATGTTGTTCCCAACTTTTTGCTTTGGCAGGTTTGGTAGGAAAGGAATCAGATAATCTTTTGAGGAGAAAACTTAGGGATTCAATAGGTTTGGTTTAGAATCATGGGAATGATCCAGGAGACGGTAGAAGCTAAAGGTGAGATTGTACTGCCGTTGGAGAAAGGAGATGATGAGATGGTTGATCGGTTAGGTATTTAGGGGCAATCTTTAGCCTCTGCTTGCTTTAGGAGAGGAAGGCATGTGAAGCAGAAATTTCAAAGGGTAGGGGGGTTAGTTGCCCCCTCTGGCTGGCATTTTGAAGATTAATATTGATGTCTCTTCTAGGGGAAATCGTGGACCTACTAGGATTGGTGGGGTTGGTAGGGATTCTTTAGGATCGTTGTTTTTTCTCTTTTCTACTAATGAAGGGCTGCAAACTGTCAATAGGATGGAAGGCTTGGCTATCCTCTATTCCTTGAAGTGGGCTTATGCTTTGGGGTGGCACAAGGTTATCTGTGAGTCTGATTCTCAAGTCTTGGTCAATTTGCTTCATGAAAAGAAGATTTATGATGTTAGCTAGCAATTGGTTGTGATGATGCAACATATATTACATGTTAGCTCGTTGATGGAATTAGTGTCCTTTGTCCATATTCCAAGGGAATGGAATAGGGCAACTGATTGTTTGGCCAAATGGGTGTCAGAGAATATTGATGGTGGGAAGATTGATAGGTGGGAGCAGGTTTCCTGTGAGTTATGTTAGGACTTGGAGAGGATTCTTGTTGAGGATGGGAGTGGTATTGGGGAAGGTTGATTTTGTTTCTGTATTTTCTATTGGTTTCTATTGGTTCCTGGGGCTTAGGCCCTTTGTTGTTATGTAATGCTTTGTTCTAATTTTCAATAAATTTTTTACCCCTTTATTCAAAAAATTTTGTAGAATATGTAAATAATTGTAAAATATATAATAATATTTTTAATATAAAAAATAATACTAAATATGAATATTTGTGTAAAAGTATAAAACAATAAAACCAAACTTAAAATTTCTCCACAGTCTACCAAACTATTTCCTGTTAAAGTGTAGTTAAAAAAAGACTTTAAAACTTAATGATTGAGTAAAAAAATAGTAATTATGTATCATGTAAAAACTAATAGTTTAAACTAGTGGGTGCATTTTGGATAGCTATGGCCTAAGTTTCAAGGAAGCTTTTAATGCATTTTAATACTATAGTTTTCCTTCAAAGATCAAGCTTCTTCAATAAGGACAACAAATTAATTATGCTCTAATGAAAACCATAATCAAGAACAATGATCCTCAAAAATATGATGAGGCTAAGGGAAAAAATTAATGGGAACACTCTATGTAGAATGAATATGGTTTCTTGATAAAGAATATAAATTGTTGGTGAAATTTCTCAAAGGAAAGAAAGTGGTCAACAATAAGAGGTCTATAAGACTAAGTTCAAGTTTGATGGAAGTAGTAAAAAAAACATAAGAATAAGTTCAAGTTTGATGGAAGTAGTATAAAACACAAGTAAATATTAGTGGCCAGAGGGTACTTGCAAAAGGAAGGAGTTGACTACACAAAATTTTTTTACCCAGTAGCAAAAATCAATGTTATTAGGAATATTATAGGATTAGTAGCTCATTTCAACTCACCTCTTCACCAAATGGATGCTAAGAATGAATTTTTTAATGCATCTCATTTTCTAATCACCCCCAAACACCTCATTCAAAATTATATGTCGCCTTGAACATAAAAAACACCTCAATGCACCTAAATACTTTGCACTTTCATAATCATGCAAGAAACTTATGCATGCAAACCTATCTACCAAGATAGTTTTTCACATGGTAGCATTCTAAAGTATTAAATTTTACTTTTCATAAATAAACATTCTTTTCTCCTAAAAAAAACTCTAATTTATGCCTATTTGTTAAACTAGTCTCAAGATAGCTTATTTAAGTGGCATACAAAAGATGGAAACTATTTGTTGGCACCTAGAAACAACTAAACTCACCTTTCTTCTTGCAAACCACTTATAAAATCATCCATAGTTAGTATACTTACCACTTTCAATGTTACATTAAGACTATATGACCACACACCTCTAATTTTCTCCAAAATAAAAGCTAAAATATACTTCTTATAGACTTTCCCAATGAAAGCTCCTAAATGTGTCATTGACACCCCTTCTTCCTATATTATTTTCAATACTTCAAGATTAAATGTACTTCATAAAGGATTGACCAATTTGATAAATTACTCATAGGAACCTCTTTTTCCTTTACTTTTTATACAATATAAGTATTGTAATAGGTGGTATGAAGTACTCAAGTTGCATATGAAACTAATATGCTAGATGTATTCTTATGTGCTTGGGAGATATAGAGACATACCTAATAGAGAAATTTGTGGCTAGAGAGATAGATTCACTTCAATTAAGATATATCCACAATTATGATATATTTTAGTGCTTATTGAAATACTTCTATCTTGATGGAAATTTAGGTGCAAAATAAGCATCCTACACCAATCTATGTAGGAGAGAGTTGTAAAAATTCATTTTAAAACCTTAAATAGTCATGGCTTCAAATATATGCACATTCCAAACATGAAGAACAAATGAATGAAGAAAACCATAACATCATGATTTATATGAGAAAATCCTTTTGATAAAAACCAACACTACAAACACATAGCTCATTTTTTTATTATTCAACAATAAAGATTACAATACAATGTCAAAGTAGTGCTCTTTAGGAGTTCTCACACTACAAGAATCTAGTGTGATTTTGGTAGCATAATGGCATCTAAACAAATATTCAACATGTCATACTTCAAATGCACCAAGGCATAACACATATATACTAATCAACATGAATATAATACTACAAAACCAAAATCTATGCCTAGGTGTGTACATGAGTCCATTATGGCATGTTGGCATAGTTAGGACCCATAAATTATGACATTTTCTAATTCTAACATTTGTCTCCTCATAATTAGCTACCACTCAACATGTAACAAACCTATAAACATGCACTTGAGTGTTCCCTTATATGTAGCCAATGTTCTAGATTCACTCAAGGACTCAACCCTCTAGGATCACTTGCAAAAAAAAACTTTCTACAAGAGAGAAAAAAAAGAGAATAAATTTGCAATAACATATGTAAGATAATATTATATCTAATATGATCAATATGAAATACACAATATTAAAATAGAATGGAATGGAATAATTTACAAATGAGAACCCCTTGGTTATATATCCAAGGTGAGACATAGGACTAGACATGATCATGACAACTATCATTTAATCCTATGTCTTGAGACAACTAACTCATGAAATATTAAATGACCTAGGAAATAAGTATTAAATGATGCATGATAAGGTATGATCACTTTACATCTAATACTTCTATAAATATTCCTAAGACCTATGTAAAATTAAAATGTAAAAAGGGATCTATAAGTTAAAGTTAGATAGGTAAAATACCCATTTACATCAATATCCAATTTGGCATAAATAACTGTTACACTGTCATAGTGTGAAATATAAAGCCTCATACATAAATCTTAAACTTGTCATAACTCATCATAGAAATTTGTCATATTTTGTAATTATCATATGGTCACATCATCATAGCCATACTCAATTAAATTTAGCTAACAACATTAAAGAGATTCAATCAAGAGCATTAAAAACATGATTTAATGCAATTGAATCTAAACTAATGTATGAATCTCTAATCCCATTGGGGGATTAAGCTCCAAGTGTATGTGGATAATTCTCAATTTGGACCTAAGCCATGTGCAAAAGCTAGGTGATGTGGGTTGATTCACAAAAAGGGGTTCTCAAATTGCTCAAAAATGGCTAAAAAATTAAAGAGAGTAAGGATACTTATGAGGTTCTTGCTAAAAAAATTCTAGATTGAAATTGTGTAAATTTTTTAAATTATGAGTTTCTTGTTACTTATGAGGCTATGAATCCCCTATTGATGTAAAAAGGCTAGGTATTTATAGATTTTTGGAATTGTGATCAATGGTGAGGATCAAAAATGCTAATCAAGGGATGAAAATAAATTAAGGAGGTGAGTGGGGATCAATAGATGAATCAAGGGTCAATAATCCATGAAGGTGTGGATTAAATATTTAATCAAGGGTCCATAATCCATGAGAATTCAACAATATCCCTTAATTTATGGAAATATATTAGAGATATTGTTCATGTGGAGAGAAGAATATGAATTTGAAAAAGGGAATATTCGTTATGCAAGTTGGATTATTGGAGGAAAATTAGTTAATTAAAAAATTATGAAAATCATTTAATTGTGCAAGTTAGAATAATTAAGTGTTGCAAGCATGAGCAAGTTTTGGTGGTGTTGTCATTAATATTGTCATTGATGTTAACATAGTTTAGTATGTTGCAGATTGTACTTGTATAGCTGAGATGCTACTAAGATGTTGTGAGTACATCGAGCTATCTTTATGGTGTTGCAGATGTGTTGGTTTGATGAGTTCTTGAGTGCTTTTGAAAAAAAAAATAAAGAAGAAAATTCAGAGTGATGAATGTGTTCAGAAAGTGCTCTGATATGTGCTTTGTATTTCTCCTGTGTTGATCCTATGCTTGTGTGGATTTTTAACTTTGATAATGCTGATCTAGTAGTGATATCTCCTAAATTTTAGCTTCTAGTTTGATGGTACGTGAAAGTTACATTCACTGGTATGTGAACTATTCTGGTAGAGTTGGTCTTTTGTGGATTGGGAGAAATATTTTTACTCCATAGTCCTCCACTATTTCGTTTTCTTATCTTGTGGATTTTAGGATATGTATTGTGAAGGTCTTTTCTATGCTCTAGAAAAGAGGTTTAAAGTTTGGTGATCTGGAAGTCATGTTTCAATGTTTCAGTATGAGTTTGTACAGTCTAGATGCATTGGTGAAAGGTGTTTAGTGTTTGAAGTTTGTCGTTTTTCTGCAGATGTATCTAGAAGAATCTAGGATGTATTCATGTGCATAATGAAGAAATTTGTGGCATTCACATGTCATCTTCTTATTAGGAAGTGTGTACATCAATGTTCATTAGTGTTCTCATTAGGTTTGGCTGACTTGGTGTTTACACTTCATTTGAAGAATAAAATTTAATTAAGGAACCATGTGAATGATTTGATATGTTATTTTTTTATCTCAATTTTTTTTTATTGGTTCACTCTCATTCCTTTCCAATGCAAGAATGTTGAATTTCCAACCTAGTTTAAATTTATGAAATGAGACAATTATGGATGACCTTGGAGAAAGTTCCTAAGGTTGAGGATGGTATAAAAGCAAGTTGAATTGTGAAGAGTTGTATGAAAATGTGATCCAAAGTGATGAAAGTGAGCCACAAATCATAAGAGCAGAAGTGTGTGTGTGAGTGAGTTGTGATAGAAGTTCTACATTGTGTTGAATTCCTGAAGGCAGTGAGCTAAAAGTTTCTGCAATCCTATGGATGTGTGTTAATTGTTGTGGTGGATCTTTTGTTCTCTCTTGTATCTATAGGAAGTGATCCTCCCGATTGGATAGTGAGTCCTTTCTGTAGGCAGTGAGCCTTTGTACTTGGACAATGAGTCCTCTTCTAGGTAGTGATCCCTTGGTAGTGAGCCTCTATATTTAGTTTATAATCTTTTATATTGTGAGTTAACCATCACCGTGGTTTTTCCCTTATTGGGTTTTCCACGTAAAAATTTGGTGTTCATTATGTTGATTTACTTTTTGTTATTTGTGTTTCATGCTCTTACTTAATAATAGAATAGTGTGGCTGTGGAATTAATAAGTGTTGAAGTTTTAAGTTTGAATTTTGTGACAACTGATTCACCCCCCTCTCAATTTTCTTGCTCTTGTTTAACAATTGATATAAGAGCTTTGGTTCCTTCTTGTTGAGCTTAACCACTTAAGGAAGATCTGATGGCACATAATTTGGTGATCTGTATGTTCAATGGAACTAACTACAATGATTAGAAGGGACAGATGAAAGGATATATTATCTCTCTTGGTTTCAAGACCTAGAAGGCTATTGAGTCAAAGTATACACCCCCATTTGGTGGTCTTTCTACTACAAATGATATTTCTTCTAATGAAGAAAATGAGAAGGAAAAGTATGCTATTTGTAGTGGCTTATCTAAAAATGAGCGAGCTAAGGTTCTTTCTTTGGATACTACACATGAAGTGTGGAAGAAGTTGGAATACATGTATGAAGGAAATGAAACAGTGAAATTGACATAGAAGCTGGTGGAAAAGTGCAGATTTGTATATCTAAAAATGGAGGAAGGTGAAAAATTTACCAGCTTCTTTCAAAGGGTTGAACTAACTACAATTGAAGTTAGAAATCAAGGAGCAAAACTATCAGATGAAAACATAATTGAGAAGATCCTAATCACACTATCAGATTGCTACAATGATAAGATCTCAGTTATGGAAGAAATGTATGATCCTAAGAAGTACACTTTAGAACAGTTGTTCATCACCTTGCAAGAATTTGAAATGAGAAAGTTCTGGAAAGAAGATAAGATGGAAGAAAAGACAGAAATGACATTTAAGGAAATGAAGATTGAAGATGGATTGGATAGTGATGTTGTTGATGAATTGGAAGCAAACTTCACCAGGAAGTTGAAGAAAGGCATCAAAAAGTATAAAGGCATGTTGTCCTTTAAATGTTTCAGTTGTGGTAATATTGGTCATTATCCTTCAAGATGTCTGAATAGAGCTACACATAAGAAGAACAAGGATTATAAGGATAAGGATACAAAGGATAAGAAATATAAGAATTTGTACTATGTTAAAGAAGAAGCAAGAATTTTGAATGATGAATTTGAGAAAGAGGTTGATGATAGTGAATGCTTATTCTTAGCTTTGGAAAGTAAATCTGTATCCACTAACCCTGGAAAATGTGTAAGTAAGAAGGCTCTAGAGAATAAGAAAAATAGGATGGAAGGTACTTTGGTTACAGGTTTTCATGCAAGACAAGATGAAGACTACTAGGTAATTGATAGTGGATGTTCTAATCACATGACCAGAGATAAGAGTAAGTTCACTAAACATGAGAAATATGATGGTGGTTTAGTTATGTTTGGTGATGATTCAGGAGCTAATATTTGTGGGAAAGGTTCAATTAGTTTTGATGGAGTGCATAGTACTGATGATATATATTATGTGAAGGGTTTGAGGCATAACCTTTTGAGTGTTGGTTAGATGTGTAGTAATGGTTTTAAACTTGTGTTTTAGAATAATACCTGTGAAATAAAAAAAGGATCTAGAAATGAAGATATGATTGTTGAGTTGGAAGAAGAACTCATGGAAACATCTATTAGTTGAAGGGAGTAGATGGTCATTTCCTTGTATCTCAAATAAGTGAAAGTTGGTTATGGCACCAGAGAATGGGACATGTAAATTTTGATAACCTAGTCAAAATCAATGCAAAGGAGATTGTTCGAGGGCTATCCAGAATCATAAGACTTGCTAATGCTATTTGTAGAAGTTTTCAATTGGGGAAACAAACAAGATGTTGCTTTAAGGGAAAAGAGCATTCTACTACCAGAATGTTGGAGTTAGTTCATACTAATCTATGTGGTTTGACTAGAACTAGAAGCCTGAATGGTGATAGATGTTTCATGCTACTTATTGATGATTATAATCGAATGACATGTGTTGCTTTTCTCAGAGAAAAGACTTAGGCTCTAGATAGGTTTAAGGTATGCAAATCAAGTGTGGAAAATGAAGTAAACTTGAAAATCAATTGTTTGAGATCTGATAGAGGTGGAGAATTCACTTTTGGTGAATTTAATGCATTATGTGAACAACATGGCATAAGAAAGTTTTTTGCTCTGAGAACCCCTCAATAAAATGGAGTAGCTGAGAGGAGAAACAAGACAGTATAGGAAACTTCTAGAACCATGATGAAAGAATCAAATGTACCAGATGTGTACTGGAGAGAGGTGATACACACTGCTATTTATGTTTTTAATAGAGTTTAGATAAGATACAATAGCACAACGAATCTTTTGAGTTATCAACTAGTAAGACTCCTACTGTGAAGTATTTCAAGGTATTTGGAAGCAAACGTTATATTAAAAGAGATGATGAAAATCTTGGAAAGTTTGATGCTAGATGTGATGAAGGAATCTTTCTTCGATACTCTACTACTAACAAAGCATACAAATGCTTTACTAAAGATTGATAAATATTATTGAAAGTGCTAATGTAAAAGTTGATGAAGACATACATAGACCTATTGAGATAAGCAAAGTTGAACTTGATGATCCTATCTGTGGACATGTACCTAAAGAAAATAAGGAGGAAGAAGAGAAAGAAGAACAAGTGGAAGAAGAAGAAGAAGAGAATGAGCTAGGACCCATTGTTAAGACTCCTAAGTATGTACATAAGAATCATCCGGACAATCAGATAATTGGAGATAAAAGTGAAGGTGTGAAGACAAGAAGAAAAGTTGCAACTAAGGTAAATTTGTGTCTACTTTCTCAAATTGAACCCAAATTTGTAAGTGAAGCATGTGAAGATGAGAGTTGGATGAGAGCTATAAAAGAAGAGTTGTAGTAGATAGAAAAGAATCAAACATGGAAACTAGTCCCTATGCCTATGAATAAAAATGTGATTAGCTCGAAATGGGTGTTTCAGAATAAGCTAAATGAAAGTGGAGAAGTTGTAAGGAATAAGGAAAGACTTGTATGAAAAGGATATTCACAAGTTGAAGGTTTAGATTTTGAAGAGATATTTTCCCCTGTGGCCAGAATGGAAACTATTAGGATGTTTTTGGCATTTTCTACCCACAAGGACTTCAAAGTGTATCAAATGGATGTTAAGTCAACATTTATGAATGGTGAATTGGAGGAAGAGGTGTACATGGAGCAACCTAAAGAGTTTCAGTCATCTAAAAAAATGAAAATGGTTTGTAAAATGAAGAAGGCATTATATGGACTAAAGCAAGCTCCTAGAGCTTGGTATGCAATATTCGACAGATACATGACAAAGTAAGGATTCAGCAAAGGCTCCGCTAATAGCAATATTTACTTCAAAGTGCAAGGTAATTTTTTTTTGATATTAGTCGTATATGTTGATGATATCATTTTTGGTGGAAATGAGGGCATGTGTAAAATTTTTTCTAAAGAGATGTAAAAATAATTTGAGATGTCTATGATTGTGAATTGAATTTCTTCCTTGGTCTACAAGTGAATCAAATTGATAAAGGAATATTCATTTCACAATATAAGTATGTAAAAGAGTTTTTGAAGAAGTTTGGGATGGATGATTCCAAATAGATTTGTACTCCTATGGTAACCAGATGTAAACTGAGAAAAAATGATGAATCAACTAATACTGATCAAAGCAGATATAGATCTATGATTGGTGGACTATTGTATCTTACTACTACTAGACCGGATATTATGCATGTAGTATGTTTAGTTTTCAAGTTCCAAGAATATCCTAAAGAAGCACATGTTACAACTATAAAGAGGATATTTAGATATCTTAAAGGTACACCAGATTATGGATTATGGTATCCTAAGAGTGATGATTTCACCTTGAGAGCTTATATAGATGTTGATTGGGCCAGATGTGTAGATGACCGAAAGAGTATTAGTGGTGGTTCTTTCTTTCTTGGTGGAAGATTAGTTTCATAGTTGAGTAAAAAGAAAGACTCAATTTATTTATCCACTATAGAGGCATAATATATTGTTGCAACATCCTACTACACATCTAGGTTTTGTGGATGAAGTAAACTTTGAAAGACATTGGAGTGATATGTGATGATCCTATTTCTATTTTCTATGACAACACAAGTGAAATAAACATTTCAAAGAACCTGGTTATGCATTCAAGAATAAAACACATATGTATCAAGTATCTTTTTCTAAGAGAAAAGGTGTTGGAGAATGAAGTCATATTGGAGTATGTGACAACAAAGAAACAAATTGTAGACATATTTACTGAGGCTCTTCCCAAGGATAATTTTGAGCATCTTAGGGAGAGGTTGGGATCATTGGCCATTTGAACTAAGTGCACATGAAGGTGCATCAATCTAGTGAATTCAAAAATTCCTTATTTATCTAGATTGCTAAATGGGTCTACTCAATAGGGGGATTAGAAAAGGTTTCTATTGTTGCAGTATGAGTGTACTCCTAAGGGGGAGTAATCAAAGTTGTTCTTTGCCATTGATGTCAAAGGGGGAGGGAAAGTAATGTGAAAAATAGTTGTAGAAGAAGAGAAGGTGATCAATTTTGTCTTTGATGTTTTTTCACATCATGTGTTTCCATCAATGACAAAGGGAGAGATTGTTGCAAGTATGACCAGGTTTTAGTGGTGTTGTCATTAATGTTGTCATTGATGTCAACATAGTTTAGTATGTTCCAGATTATACATGTATAGCTTAGATATTGCTAATATGTTGTGAGTACATGGAGCTATTTTTATGGTGTTGCAAATTTGTTGGTTTGATGAGTTTCCAAGTGCCTTTGAGAAAATTAATAAAGAACAAAATTCAAAGTGATGAATGTGTTCAGAAAGTGCTCTGGTATGTGCTCCACATTTCTCCTATGTTTATCCTATGCTTGTATAGATCTAGAAGTTTGATAATGATGATCTAGTGGTGATATATCCTAAATTTTAGCTTATGGTTTGATGGTACATGAAAGTTATATTCACTAGTATGTGAATTGTTCTAGCAGAGTTCATCTTCTATGAATTGGGAGAAATATTTTTGATCCAAAATCCTCCGTTGTTTCATTTCAGATCTTGTGGAACTGGATTATGTCTTGTGAAGGTGTTTTATGTGCTTTGGCAAAGAGGTTTGAAGTTTGGTGCTCCGGAAGTCATGTTTTAGTGTTTCAGTATGAGTTTATACAGTCTTGATGGACTAGTTAAAGGTTTTTAGTGTTTGAAGTTTGTTGTTTTGTTGTGGATGTATTTGGAAGAATATAAGATGTATTCTCATGCATAATGAAGAGTGATGCGGCATCTGCATGTCATCTTCTAATTAGGAAGCATGTACATCAATGTTCATTTGTGTTTTTATTAGGTTTGGCTGACCTGGTGTTTACACTTCATTTGACCTAGTTTGAATTTATGAAATGAGGCAATTGTGGCAAACCTTGGAGAAAGTTTCTAAGGTTGAGGATGGCATAAAAGTGCATTGAATTGTGAAGAGTACATTGATTCGAGATGTTATTTTTGATCTCAAATTTTTTTTATTGGTCCACTCTAATTCCTTTCCACCGCAGGAATGTTGAGTTGCCAACCTAGTTTGAATTTATGAAATGAGGCAATTGTGGCAAACATTGGAGAAAGTTTCTAAGGTTGAGGATGGCATAAAAGTACATTGAATTGTGAAGAGTTGTATGATAGTGTGATGTAAAGTGATGAAAGCGAGCCACAAATCATAAGAGCAGAAGTGTGTGTGTGTGAGTGAGTTGTGACAACAGTTCTTCATTGTGTTGAATTTCTGAAGGCAGTGAGCTAAAGGTTTTTGCAATCCTGCGGATGTGTGTTAATTGTTGTGGTGGATCTTTTGTTCTCTCTTATATCTGTAGGAAGTGAGCCTCCCTGTTAGACAGGGAGTCCTTTCTGTAGGAAGTGAGCCTTTGTACTTGGACAGTGAGTCCTCTTTTGGGTAGTGAACCCTTGGTAGTGATCCTTTGTATTCAGTTTAATAATCTTTTATATTGTGAATTAACCTTCACCATGGTTTTTCCCTTATTGGGTTTTCCACATAAAAATTTTGTGTTGATTTACTTTCTATTATTTGTGCTTCATGCTCTTTACTCAATAAAAAAATAGTGTGGTTGTGGAATTAATAAGTGTTGAAGTTTTAAGTTTGAATTTTGTGACAACTAATTCACCCCCCTCTTAGTTTTCCTACACCTATTTAACAATTGGTATCAAAGCTTTGGTTCCTTGGTGTTGATCTTAACCTCTTAAGGAAGATCTGATGGTGCATAAGTTGGAAATCCCTATGTTTGATGCAAATAACTACAATGATTGGAAGGGACAGATAAAAGGATATATTATCTCTCTTGGTTTCAAGACCTGGAAGGCTGTTGAGTCAAGGTATACACCCCTGTCTAGTGGTCTTACTACTGCAAATGATATTTTTACTTATGAAGAAAATGAGAAGGAAAAGTATGCTATTTGTAGTTTCTTATCTAAAAATGAGCAAGCTAAGGTTCTTTCTTTGGATACTGCACATAAAGTTGGTATGTGCAGGATCATGATGGGCCAAAAATTGGCAATATGATGGGTATATATAGGGTATGTGGCTGATGACTTTTTTTTTACCCAAAATTGGTGAAACGAAAAGGGTTTTAAAGTAGATTCTTATCTTTCCACCAATATAAATTAAGCTTTATTTTGAATTTAATAAATAATTATTATTTATTTTCTATTTGAATTATGATTAAAGTCCTAATTGATAGGTTGATTGAAAACCATCTATAGCTTTCAAACGGTATCACATTTTTTGAATCCAAAACATGTGTCACATTCTATGCTTCACATACTATAGGATTAAAAACATAAAAATTGAATTCCATGAAGTTTTGACCAAGTTAAGGTGGTCAGACATACGAGTTTCTATATTTTTAAAATTTGTAATAAAAAAATCATAATTAATTATTTACTTGGAAAAAATTACAAAAATATATGCATCACATTGGGACATAAGTCCTCTACCTATGTCTAAAATCTTAAAAAAATATTATCATTTTACTATGGTTAGGGTGGTCAAACAAACACCTACTTATTTTTTCCCTGAAATTTAAGTACTCTGCATTGAAATTTCAAATTTTCACCAAATAGATTTTCTTTTTAAAAATAAACCTAGTATTTTAGAAACTAAATTCACTTTGCTACAGATTCTATTCTTACACATTGAAATTTCAAATTTTCACCAAATGGATTTTCTTTTTTTAAAAATAAACCTAGTATTTTAGAAACTAAATTCACTTTGCTACAGATTCTATTCTTACAAATTTTTGAAATAATATAGATAACTTATTCAAATTTTTACGTCAAGTTGCCACACTCTAATTTTTCTAAATTTTTTGCCACTTAAGGGCTTGTTTTTTTCATGATGATCCTGCACATGCCCAAGTGCAAAAGAATTTGTAAGAAATGTATGAAGGAAATGAAAGAGTTAAATTGAAAACGAAGCTGGTGGAAAAGCACAAATTTGTAAATCTGAAAATGGAAGAAGGTGAAGAATTTACAAGCTTCTTTCAAAGGGTTGAACTGACTGCAAATGAGTTTATAAATCAAGGAGGAAAACTATTAGATGAAGACATAATTGAGAAGATTCTGATCACACTACCAGATTGCTACAACGATAAGATCTTAGTTATTGAAGAAATGTATGATCCTAAGAAGTACAATTTAGAACAGTTCTTTGACACCTTGCAAGCATTTGAAATGATAAAGTTCCAAAAAGAAGACAAGATGGAAGAAAATATAGAAACAACATTTAGGGAAATGAATATTGAAGAGGAACTGGATGGTGATGGTGTTGATGAGTTGGAAGCAAACTTCACCAGGAAGTTGAAGAAAGGAATCTAGAAGTATAAAGGTATGTTTCCCTTTAAATGTTTTGGTTGTGGTAATATTGGTCATTATGCTTCAATATTTCCAAATATAGCTGCACATAAGCAGAACAAGGATTATAAGGATAAGGATAGAAAGGATATAAGAAATATAAGAAATTGTACTATGTTAAAGAAGAAGCAGGAATTTCTAATGATAAATCTAAGAATGAGGTTGATATAGTGAATGCTTATTCTTAGCTTTGGAAACTAAAGTTGTATCTACTAACCCTGGAAAATGTGTAAGTAAGAAAGCTTAAGAGAATAAGAAAAATAGGATTCAAGGTACTTTGGTTACTTCTTTTCATGCAAGACAGGATAAAGACTACTAGGTAATTGATAGTGGATGTTCTAATCATATGAAGGAAGATAAGAGTAAGTTTACTAAACTTGATAAATATGATGATGGTTTAGTTATGTTTGGTAATGATTCAAAAGCTAAGATTTGTGGGAAAGGTTCAATTAGTTTTGATGGAGTGCACATTATTGATGATGTAGATTATGTGAAGGGTTTTAGGCATAACCTTCTAAGTGTTGGCTAGATGTGTGGCAATGGTTTTAAACTCGTGTTTCAGAATAATACCTATGAAATCAGAAAAGGATCTGGAAATGGAGATATGATTGTTGCTAGAAAAATAATTCATGGAAACATCTATCAGCTGAAGGGAGTTGATGGTCATTTCCTTGTATCTCAAATCAGTGAAAGTTCGTTATGGCACCAGAGAATGGGACATGTAAATTTTGATAACCTAGTCAAAATCAGTGCAAAGGAGATTGTTAAAGGGCTGCTCTGAATCAAAAGACCTGCTAATGCTATTTGTAGAAGTTGTCAATTGGGGAAACAAACAAGATGCAACTTTAAGGTAAAAGTTCATTCTACTACCAAAATGTTGGAGTTAGTTCATACTAATCTCTATGGTTTGACTAGAATTGGAAGTTTGAATGGTGATAGATATTTCATGTTGCTTATTGATGATTATACTTGAATGAAATGTGTTTCTTTTCTCAGAGAAAAGACTCATGCTTTGGATAGGTTTAAGGTATTCAAAGCAATAGTGGAAAATGAAGTGAACTTTAAAATCAAGTGTTTGATATCTAATAGAGGTGGGGAATTCACTTTTGGTGAATTTAATGCATTTTGTGAACAACATGGCATAAGAAGACAATTTTCTACTTTGAGAATCCCTCAACGGAATGGAGTAGTTGAAAGGAAAAACAAGACAGTATAGGAAGCTGCTAGAACCATGATGAAAGAATCAAATGTACGAGATGTGTACTAGAGAGAGGCGATAGACACTACTATTTATGTTCTTAATAGAGTTCAGATCAGATACAACATAAAGACTCCTTTTGAGTTATGGACTGGTAAGACTTCTATTGTGAAGTATATCAAAGTATTTGGAAGCAGATATTATATTAAAGGAGATGATCAAAATCTTTGAAAGTTTGATGTTAGATGTGATGAAGGAATCTTTCTTAGATACTCTACTACCAACAAAGCATATAGATGCTTTAATAAAATATTGAGAAAGTTTATTCAAAGTGCTAATGTGAAAGTTGATGAAGACATACACAGACCTATTGAGATAAGTGAAGTAGAACCTATTGATCCTATCTATGGACATTTACCTGAAAAAAAAAGAAGGAACAAGAAGAGAAAGAAGAAAAAGTGGAGGAAGAAGAAGAGAATGAGCTAGAACCTGTTGTTAAGACTCCTAAGTATGTACAAAAGAATTATCTAGAGGATCAAATATTTAGAGATAAAACTGAAGGTGTGAATTCAAGAAGCAAAGTTGTAGGTGAGGTAAATTTGTGTCTACTTTCTGAAATTGAATCCAAATATGTAAGTGAAGCATGTGAAGATGAGAGTTGGATGAAAGCTATGAAAGAAGAGTTGTAGTAGATAGAAAAGAATCAGACATGGGAACTAGTCCCTAGGCCTATGAATAAAAATGTGATTTGCTTGAAATGGGTGTTTCAAAATATGCTAAATAAAAGTGGAGAAGTTGTAAGGAATAAGGAAAGAGTTGTATGCAAAGGATATTCACAAGTTGAAGGTATAGATTTTGAAGAGACATTTGCCCCTGTGGCCAGAATGGAAGCTATTAAAGGATGTTGTTGGCATTTTCTGCCCACAAGGAATTCAAAGTGTATCAAATGGATGTTATGTCAACATTTCTAAATGGTGAATGGAGGAACATGTGTACATAGAACAACCTAAAGGGTTTCATTTATTTGACAAACCAGCCATGGTTTATAAATTGAAGAAGTAGTTGTATGGACTGAAGCAGGCTCCCAGAGCTTGGTATGCAAGATTGGATAGATACCTGACCAAAAAAGGATTCAACAAAGGCTCCAATGACAACAATCTTTACTTCAAAGTGCAAGGTAGAAATTTTTTGATATTAGTTGTATATGTCAACTGATGATATCATTTTTGGTGGAAATGAAGGCATGTGTAAAATGTTTGCTGAAGAGATGCAAAAAGAATTTGAGATGTGTTATGATTGGTGAATTGAATTTCTTCCTTAGTCTACAAGTGAATCAAACTGATAAAGGAATATTCATTTCACAATCTAAGTATGTAAAAGAGTTGTTGAAGAAGTTTGGGATGGATGATTCCAAACCGGTTTTTACTCCTATGGTAACCAGATGTAAACTGAGCAAAGAGGATGAATTTGCTAAGAATGATCAGAGTAAGTAAAAATCTATGATTAGAAAACTGTTGTATCTTACTGCTACTAGATTGGATATTATGCATGTAGTATGTTTAGTTGCTAGATTCCAAGTAGATCCTAAAGAAGCACATGTTACAACTGTAAAGATGATATTTAGATGTCTTAAAGGTACACCAAATTATGAATTATGGTATCCGAAGAGTGATGATTTCATCCTGAGTGCTTATATAGATGTTGATTGGGATAGATGTGTAGATGACCAGAAGAGTACCATTGGTGGTGCTTTCTTTCTTGGTGGAAGATTAGTTTCATGGTTGAGTAAAAAGCAAGACTCGGTTTCTTTATCCACTGTAGAGGTAGAATATATTACATCCTAAAAAGTCTGAATCGACAACTCAAAGTAGTTACCAACCTTTCAAGAAGCAAAATAAAGGATTTTTACAACTTAACTCCCCTCAACCAAGTCAGTCAACTAACAACCAAGTGAATGCTATAAATACAAAAAATCCTTTTTCCTTTGTGGATAGGGATAGAAATTTCACTCCTTTGCCCCATACCCTTCACAATATCATGTTATGGCTTATGGAAAAGAGCATGCTTACTTTACCTCCTGTTAAAGAGCATGATCCTAATGTACCATTTCCTACAAGATTTCAATGAAACTCTTATTGCCACTACCACTGACAAAATGGACATGATACATAATATTGTAAGCATCTTAAACATCTTGCGTATGACCTTATTGATAATAATCAACTACAAATTGGAGGTGTGAATGATGAAGGTAATAAATCTATAGCTCCTCCTAACCAAAATTTACAAATCTTCACAAACTCCATGTTGAAGCACACTATTTCATATGTCAAAGCTAGTGAAACAAAGAATGATGTGATGAATGTTGACACATGTGATGAAAAAATAAAAGATGAAAATTTGGATCAATTAGCTAAAGTGGTGTTGTTTATCGAAGTTGAACCACATAAGGGATCAACCAAAAGGCCTCTTGATATAGCTTTCTCACAAAAATACATACTTGAACTTACACCTAATGGTCCTCTTTATATAGTCAAAAGAATCAATAACGAGCCTACTAATGGGATATTAATTGATCTTTTCTATGGAGAAAATGTGATCACTAGGAATTTTTATTTGTGCATGAACTCTATAAAGATACATATGATAAATTAAAAGCATGGATCAAGACGCATAATGGTTTTTCTTGTCCTGCAATGGGATTGATAGATCTCCCTTTAAAAGTTGGATTGAAACAGTTAAATGTATCATTCACCATCATCTCACAATTAGAAATTTTTTGTGTGAAGTTAGTCAATCCATGGCTTTGATCCATGAATTTCATCCCCTCGGTTGTACATAAAATTTTAAAGTTTCCCTTTAGCAATGATATCTTTAATTGTGCATCATAGTGGGTTTAATCATGTGTCTTCTCGAGGGAAATTTTCTTTAGATTTATTTTTGCTTGAGCCTATTGAACCTATTAGACCTCATGAGGACTTCTTTTTCAAATCCTATAAAAATATCAAGGAAAATTTTATAGAAAAATGATCCCTTTAGAACATGCCTCAACCTATGACTGAGCCACCTATGGACACCAATTTTGGTACCCACAGTTCTCTAATACTTCTAGGGTTTTTCACCTAAAAGGAGAGAAATGGACCCAAAATGAATAATGTATACACTCAAAATTAATGCAAGGATGGATGCAATATGCTTAAATATGATCTCTAAATGCAATAGACTGAAAAATAAAGATTCAATTATTAATGTAAAACCTAAGTTATGCAAGTTGTTTGAAAATATGTAGTGATATGTAGAAATATAAATTAAATGAAATATAGAACAAGATAAAGATGCTAAATAGAAATAGTGCACCCAAATATTGATGAAGGATAAAATGAAGACTGTAAATGTCTCTGAAATTTTAGAAAATCTAATTTTTAAGCCTAGTGGGACACTTACACTAAGCTGGGCAACTTAGTCCCAGATCTAGAAAACTATTTTTGAACCTATTTCAACCAAATGGGTATCCAAATCTATCTAGATTCTTCTATAAAAAGGGTTTAGTGGGACTAAGTCACCATTATTGGTGACTTAATCCACTTATGAATTTATGAAAATTTGAAAGTGGAAACGGAAGCCCTTGATCTATACTTCGGTTCTTGATTGGTGTCCACTTTTAAAACTCAAATTTTCAGCACTGTAATTGACTTTTTGTTGATGTCTTGACTTGGTCAACAAGGAGCTATCTTCAACAACTCTTCAACCTAATATTCAATGATTTTCAAACCATCAAAGTACCTAAATATGCAAACACATAATGAAAGAGAGAAAAATGTTGAATGTTAGGGCATGGGGGCATGGGGGTTTGCCTTAGTCAAACTCCTTTTTAGGTAATTAAACCAAAATGAAGAAAGAAGACAATGAAGCAAGAAGCAATGTAATTAGAAACTTGTAATGATAATGGATCTTGGGTTGCTGCAACAATTGATGAAGAATCTTATTCTTGAATGCCTTAGAATTGAGCTTGAATTCTATCTTGATGACTTAAGATGTTAAAACCCTAACTTGCTTGACTTGAGAGACAAGATGAATGATGAATGAATAATGAATTAGGGTTTAAAGGTATCCTTCTATAGAGGACAGTAAAATGAATGACTAGAATAAGGATCATGATCAAGGTCAAAGATTAAATTAGAAGATAATTTAATCAAGGGTGGAGGTTAATTGAGAGAAGAAAGACATGGATACATAAATACTTGAGGTGGAAGATAATATTGGCACATAAAAAGAGGTGGTAAGAGAAATTAAATAATAAAGATTATTTAATTTAGGTTGCCAGCATATTAGAAATAAATAAAATATTAATTTTATTTATTTCAAAAGAAAGGTGAGAACAAATAATAATTAATTAATTAAATAAAATTATTTAATTGGGGAGATAAAGAAAGGATAATTAATTAAATAAATATAACATTTATTTAATTATATAGAGAAAAGGTTAATGAATAATTAAATAATTAAAATAATTATTTAATTATAGAAGAAGAGGGAAAAGCTAACTTTTGAATTAAAATAATATTAGACTTAAATGCTTAATAAGAGCCTAGAAAAATATGAAAGTGATTTACAACATCTTTACAACACATCATTTAACACATTTGCAAGTGTCCAAGACTTAATGTGGATGTGTAAAACACTTCACAACACTAAACCAAGGCCTCATTAAGTCCAATTTATGATCAATTATTCCCATATCAAGCAAGATATACATTTTTTGGTGACACATTAAGGTCCCACTTTAGTGAGAGGATGAACTTGCTTGAAACTCACACTAAAGTATACATTCAAAAGGATTCCAATCATACCAATGTGGATGATAGAGAATGATGAATATCAAGGCATTGGTCAAGCCCCTAGGATCCAAGATCCTAAGTTATACCAACATAAGTACAAAAGTGTTGGAATATGTGCCTCAATTCTTACTGACATGTAACTCCTATAGGGAAAAGTAGTTGTGACATTATTCATGTCTGGCTGACTAGCTATTTTGAATCCTTTGAAATGTTCATGTCACCGAGATAGAGCTGATGTCTTGCCGAATGAAGTCTATCGTTGTGACCTAGATGTATTCGCTATGACCTTTTGTCAAGTTGAGACCTCTGGCCGATAGTATGCTCTTATCAGGCATCAGGGAAACACAAGGGTCTTGGGGAGAAGTCCCAGCGGCTGGAGAATGTCTCACCGATAGCATATGGCTATTGGGGTAACACAAGGATCTCAGGGAGATCTCTTAGTGATGGGTGTTTGGTCTCACCAATAGGAGTATTCACTTGGTGCCTTCGCAGTGGCAAAAAGACTTTAGAGAGAAGTCTTGGCGAATGACGAAGGTCACGCTGACGGGGATACAACTGAAGTTGTCGGAGTAGCTCATGGGTGCTCGATGTAAGGTCTCGGCAAAAGAAATAAGTCTTTCTGACTCGGTAAGACTTGGTTGTGCTTGGGGTGAAGTCTTGGTGAAAGACGAATGTCTTTCCGACTGTCAATTGCTTCGGTGAAACTTAAGGAGACTCGATGATAACTCTTGGTGAATGGTAAATTCTTGTCGATGGAAAAGTTGAAATCTATATGACTTGTGAGCATCGGTAAAACATCTTGCCGATGGAGGAATCTCTTTCTGATAGAAACGCCTTGGATTTCGATGGATTCGATATGACTCATGGCATTCATTATAATGTCTTGTTGACTATTCAAGGACATACACCGATATCAATATGAAGAGTTTGTGGCATCGGGGAGACACTGTTAGTGTCTCATCGATATGCCAACAAAGTTGAACGCCCTTGACCAGATTGACCATCCTATGTGGAGCCTCGTGGACCAAACAGAGGAAGCGATTTTCAAATGGATGGTTGTTAGATTTCTACAATAGTTGTGATGCTGGAGCTGAACTGCATGCAGGGAAAAATCAATGCTCAAGAGGAAACTTTCTATGATGGAGCAATGGCAGATAAGGATGAACAGAAGGTAAAAATCAATATGTGATAAGATTTAAAGGATCGATTCTGATTTGAAAAAGTGTGTGAGAAGTAATCGGATTTTTGAGAGCATTTCTGTAACTGAATGAACAGTGAATGAAGCTACTGTGAACGAACACTAGAGAGTTGTATCTCTGTGTTGTATGTAATTGTTTGTTACTGTAATACAAAGCGATTCAGCTTGGTGTGGTGGGTTTTTTCCCAAAAGGGTTTTCCCATGTAAATCTGTTGTTCTTTGTCTTTATGTATTTGTTCTGTTTCTGTAAATCTTTCATGTGTGTCTTAATTGGATTGTAATTAGAAAATTAAAAGTATTGTTTGCATTCTTCCCTGTGGTTTTGACGTTAGGAAAGTTGCTTCCGCACCTCTGCTTTCCTTACAAAAAGAACACACGCACGGTCAATGATTTGTAATCATGTAATGACAAGAACTAAAGGAAAGAAAAAAGAGGTGGATCAAAGATGTGCTCACTCTAGGGCCACAAAACTTTAGATCGTCTATGGGGTGAGTTGTCCCAAAGAAGTGGTTTAGTTAGAAAGTCATGCCAGTGTGTCAGCTTCCCACCATATAATGAGAATTCATGCTAGTGTGTTAGCTTCCCATTAGACAAACCATACCAAAGTTATCCTCTTGATAACTTTGATAAGGAACCACAATGAAAATGCTTTTTGTAAATGCTTTTGAATGTAATGTAAAAATTTTGTTGAGGGGGATTTTACATTGTTTGAAAGTAAGGTATTCTTCTTAGGAAGCATTATTCCTAATGTCTCCAAGAGAGGACAAGTTAGAGTGTCAAATGGTTGCCCAATATGGGATGCCTCATTCACATCATGCCATTCCAGTTGATTTTACACTCTTTGAATGCATCAAACCCAATGACACCACCAAGAAGAGGACACATCACAAGAAAAATAAAAATCACGCCATGAATTTTTTGCCAAAAGATGTCATCTATGTATGCCCCCACTTTAAAATAGTTGCTACACCTCTTCTGTGAGCAATTGTTTTTAAGTAGTTGATGATAAATGAAAGAAGACATGGATGCCAACATGGAAAACCCTATGCCAAGTCATTTGTTTCCAAATTGAGCTATATCATGAATGCGTATGTCACATATGAGCTAATTGAAGGAATGTTTTCCACATACCAAGCTTGATCTTATATGTTTATGAAAGCTTAATGAGTAGCCAATAGAGACAATGACAAGTGGCATACAATGACAAGGCCACTTAACCCCTTGCCCCCACTTAGTGTAGGACAAAAGCGAGCCTGAAATTGATGATGATATGCTACTCCTGAATGGAAAACATGCAATAGTGAGTATGTTATGATCCTACAACTATTGCATGGCAAGGAGCTGTAATTAATGTTATTTATTTTGATGAGTTGAAACATAGATTTTTGAAAACCTATTAGACACTTACCCTTCTAGGATCTTTCACCTATAAGGGAAGGAATAGGGTTAAAAATGCTTAATGTTTCATTAAAGGATTTGTGTGAAGTGGATAAAAAGGATGCATATGCCTAGATGTGATGCTCAAATGCAAGAAACTAAGAATATTGATTGACTAATTAATGGAAACTAGAGGAAAATGACTTGTATGAAAACACATTATGTATTGCAAAATCAACAACAAATGAAAGGAAATATGCAACATAAATGAATCAAGCTAAAAGAGTGCACTTGGAATGTTGGAGAGGACTAGAAATTACTTTTGAAATTTTTTTGATGATGTTTTTCAATCCAAGAGGGACTCATTTTCCACCCTAAGCGAATCAGTCCTAGTTTTGATAAATTGAGTCAGGAATCTATTTTTGTCAGAAGGGTGTTAAAAAATGTAGAAATCATGAAACTGACCTGGAAGTGGGAGTCATTCTCCACCCTTGGTGAATGAGTCCATTTTTGAATTTCTAGATTTTCAAAGGTGGATTTCGGAGCTTCAAATTTTCACTTCAAACTTCTATAGGTGTCGGATTCTGAAACCCTGATTTATGGGTCTAAAAATGATATTTTTTTGATTCTTTGACTTGTTGAATGAAGAGAGGACTTTAACAACCATGCAACTTGATCTTTAATGATTTCTAAGCTTCTAAGGGACCTAAAAATGAAAACACACAAGAAGAGAAGAAGAAATGTTTGATTGTTAGGGCATGGGGGTTTGCCTTGGTCAAACCCCGTTTAGATAATTAAACCAAAATGATGAAAGAATAGAATGACACATGCAATAATGGAATAGATTACCTTTCCATGATGATTGATCTTGAATGTCTTTAACAAAACATGTAGAATCTTCCCTTAGATGTCTTAGGAAGCTAACTTGATGATTTGCAATGTGAAAGCCCTAACTTGCTTGACTTGAAATAGAAGATAGATGATGAATGATGTGAAGAATGTATCTGTGAGATCTAGGATAAATGAGAGATGGAGGAGATGTAAAATGAGGATAAAAGAACTTATTTATACAAACTTGTGCCTTAGTATCCTGTTAATACCTCATCATAAGCTGACATCAAGAGTTTTTGAATAAAAATCCAAAAGGAAAATTTTTAAAAATTGAATTTGGGGCCAAGGGGGACTCATTCACCACTCATGGCAAATGGGTCCCACCTAGGACCTGAAAATGTGTGTCAGAAAATATGTTATATTTAATGTTGTTTGTCAGGATAATATTCAAAAATACACTTAATTAAGTCATATCAGGGCATAAAGGGACCAAATAAAGCATAAGAAAGGGATAAATAGTGAAGATATGCCTAGAAAAGTGTGGAAGCTTGTTACAAGACTTTACAATACTTCACAATAGGACTTGATTAGTGATGAAAATGTGATTTTTTAGGTGAATTGTAATGAATAGAGTCTAGAAGAGTGTAAAATGTCTTACAACACTTCACAAGATGTCAATAAAATCATTTTATTTAATTTGCAAGGGTCCAAGACCTAGTATGGATGCATAAAATACCTCACAACACTAGATTAAGACCTCATTAAGTCCAATTAATCTCATGTCAAGCAAAGGGCCCATTTTTCTATTGCACATTTAGCCCCCACTTTAGTGAGAGGATGAACTTGCTTCAAACTCACACTAAAGTAGACATTCAAGAGAGATACACATGTAGGTTAAGCCCCCAAGATACAAAATCAGGCAAAGTCAAGATCTACAAAAGAAGAAAAGATGTTCTCACTCTAGGGCCACAAAACTTTAGGTTGCCTATGGGGTGAGAAAGCACAAAAAAAAAAGGTAAGATACATACGCTAGTTGGTATGCACTCACAAACACAAAGGTGGCTATGGGGAAAAGTCATGCCACTAGGTGGGCTTCCTGCCCAACCATATACCCACTGATAAATTTAACAAGGGACCACAAAGAAAATGAAATGAAATGATTTTGATACTTATAGATATTGTTAAATGAAAAATAATGCAAGGATTGTTCAAAGGGATTTTGTCTTGTTTGTGCAAGATCTCACCTTAAGCAACATCATGTTTAATGTCTCTAAGAGAGGGTAAGTGCAAATGATCTCATCTTGTTTCTAAGAGAGGAAAAGTGGAAGGGTCTCATCCCGGGGAACATTGTACCTAATTCTTCCAAGAGAGCACATTGCCAGAAAAATAAAATCACATAATGAAATGTAAATAGTGATGTATTCCCCCACTTTAAAGCAGTTGCGAGCACCCGTACTATGAAAAATTTCTTTAAAGTAGAAATTGAGGGAGGAAAACATGACAACTTACTTAGAAAGCCCCATGCAAAGTCATATGTTTCTATGAAGTTGCATCATGAAAGATGGAAGTATGTCATATGCGAGAAAACTGAAGGAATGTCATCCACATCCCAAGCTTTCTCTTATGTATTCATGAAAAGTTAACGACTAGCTGAAAGAAGGCAACCACAAGTGACATAAGAGGACACGGCTATTGAACCTCTTGTCCCCACTTAGTGTAGGAAAAAGGTGAGCCTAGAATGGATGAAAGGAAGTATCATGTAGAAGAATTAGGTGCTACCACACAAGGAAGAGCACCACACTCCTTGATAGGTTGAATACTATTGTTGTGTGAAGTCTTTGATGAAATTGGAGATAAGTATGATAGGTTTGATTTGTTCATGTGTGCATTGCATCCATGTGTAGGAGGAAGGTTGTAACCGATACCATAACAATCTTCCAAGTGAGATGAAGGGGGTGTATGTTTGTGAAAAGGATTGGTTTCTTTACAAGAACACAAATCCTTTTTATCGTTGTGTCATTGTTGCACAAGGGACAGGAGTTATATTGCCCCCATCACCACCATGAGGTGATTTGGTAGAACTAAGTTGAGCATATGGAACACAAGGGTGTTTGGGTTGAGATGGGGATATTATGCACCCTCCCTTAAGGTAGGTGTGAAAATCCAATCACTACTAGAACTTGTGTCTGAAAATGAATTGTTTGTATATGACTCTTTGGACCATGAGGGTGAGATTTTGGAAATATTATGGAAAGGAGGTGTAGAATCTAATGACCCCCAATTATCATGAAAGAGTTTTTTTGTAGGTGAAGAATGATCATCAACTTGTATAGGTTCAAGTTTTGGTTTAGAAGTGAAAGGATTAGGGGAGTTGGAAGTGTTGTAATCAATTGACACATAGTTGCCCTCATCGACATCAATCGTGTATATCTTGTTGTTGTATTCAAACTTCATGACATGATGAAGGGTAGATCTAGGAATCCTTTCATAGCATGAATCCATGGTATCCTTAGGATAAGATTGCATGGAAGGGGTTCTTGCATGATATGAATGGAGGTAGGCAACACTACAGGTTTGACCTCAATAGGTAATGTGATCATCCCAAGTGGTTGCCTACGAACATTGTCAAATCCGAGAATATGAACATCATTAAGTTGAATGACCATTTTTCCCATGTCAAGCTTGTGTAGTAGGTCCATGCTACAAACATTAATTTATAATCCATTGTTAATGAGAGTGTGCCTAATTAGAGTTTCATTAATGATCACCTTTATCATCAAGGGATCATTTTTGTTTTTAATCTCAAGTGAGGGTAATTCATGTTTAGGGAGTGTGATTTTTGACTGGGTGGCTTGTATGGGATGAGGGGAGGATGTTACATGATTCAGTTTTATGTAAGATTGGATCCCTTCCTTCTATATTTCCAACATTTCATGGAAGATAAGTTTGACTGTTGGTGAAAGTTGAATGAACTCCCATACAAATATATTAGCAGGAGTCTTTTTAAGGTCTTCAACACTAGGCACTTTTTGAGGAAATGGTAATGGTGTAGGATTGTTGTGTGGTCCCCTAGATGTTTGTGTTACTAAGTTGCAACTTAGCAGCTACAAAACATTGTTATGAGTAGATTGCATCATGGATTTCAAGACATCTCTAAATTTTTTGTGTTTTTCACTAATGGAAGGTGATTTAGGAATCTCACTAGTTAAAGGAGATCCCACTTGTGTCATCATAACCTCAAAATTTTTGTCTTGATTGGCATGATGTGTTGGTAAAGGGGATTCAAATGTCACGTTAGGATTATCTTGCATCATGATAGGTTGCATAGGAGGAGAGTTATTAGGAGAACAACAAACCAAATGTTTTTGAAATTCATAAGTTGGTTCTTCTAAAAGGACTTTATCACAAGTAGGGGAATGATATTTTTTTTCATGAGGGATTTCCCTAGGTGAAGGGGGACAACTAAGATATTCATGACCTTCATAGGTAATTTTTTCTAACATCAAAGTATCTACTTCTGATCTATTTAGGATCTAGGACAATTGCTTTTAGAATGCGTAACGTAAAAGATCACTTAATACAATGCTTAAATGAACAAATTAACATAACATAACATGATTGCCAAGATAATGAACTGAAAAGAAAGAGAGAAAATAAAGAGGAGACAAACGCAATTGATAACGGAGTTCGTCCCTAAGGACTACGTCTCCAGGCCCCTCTCCAACGGAGTGACCGATCCGATTATACTCCAAAATCAGTTACAATTGCTACAATGACTATCTCCTTCAAGCACAGCAGCATAACGTTCCTCTGATGTGCGGAAATGTCTGCAAAATCTCCCAAGCATTCTCTTGTTCTCACCACCTGGACTTGGAAAAACAAGGCCTATACCCCTCTTTTTATACATACAATTTGCCTTATTAGGCTCAACCACCAAAATAAATGCCTAACTCTGTTATGACCTCGTACAACATCTCTGATATCTCCATTTGGCTTTTGGTTTAGATTATTAGAGCTGGTTTTACTTTCTTATGGCTTAATTAGCCATTTTGTTATGGCTCGGCTAACAAAAACTCAACAAAATCAACCGTCGCCTACAAATATTTGGAAATGTTGTGTGGTCTAATAGTGGCATACCAATTTGGTATGCGGGTGGTCGGAGGTTCGAACTGTTGGCCACCCTTTTGCCACACAAATGCTGGCAAGATTGTTACAAAATAAACGGTCACCCATGCATGGTTGAATGCTTCGCCGTGGGTGTAGCGGATAACGGGCTGGCTATTTCAGGTGTGATCGTAGGGTCGAGCCCCAAACTCATTTTGTTAAAAAAAACTTATCTACTGGCCGAAGGAGCGCAAATACACAGTGCCACGTGTCAAACTGCTATTCGCTAGAAACTGCCGATGTGTCTGCTGACAAGGCAAACCCGTACGCTGACAAAGCCGATGACGTGTGCTGACTGGACTGCCGCGTGTCGTACGGATGCCACATGTCACACTCTCATTGGTCTGTACAGTCTGAGTCACTTGCCACGTGTCATGCCGGAATTTGTCCATATGGAATCCGTACAGTACGGACGATCTGCTGACCTCATCATCCGTACAGTCAGCTTAAAAGTCAACTCAAAACTTTGACCACCTGTATCTTGAGAATACGACGTCGGATTTCGATGAAACGAACGCTGTTGGAATCGTCTCAACGAAATCTTTGCGATGACGATGGTTCTGTCAATTTCTGAGATGATTATTTTTTCACCTTTTGGATGCCCCTGAAGCCAGTTTGACTGGAAGTTTGATTGGCCGTAACTTGTACAAATGAAGTCCTTTTTGCCCCGTTCAAGTTGCGTTGGAATTAGGACGTCGTTCTCTTTTTGATGGTGCTAAAATCTAGAGTATTGTGAACACTTCAATTTCCACTGAAAAATTGTCCCCTGGATCAACTTCACAACTAGGAGAGATACTTGAAGAAGAAAAATTGTTGTCATGAGTACCTATGGTTGTATGACCTTGTTTATCAATGTATTGTCCACTAAGAGAGGTAAGAGGAGAGAAACTAGGATTCTCAAAACTCTCATTAATTGATTCTTCTACTAAAATATATTCATCACCAAGAGGAAGTATGATTGTTAGGAATGGCCCAAGTTGTAGTCTCTTTCGCTAAAACACTCTCATAGGGAGGGGATAGGAAGTGTTTCTTAACATGTCTACATATGCAAGGTACTAGCATTGTTTGAATAAAAATGAAAAACACATGTAGCCATTTTATGTAATGTTTTAGTAATATGAACAATGTATATGCAAAGATACAAAACATTCTTATTCAATATATGCAATATTTGGAAAATGCAAACAATGTACATGCAAGAATGAAAAGCACTTTTAACAAACTTATGAAAAGTTTTAGGAATAAAACAATTGTATATGCAAAAGTGAAAAGTACTTTTATCAATGTTATGCAAAATTGTAGAAATGTAAGCATTTTTAGATCAAATGGTGTTTGCAAATGAAGTGATTTGAAAAATGAGGAATCTAAAATGATGTTTTTGAGTGAAATGCATAAAATAAATCTTTCAGAAACTTTCCAGACTTATATTACATGATACTAGGATTTTTGTAGAGTACAAAAATGAGGTTTCAGATGTAGGAATAGATAGTAAAAAATCTATCGACTGGGACTGATTCACTCTATATGGCAAATGAGTCCCAATATTGGTTTTTTGCAATTTTTTTTGAGATTTTGAAGTGTTTTTGATGTGTTTAATGTTGTTATATGTAGATCTAATATGGGGATGAAAAATTTCAAAAATATTTAAGCAAATTGTACGCAAAAATGTAAGCTAGATGCACTTTTTTCTAATGCCAAAATTTGAAACCCTAGATGAAAATTTACCAATGCAATTCTAATCCAAATTCAATGCAAGATAAGATTAGGATGAAAATGGACTCCAAGTTATAAAATAAGATGTTCAAAAATAAGGTTCACCAAAATGAAACATAGATTTTTGGAACCCTATTAGACACTTGCCCTTCTAGGATGTTTCACCTAAAAGGGAAGGAATAGGGTTAAAAATGCTTAGTGTTTCATTAAAGGATTTGTGTGAAGTGGATGAAAAAGGATGCACTATGCCTAGGTGTGATGCTAAAATGCAAGAAACTAAGAATATTGATTGACTAATGAATGGAAACTAGAGGAAAATGACTTGCTTGAAAACACATTGTGTATTGCAAAATCAACTACAAATGAAATGAAAGATGCAACATAAATGAATCAGGATAAAAGAGTGCACCTAGAATGTTGGAGAGGACTGGAAATTACATTTGAAATTCTATTCATGATGTTTTTCAAGCCAAGAGGGACTCATTCACCACCCTGGGCAAATTAGTCCTAGTTTTGATAAATTGAGTCAAGAATCTGTTTCTATCAGAATGGTGTCAAAAAATGCAGAAATCATGAAAATGACCTAGAGGTGGGACTCATTCACCACCCATGGTGAATGAGTATACTTTTGAATTTTTGGATTTTCAAAGGTGGATTTCAAAGCTTCAGATTTTCACTTTAGACTTCTACAGGTGTCCGCTTTCGAAACTCTAATTTACAGGTTTGGAAATGAGATTTTGTTGATTATTTGACTTGTTGAATGAAGAGAGGACTTTAACAACCATGAAAATTGATCTTTAATGATTTCTAAACTTCTAAGGGACCTAAATCTGCAAACACACAAGAAGAGAAGAATAAATGTTTGATTGTTAGGGCATGGGGGTTTTCCTTGGTCAAACCCCATTTAGGTAATTAAACCAAAATGATGAAAGAATAGAATGAAACGTGCAATAATGGAATATATTACCTTGCCATGATGATTGATCTTGAAATTATGTGACAAAACGTGTAGAATCTTCCCTTGGATGTCTTAGCCTGGAAGCTAACTTGATGATTTGCAATGTGAAAACCCTAACTTGATTGACTTGAAATAGAAGATAGATGATGAATGATGTGAAGAATGAATGTGTGAGATGTAGGATGAATGAGATGGAGGAGATGTAAAATGAGGATAAAAACACTTATACACACGTGTGCCTTAGTATCTTGTTAATACCTCATCATAGGCAGACATCAAGTGTTTTTGAATAAAAACCTGAATAGAAAATTTTAAAAATTTCAATTTGGGGCTAAGGGGGACTCATTCGCCACCCATGGCCAATGGGTCCCTCCTAGGACCTAAAAAATGTGTGTCAGAAATATGTTGTATTTAATGTTTGTCAAGATAATATTCAAAAATACACTTAATTAAGTCATATGATGGCATAAAGGGACCAAGACTTGTTTAGTGATGAAAATGTTATTTTTAGGTGAATTGTAATTAATAGAGTCTAGAAGAGTGTAGAAATGTGTTACAATACTTCACAAGACCTTCACAAGATGCCAATAAAAGAATTTTATTTAATTTGCAAGGGTCCAATACCTAGTGTGGATGCATAAAATGCCTCAAAACACTAGATTAAGACCTCATTAAGTCCAATTAATCTCATGTCAAGAAAAGGGCCCATTTTTCTACGACACATGAGTAAACAAAGTTTCTTCTCTCAATACATATTTAATGATATGTCTATTAGTTTAGGATGTACCAAGCTTACATTTGTCTTGGAAGAGTCTTTGGCAATAGTATTGACGTTAAGTTAAGGTTTTTTGATGGTGTGATTTCTATTAAAGGACAATCAGTAAGACCATGATCCAGTTCTTGTGTTGTAGACTCTATAGGGGTATGGAGACCATATTCTATAGCATCACATCAATTCTTAGGTTGCTTCATAAGTTTTTCAAGTTTGAGGTTGGCTTTGATTGTATACACTTTGTCAAATATTTGAGAAATATCAGTGTAACTTAGTTGGTGCAAAACATTGTTCTTAGGTGCGTAAAGGACTAGTTCAGGTGTTTTGTGAGCTTATTTCTTATATGGTGGTGGGTAAAGAATTAGAGGATTCTTTGGATGTCCCATGGGTTATGCATGAGGTTCATTGATCGAGGGGGATCTAATGGACATTTGCACATTCGTAACCTTGACGGTCTTGGTTTGATGTATCACTAAGGAAGATATATCATTTTATTGCACCATAATAGTCTTCCTAGGAGGAGAATTTGTAGGAGAATGACAATCCAAATGTTCTTGACTTTCAAGGATTGGTTCTGTCAAAATGTCTTCATCACAATTAGGGGAGAAAGCAATGGTTGAAGCGTCTTGTTCCATAAGATTTTCATGATTCTCATCAATTGGATCTTGTAGCACCATAATATCATCTTCACTAATAGAAGATATATTAGGAGAGGGGGAAACTTTATTTGTGTCCATAATCTTATTGTCTAGTGTCATAATATCTACCCTAGTAGGAGAGCCTTCAAGAGGTTCATCACATTTCATGGTTAGATGTTGTAAAGAAGCGTCATCACAAAGAGGGGAGAAATCAAGGGGAGGACAAGAAAGATTTTCATGTGTGCTAGTGATTGGATCTTCTTGTTCAAATAGACCCTTCCAATTGTTAGGAACATTAGGAAATAAAGAAATAATTCTAGAAAGTTATCAATCATTGGGTTTCTTAATATCATCATATCCTCCTCACAAACATGTTTTCCATGATCGTTCACAAAAGAATTTTCACAAATAGGGGAGGTGTTAGGAGATGAATGGAGACTAAGTAAATTGGTGGCAATGAATTCATCTTCTATTGTTACATTATCTAAGTCCCAAGGGGAATGAGGAGAAGAACAAACAAAACCTTCATGATGCTCAACAATTGTACCTTCTTTCACTAAGATACCTTTTCCACCAATGGGAGAGATATTAGGATAAGTGCAATTATGATCATCATGGTTATCTATGTTTGTATTCCCTTCTAACACATAATCCTCACAAATAGGAGAGATAGGAGGGGGTGTAAGTTTAAGGCAAGCGATAACATTTTCACTCTCTTGTGCTAAGAGACTATCATACCTAGGGAATGCATTGAGTGAATTACTAGAATGCTTGTTAACTAAATTTTTTGTTGCAAAATTGGAAAGGATAGATACTAACATTTTGAAATAACAATCTATGAAAATACAAAGTGCAATATAAAAGGATGAAATGAAATGTAATTTGTAGATGATAATTGAGTGATTATGCTATGCAATAATGTGGAATGAAAAATTTGAAATTAAGTAATGCATGAAATGAGCTAATTTAAGCTAGATCTAATGAAATGCATGTTACAAAAACTCAACCAACTGATACATATAGGTAAGGGAAACAAAAAAAAGCTTAAAATAGGGTTTTTAGTGTTGTAAATGACAATTTTAGGCTTAAATACGGACTAAGTAGCCCAAGGTGGAAAATTAGTCCTAGTAGGGGGTTGTTTTGAGAATTTTTAGACTTTTTTGGTTGATTTTTATGTTTTCCAAGTTCTATGATGCAAACCTAAGTTAAAAATGTAGAATTTTTAAAAAAATAGTGATTAAAGATGCTAAAAATGCAACCTATATGCAATTCGCAAATTTGACACCCTAGAATAAAACTTTAACTAATGCAAAATGAAATTTAAGCTAACTCTAGGATGTTGATGGAATCCAAATCAAACAAGAAGGTATTTGAAAAGTAGGTTAACTATAATGTGGACATTGATTTTGGTACCCACAATTCTCTAACACTTATAGGGTTTTCAACCTAAAAGGAGAGAAATGGACCCAAAATGCATAATGTCTACACTCAAAATCAATGCAAAGATGGATGGAATATGCCTAAATGCAATGAACTAAAAAATAAAGGTGATTATTAATGCAATATCTAAGAAATGCAATTTGTTTGAAAACATAGTGATGTATGCAAAAACACCTAAGAATGCAAGTAAATAATAACATAATTAAATAAGACTGGAGAGGTGCACCTAAAATCTAAAGTTTGATGTAGAAAGGCTTTGCAATCCTACAAATTTGACTGGAAATGTTGATTAGGAGACTTGTGCCAAGTTGGGAAACTTAGTCCAATTTTAGAGAATATTTGTCGGAACAAGAATCTACCAAATGGGTATCCAAAAATGCAGAAATTTGGGGTAGGATTATGCAGCTTTCGGTTTGCACTTCCTTTCCTGAAAGGTGTCTAGTCCAAATTCTACAAAAAATGGGCTAAAAGATATCTCCAAGCTTGAATTAGGGCTTTATTGACTTTGATGACTTTGACAGATTGAAAACACATTTTTAACACATTGCTCTTTGAAAAATATACATACAAGACTTGCAAACACACATGCAAAGAGGGGAAAAAGGGTTAAGGGTTCGAGTATAGGGGTTTTCCTTTGTCAAACCCCACTTTGGTAATAAAACCCTAGATAATAAAATGAAATAAAGAGAGAATGATGAATAAACATGTAATGTTAGAAACTCACCAAACCCTTGATGTTGAAATCTAAAGATATGCAAAGAAGTGTTCCAATGGATGCTTGAAAGTGCCTATAATGCTTGAAGATTGCTTGATAATTGCTTGAATGATTAAGTGAATGAATGGGGGGGAAACGAGAAGAAATTTTTTTATTTATACTTGGTTTTACTAAATTTCCAAAAAATAACACATCATAGGTTGACCTCAAGGATAAGAGAATAAAATCCTACTAGAAAATTGAAATTATTTTAATTTTTGTGCTCAGTAGGAGTAAGTCGCCCTAGGCGGCAACTTAGTCCCACCAAGGCAATTTTACTGGATCGTGTCAGGAATTAAAGTGCATTAAATATTGTTTAACATGAATATTCTCAAAAATACACTTAAGTATGGTTGGAAAGTACATTAAGGGGCCATTTAAACATAAGAAAGGGTTGAATTAGTAATGACAAGTCTAGAAAAGCATGAGAGTTTGTTGCAACTCTTTACAACACTTTGAAATAAGACTTGGTAAGTGATAAAAAGAGGTTATTTAGGTGAATTATAATGAAAGGGTCCTAGAAAAGTGTGAAAGTGTTTTATGACACTTCACAACACTTTTACAAGAAATCCTAGAATTCTTAATGATTCTCAAGGGTCAAAAATCTACTGTGAATGTGTTGACCACATTACAACATTAAATCTAGGCAAAATTAAGCCAAAGTACAGAAGAGAGACTCAAGTGAGCGTAGAAATATCCAACTATACATTTTTTGGTGACACACCACCTATCTTTGAAGAAATAATGATTGAACTAAAATCCCTTCCAAATATCCAAGAGTAGCCTATGAAAAAACCTCATGTGATTTCCTATAAGAGACCACAAGACAACCAAAAGAATCTTGTTGTGCCTCCTAAAATTAAACAATTTTATAAATCTAAAGAGAAAGTGGTTGAGCAACCTCATATTGTTTCTTTTGATCCTCCCAAAGAAGAGAAGAAGCCTATGATTGACAAACACAAATTGATAATAGATTGAAATGAAATTAAATTGCTAGAGAGCATAGGCATAGACATTGTGCTATTTCTTATATGTTAGAAAATAATGAAGAAAAGAACAACATAGAAAATAAAAATCCAAACTGACCTGAAGCAATGCATGATAAATCTATACCCTTTCCACAACATAAACAAGAACATTCCATAGACAATTTCATTTGATATCTTGTTGTGATTAATCTAGATGATGACATTGATATTGCAAAGATTGATGAACAAGTACATAATGAGTTTGAATTCATTGTTTTCCTCTTCTATGAGCTTAAATGAAAAATCTACTAATAAAAATGTTGAACTTTATATGTGTCCTAGTTCGGCACTTGATGTTTTCCCTTTGGCTAGTTGTCTTCCTTTCGTTTATACAGACCACAATTGGGATGTAGACAACTTGTTATAGCTTGACTCGCATGTGCCTTACTAGTCATTTTATTTGTTTGATTTTTCATGTTCTTGTATGTGATTTCATGTGCATAATGTGATCCCCCATGATGTTTCATTTGATTTATCTCTATCTTTTTGTGCATTCCTTTATATGTATCTACATTCTTATATATTTCATAAACATTTTATCCTTTTCTTGCTTGTCCTATATTTTACTTTTGGGGATGACACAAGGAGCCAAGACATTTAGGTCTCTTCCATGTTGACCTAAAGGATTTTTTTTTTCTCTCTTTGTGTTATTCTTCCAATTCTATGAGTATTTGGGGAATGATGACAGTTCTAAGCTCTTAATCAACAATGTAGCAAAGACATAATGACATAGAATCGATAGATCCCTTATGTATTTTTGGGGGAAACCCTTCCTTCCTTTTTCATAACGTAGCTTTATTTTGGAAAATTATGACTTAGCATAGTTTTTTTGAGGAAAGCTTTCATGTCTTAGGATTAAATGTTGGCTACTTTAAAGCAGTTCCTCATAATAATGGTGTTAACAACCACTTTAAAGTGGGGCAATACATTGATGACATATTTTGACATATTTTATATTTCATGGCATGATTTTCTTTTTTCTTGTGATGTGTCCTTTTCTTGGTGGTGTCATCTGGTTTGATTTCCTCCAAGAGTGTGATATTTCTAAGTGTACAATTTCCCTTAGTGGCATGATGTGAACGAGGCATTCCATAAGTGGTGATATGATATTATTGAATTATCCTCTCTTGGAGACATTAGGCACAATGTTCCATAAGAATAAAACCATACACGAACAAAATAAAATCCCCTTTAACAAAAACCTACAGACATAACATTCAAAAACATAACATTGTGGTACCTTATCAAAGTTGTCAGCAGGATAACTTCAATATGGTATGGGAGGCTAATATGATTCTCTCATTTTCCACCTTGTTGGGATACTCACCTAGTGGATGAATTGAGGTTCTACTACCCCAGAGTAAGCATGCATGTTAGATAAAAATAGCCTAGATGTGTTCCACATTATGTTGGACTATCGTAGATTGATCCTTTTTCTTGGACAAATAGCCACATTCCACATCGTGTTGGAATCTTTGAAGCTTTATCCTTTACATTTCCTTTTCCTTGGTCTTTGATAGGGTATGGTTATGTATCTTTGTCATTGTTGCATACACAAGTTTCTTGAATTTCTACTTTAGTGTGATTTTTTCATGGGGGAAAACTTTCAAGTTAAAGTGGGGGAAAAATGTATTAACGAAAGAAGTATCCCTTTTTCTTGAATTTTGGAATAATTAACAATAAATGAGCCTAATGTTGCCTTGATTTAGTGTTGTAATGTGTTTTACACATTCACATTAAGTCTAGGACCCTTTTAACTAAAATGGACTTAAATGTGCCTTATTTAGGGTGTTGTAAAGTGTTTTCTTACACTTTCATACTAATTTAGGCCTTTATTAATTAATTGACATTAATTAGAGCTTAATTGGCCCCTTAAATTCAAATCTAAGCCTTATTAATTGCTTTTTTTGAGGGAAAATCTTGACACTCATTAATAATGTTGCATAACACTTAATTTGGAAAGGTTTGAGTCCTCGCAAACTGACCTACGACCCATTTTCTACCTATCAAATGGGTCCTCACTATGTCCTACAACCCTCCTTTTACATATTATTTCACCTTCCTGAAACTTGGTGCTAGTTAATTATGCTATGACCCATTCACCCAAGGTGGCGAATTAGTCCTCCTCAACTAAGGACACCCAATTTTGGGCTTATTTATGGTGGGATTTTAATAATTTTGAATCCTAGATTTGATGTTAGCTTGTGTTATTTGAATTTTGGGATTATATCTTAACATAAGTATATATTTAAGGTTATTTCACATAGTTTTAGGCTAGATCTTCATAAGAAAACCTGAGCACTTTGACAAGAGAATTTTAAAGCATTCAAGAGGAAATTTAAGAGTAGATTAGTGAATTTTTATTGCAATTATTGAAGTTTATAGCGTCATGTCAAAGGTTGTATATGAGAAAATTTGCACCCCTTACGTAAATTCCTGTTTCGTACATCCTCACCTTAGAAAACAAAATCCTATTAGAAACCAAGATCACCTGCATGCAATCAATCAACTGTCACATGTAAAAGACATGCAGAACCAAAGAAGATGTTTTGTAAACCTCAAAGTAAAAATGCATTAAAGAGAATCAATTATTACAAAGAGATCAATCCTTATGAAGGAGATCAAGAAACCCTAAAAGGGAAACCCTAAATGAAACCCTAGTGTGCACACTTAATAATTAATCAATTATTAATGTGCCTAAGTTTAGCTTAAGTAACTAAAGGAATAAGTGACTTAATTAATTAATCAATATGATATAATTAGTTAAGTATAATAACTTATTACTCTAACACCCCCCCTTAAGATGAACTTAGAAATAAGCTAAAACACTAGAAGAAGATGGATGAAAGCAAATATGGGTCCCCACAACTATGCCTAATCAGGTACCCATTTACAAATGCAAGAATGAGGTAGAGAAGGAAAAACCCAGTGGGACAAAAACCCCCCTACAATGAGATGACATGCTACAAAGAAGCACCAGAATAACTCTATAGAGTAACACTGGAACCAAAATCTAGAAAGCAAGGAAAGATTCTTCTGTCTACTACTGAAACCGGATGAGAGTCACTGATTAACTCAAGGAATCATGAAAAAAGCAACAGCAAACCCGATGCCTCGAAACACTCAAAAACTCCAAATGAGAACAACCCTAGAATCTATGAAGCAACAAGTGATTATTGAATGATGTATTACTGAAAATGAAGTGCAAAGATGCAAGGTGCACTCTCCCAACTGCCAAAAAACTCCAAGTAATCTCCAAAACACCCATCAGGACAAATCTGGACTAAGCGATCAACCTAAGATAGATATAGAAAAAGTGCATGTATAGCAACATAGAACTCCTCAATACCTTTCTAACGCCACAAAGATAGCGAAAATTGGACATCGTGGCAAAAAGTTATGAGCTCGGAAGCAGAAAATAAACATTTGACTTCAAACAGTAATAAATGTAGTAAATCAGAAAAATACTAAAAAATAAATAGTACCACTAGAAAGTGCTCGGAACCAGCTTTTCGGCAATATCTTGTTTGACTGATTTTGATACTATATGCCCAAGTTATGGCCAAAAGAAAAAAACTACTCTTTAAGGGAAAATTAGGGCTAGGAGGGGTAAAGAGGGCTCTACGGCCGGGTGATGTCATGCTGATGTCAGTAGTTCATGGGCCTAAATTTGATAGTCATCTGGCTGTTGGTGCAAAAAATCCCCCCTTGCAAAAAAAATGATGGTCATTGAAGGAATATGCCGATTTCACAGGGAATATTCCCTGACTGCGATTGGAAGTTGGGCGCGGACCCCTGGTCGCCGATATGACCAGGGCTGGGAGCTCAGACCAGTCAGGGGATGGATCTCAGCTCCTAGATCCCGATATGGCCGTGGCCTCACATTTGAAGCCTGCGGGGGCTGAACAGAGTCCGGTGGAGGAAGTGGGCGGCACCGCTCGACTGAGCGGCTGGCAGGTGGCCCCCTAGTGGCCGCTTGGTGGCCACTTGGCGGCAGAGGCCTGTTGAACTGGAGGCACCGGCCTGATTTCCAAGAAAGCCTATTTTTTGAATTTTTTTTGTTTTTCGTACCATGGGGAGCGTACTGGGGAGGCCGTACGCCCCCCAGACAATTTTTTTTCCTTCCAGACCAACTTCTTAGAAATTGACGAAATGAAGGGCGATCATAGGGTTTTTTGGCCACTACGAATGCAATGGTGACCTCCGTTTCTGCTCAAACTGCTCCAAAAAAATTGCTACCCACAAATCTTGCAAAAAAGATGCCTGTGGAAACCCTTGCATTTAGAAAGTCACTGAAAGGCCATATCTTCAGATCACAAACATGCAACTGTAGGTCTGGTGCTTTGATGCCATGTTAGAAACAAAGATCACTTGCATGCAATCAATCACCTGTCACATGCAAAAGACATGCAAAACCAAAGAAGATGTTCTGTAAACGTTAAAGTAAAAATGCATTAAAGAGAATCAATTATTACAAAGAGATCAATCCTTATGAAGGAGATCAAGAAACCCTAAAAGGGAAACCCTAAATGAAACCCTAGTGTGCACACTTAATAATTAATCAATTATTAATGTGCCTAAGTTTAGCTTAAGTAACTAAAGGAATAAGTGACTTAATTAATTAATCAATATGATATAATTAATTAAGTATAATAACTTATTACTCTAACAAATCCAAAGGAAGAATTCCACATCACCTTGCTACTTTCATTTCACTTGGCGTATGTTTTTTGCGTTAGTAGAACAATAATTTCCAGGGACGCCCGCACGGTGCAAATACATCTGCACAACCCTCTTACATCCCTAATAGATTCCTACATCTGAAGCTAGAAGAGGCATTACACTTCCCATTGTGAATGAGTTGTAAAATCCCTCTTTGACCAGCTGACTCAAAAATTCCTTATTCTTGCTCATTCTTCCTTCAAATTGATCCATACTCACTTCATTTCATACTCTTGCAATCTCTAAGAATTCTAGTAGTCACTTCTTACATTCTCAAGCATTCTCAGCTTTCATTGCACTCTTAAACAAAACTTTGGCACTCCATAGCAGCAACAACAAAACAAAATCATCTCTGTAGAGCAAGTGTGGAACAAGCCATTGCAGTAGGGTATGTGCAGGATCATGATGGGCCAAAAAGTGGTGATATGATGGGTATGTGTAGGGTATGTGGCTGACGAATTTTTTTAACCCAAAATTGATGAGATGAAAAGGGTTTTTAAAGGAGATTCTCAACTTTCCACCAATATAATTATGCTTTACTTTTAATTTAATTAATAATTATTATTCATTTTCTATTTGAATTACGACTGAGTCTTGATTGATAGGCTAATTGAAAAACATCTATAGCTTTCAAATGATATCACATTTTTTGAATGCAAAACATGTGTCACATTCTATGCTTCACATAGTAAATGATTAAAAAAAATGAATTTCATGAATTTTTGACCAAGTTAAGGTGGTTAGACATACGAGTTTTTATATTTTAAAAAATTTGTAATAAAAAAATCATAATTAATTATTTATTTGGAAAAAAATTACAAAAAAATATGCATCACATCCAGACATGAGTCCTCTACTTATATCTAAAATATTATAAAAAAATATTATCATTTTATTTTTGTTAGGGTGGTCAGACAAACACCTACTTCTTATTTTTTCCTTGAAATTTCAAGTTTTCACCAAATAGATTTAGAAAAACAAAAAAAACCGAGCATTTTAGAAACTACATTCAATTTTCAACAGATTCTATTCTTACATATTTTTGAAATAATATAGATAACTTATTCAAATTTTTACGACAAGTTTCCTAACTCTGATTTTTCTGAATTTTTTGCCACTTAAGGGCCTGTTTTTTCCATGATGATCCTTCACATACCCAATAGGGGTTTGAGGTTTTGGAACACCTCCCTTCATTGCATTTGAGGTTGTGATTTTTCAAGCTCTTTTTCTCCATCATTGGCTAGTGATCCCTTGGTGGAGGTGGTAAGAATTTTCACTCCTCTCCTCTAAGATTTGGTTGAGTAACACTTTACTGTTTTGTAGTGTTTATTATGTTCTCTACTTTCTTTTTCCCTTTATCATATATTTCTCTATATTTACTATCTTGGTTGTTGATGGAGGTGGAAACAACAAAATGGGGGTTTGAGTGAGGTAGGCCCCTATACAGCCCCAACAAACTTCCCCTCTTTTTTATGTGTAGGTGGACATACATTTGGAGCTAGCTGGAGAACAGGCTCTTTTGTGAGATTATCTTTGTCACCTTGGCTTTCATATATTTAATTTACCATATTCATTTGTATCTTTCCTAATTTAGAGTTATGTTTTTTTCCTTTAGAAGTAACTAGCTTGGCCGTCAACTAGTTTTCTGGTAGTTCTTACTGTATTTTTGGTCCTTTGGTCGTACATATGCTAGCACACCTGAGAGACGCTAGTGCACCGTGCTATCATCCTAGAACAACACTTATGTCCTTGGGTAGAGAGCTACCTAAGGTATAGTGTTGAACCCAAAAACCAGCTCACCTAGCCCCAATTTGGATTTTGGATCTATAGAGTGATCGAGGGGCTTTATAGTCCTCATCATTCTCATCCCTCATTTTAAGACACCCCTTTAGAGTGAGGTATGTTAGGGCAGCTTTCCACTCTTGGCTCTCCATACACTGGGTCCTTGAATGTGGTTGGTCCCCCTCTCTTAGATTTTTGGTGAACCTAACATGAACCATCTTGGTTTTGTTCTATGATACTGAAAGACTCTTTCCTCATATTCTAGGAGTATTGTAGGTGTGATCATTGTGAGGATCCTTGCCTCTTAATCCAGCCTATGACCCCTAGTAGGAGTAGTTGGAAGGTTTAGAAATTTTTGTGCAATGAAACCTTAGTTGGGTCACTATCCTACCTTGCAACCTTTGGAGGCTCCTGAGAGAGTGTTGCTCATTGCATGTGATTACCTCTTTCTCGCATCAACCTATCCCCTCTATGTAGCCTGTGAGTAGCGATACTGGTACAACCTTCACTTCATAGGATCTTCCAATGGTTTTTAATAGGGAACTGTCTCTTCTCTACATCCTTGCACGAAAAAGAAACATCATAACAGGTGTTCTCATTGATCTGACATCTCAAGTAAACATCATAACTGAGGAGATAATGAGCTAATCAAATTTTTACACAAATATGGGTACAATGCACTTGTGACCACTATCCACATGCATGAAAGACTTTCTGTACCCCCCTTGGGTAGTATTGTCTTGTTGATTTTTCTTAGACCTAAATCCGTGAAGCTTTTGTTCAACATAATCACTAGATCTGAACTCTTTACAGCGAATCTAGGTACATCCCTTGGTTAGTAGCTATGAATGCAGTACCCTCAGTTGTGCATAAATGTTTAAAATTTATCCACGAGGGTTTCATGCATGTAATTCATGACATCGGTTATACACCACTAGTTTCCCATGATAGTTACTCCTTGGATTACTCTTGGCCTATGCTCGTTGGTTCCCTCCCGCCTAGAAGGACCTCTTGTACTAAATGTATCAAAATTATAAGAAAGGACATCAAAGGAAAAAAGTGAGATACCCTCTATCACCTTATGCTATTTCACATAGGGCTTGCTTAAAAGTTGACAGTGATGTCGCTAAGGCATGTAGAAGGGAAGAAGAGAAGCGGTCTCAACATCCTCCTTCTTCCTCTTCTATTTTTCAACCTAACACTTCCTCTCGCCCTACTATGGCACCATCAGATTCTATTCCACATTTGTAAGAGAATCCTATGGTACTCGCTTGGTGAAAGTCCAAGTGTCCCACATTCAAACTTCATGTTTTTCCCATAGAGCCTAGGCCCATTCAATATAGTAGGAAGAAAGCTTCCCATGGGGATTCCTTTTTGTCTCAACCTCTGGAGCCTCCTACCGCTTCTTCTCCCAAAGTATTAAATTGGAAGAGGCTCATTACCAAGGCATTCGAGTTGACTTCCTCTGCTACTAACCTGCTCCTCCTCCTCCCATTCAAGAGCTGGTCCCTCCATTGGAAACAACTGTGGAGGACACTCCCATGGCTAAGTAGGAGCCTTTTGTTCCCTTGTAACCTCTGGTCTCTAGTTCAAAGAGTTGAGAAACTACCTTACATGTGAGTGCAAGCATTGGTGAAAGGATTTTTTGGATGAGGAGGCCACCTTATAAAGGAAGAGAAGACAACTACCCCTATATCATGGCCTCATGTCGCATCCTCCTCTCTCCTCCCCTATGCTTCTATTCAATCCAAATCTTCATTACTTCCATATTTTGTTGTGATTATGAGTGTGACTGACCCTAAAAAGGTGCAGGTGTTCATTGCTCCTTCAGTGGAGCTGCCTTTGTTGATGTCCCTTCGAGATGTCTGCATTTCTCAAAACCCATAGATATTTCAAATACTTTAGTGGTATCTACTATGGTTTTCTCTTCCTCCTCTTCCTATGCACCTCTCGCCCCATCTGTGGGGAGTTCACGTCCTCTGAAGGAACAAAAGGTTGAGAGTGGTCCTTCCAACAATGGAGGATGTAAGAGGAGCCCACCTTCTCTGAAAGGTGGTCATGTGCTAACTTCTTCTGTCCTAGCGATGGAGCCAGTCTTCGCTTCCCCTGAGTTTGTCACCACTCCCAAATCATTCAATGAGCTTAGCGGTGAATCTCAAGCGTAGCTGTTCCCATCTATTGAGGTACAACATGACACTCCTGTAAAGTGCATGTTTAACTCTATGGATGAACTTTCTGCCTTGTCAGTGATTTTTGTGAAATCGTTGACCTTAGCTCCACAAGAGTTTAGTGAAGGAGAGCTAGTACGGCCTTCTTCCTTAGCCCTTGTTGCGAGAGGGTTGGACGCCCCTCCTCTTAACATTTCACCACTATAGGCTCGTCCTCCTTCCCCCTATGATGATCTAGAGTGGGAATTGGATGATCTCCTGGTTGATCAATGTTAGGGGGAAGACTCTTAGGTATGTACAAGATCATCATGGAAAAAATAGGCCCTTAAGTGGCAAAAATTTTAGAAAAATTAGAGTTAGGAAACTTGACATAAAAATTTGAATAAGTTATCTATATTATTTCAAAAATATGTAAGAATAGAATCTATAGAAAATTGAATTTAGTTTCTAAACTACTAGGTTTATTTAAAAATAAAATTATTTGGGAAAAAAAAGTAGGTACTTTTCAATAATCACCACCTAACCACAATAAAATGATAATTTTTTATAATATTTTAGATATAAGTAGAGGACTCATGTCCTAATGTGATGCATATTTTTTTGTAATTTTTTTCAAGTAAATAATTAATTATGAATTTTTATTACAACTTTTTAAAAATATTAAAAATTGTATGTCTCACCACCTTAACTTGGTCAAAACTTCATAAAATTCAATTTTTATTTTTTAAATCCTATAGTATGCAAAGCATAGAATGTGATGCATGTTTCAAATTCAAAAAATGTGATACCATTTGGAAGCTATATATTTTTTTCAATCAGCTTATTAATCAGGACTATAGTCATAATTCAAATAGAAAATGAATAATAATTATTTATTAAATTCAAAGTAAAGCATAATTTATATTGGTGGAAAGCTGAGAATCTCCTTTAAAAATCCTTTTTTTTTCATCAATTTTGGGTAAAAGAAAAGTTGTTAGCCACATACCCTACACATACCCATCATATTGCCACTTTTTGGCCCATCATGATCCTGCACATACCCTCTTCTTTATCCTTAGATTATATGCGTGTGTGTGTTGTGATGTGTTCCCCTATGATTGTGCTATGTGTGCTTGGATGAACCTTGTCACCCTTGTTGATGCTTGGATATAGGTGTTTTTTTTATGTCGTAAACCTTCTTCTATTTGTATCATCATTCTTCCAAGTTTGTGATTGATTTCTAAAAAAATGGGGATGATGCAAAGTGTTGGGGGAATTTAGGCTTCCCTTCCATGTTGACCGAATTTTTTATTTTTACTTCAAATGTATTCTTTTGCATTCTTCACATGGTCTGATATAGTAGGGGGTTGATGATAGTTCATTTTATATAGTATTGTTATACTAATATATATTTATGAGCAATTTTGACCCTGAGATATCAAGCTACCCCTATGCCCTATGTTTATGTTCATTCATTTTTTTGTTCTTTTCTTATCTTTATCTCTTCTTTTCTTGATTCCCTTTCATGTGTGATAATGCCATTTCTATAACACTCTAATTTTTAGAAAATGTATTCATTGAAAAAATGAATCTTTTCTCAAGAATATTCACAAACTTCTTTTCAAAGAATTGAATTCTCAACTTGAAAAACAGAAATTGTTTCCTTCATCATGGGTCAATAAAGAAAGAACTGGAGACCTTCCCTTCAAGGTGGGAGGAACTTTGATCATCCCCTCGTGTGGGGGAATTTCTTCCTTTTGAATTTCTTGATGAAGTGAACATCTTTCGAAAGAATTCCTCGATGATGAATCGATTCGACAAAGAAACATCTCTTCCACACTTTCAAACAACATGTCCCTTGAAGTTGACCCCTTTCTTCATGTTGGCTTCCCTTTGAAAATTTTCCAACTTTTTGATAGTTTGCGCGACTTCTCACTTACTTTCCTTCGTGGCCACTTTCTGACATGTTCTATCTGCAGGTAAACATTTTGTTTTATAGGTGCACCTGTGAAGCCGCTTTTTGACTTTGTAGAGTCCCCTTCCTTAGGTTTCCTCCATGTGAGAGATCTTGGGGGATACCTCCCTACAGATCTGTGGATATGTAGGGCACTTCTTGTAGCTTCCTCCATGTGAGAGATCTTGGGGGATGCTCCCCTATAGGTCTATAGGTTTTTAGGGCACTTTCTTTGGGTTTCCTTCATGTGAGATACCTTGAAGGATGCCTTCCCTGTAGATCTGCAGACCTGTAAGACTCTTTTGTTAGCTTCTTCCATGTGAGAGATCTTGGGGGATGCTTCCTTATAGGCTTTTGGGTCTATAAGGTGGTTTCCTTGGTATCCTTCATGTGAGAGATCTTGGCGGACACCTTCCTTATATGTCTATAGGCTTGTGAGGTGCTTACTTCTTGGGGATTCCTTCATATGAGAGATCTTGGGGGTCACCTCCTTGTAGGCCCATGGGCCTATAAGATTCTTTCATTCTACAACTTCATAGTTTTGTGAGGCTATGGAGTTTTTTACTTGTCCTACACTCTCAAGCTTTCCAGATTGTGGTTTACTTCCTTGACAATTTAGGTATACATTTCTAACCCTACTACCTTTTTGATGATCTACTTTACTGAAGCACTCATCAATATTCATGCTCGCTAAAGTGGGGAAAAATGTATAGGAGTGAATTTTCACCCCTTATGCAAATTCCCCTTTCGAACACCCTCACCATTGGAAACCAAATCCGAAGGAAAAATTCCACATTGCCCCACTTCATTCCACTTGGAATCTATTTTTTGCATCGGTAGAAGAATAACTATCAGGGATGCCCACGTGGTGCATAGATATCCACATAGCACACTTACACCCCTATTAGATTCCTACATCTAAAGCTGGCAGAGTTATTATAATTCCCATTGGGAACAACTTGTAACATCCCTCTTCAACCCACTGATCCAGAAATACCTTATTCTTTCCCATTCTTCCTTCAAATTGATCCATTCTCACTTCATTTCATGCTCTTGCAATCTCTAAGCATTCTAGTAGTCACTTCTTGCATTCTCAAGCATTTTCAACTTTTATTTCACTCTCAAGCAACACTTTGGCACTCCATAGTAGCGACAACAAAACTCCATCAACTCTATAGTGAAAGTGTGGAACAAGCCATTGTAGTAGGGGCTTGAGGATTTGCAACACCTCCCTTCATTATAGCTGAGGCTATGGTGATTGTTCAAGCTCTCTTTCTCCACCATTGGCTAGTGAGCCCTTGGTGGAGGTGGTAATCATTTTCACTGCTCTCCTCTACGATTTGGTTGAGTAACACTTTACTTTTTTGTAGTGCTTATTGTGTTCTCTACTTTCTTTTCCCCTTTATCATATATTTCTCTATCATTTCTATCTTGGCTATCTATGGAGGCGGAAACACCAAAATGAGGGTCTGATTGAGGGAGACCCATATACAGCCCCAACAAATTTCCCCTCTTTCTTGTGTGTAGGTGGACATGCATTTGGAGCTAGCTAGTGAATAGGCTCTTTTGTGAGATTATCTTTGTCACCTTAGCTTTCATATACTTACTTTACCATATTCATTTATATCTTTACTACTTTATAGTTCTATTTTGTTACTTTAGAAGTGACTAGCTAGTCTGTTAGCTCATTTTCTAGTGGTTCTTACTATATTTTTGATTCTCTGGTCGTACGAACACTAATGCACCTAAGGGATGCTAGTGCATCATGCTATCCTCCAAAAATTATGTCCTCGAGTAGAGAGCTACCTAAGGTATAGTGTTGAACCCTAAAATTGGCTCACCTAGCTCTAATTTGGATTTTGACTTTGTAGAGTGATCAAAGGGATTTACAGTCCTCATCATTCTCGTCCCTCATTTCAAGACACCCCTTTAGAGTGCGGTAAGTTAGGGAAGCCTTCCACTTTTGGCTCTCTGTGACTTGAGGCCTTGAACGTGGTTGGTCCCCCTCTCTTAAAAAGGTATAGGGCATCATGTGTGTTGTTGAGCTAATATTGTGATGTAGCATTGAAGATCCAATTCAAGCATTGTTTCATATCAAATTCAAGATCAAGATCTACATTCCTTATGGCCATTTCATGCTAGATTTCTGATTTATCATTCCAAGACTCTATCCAAGGTATCATTATTTCAAGTTTCATGTTTCATGTTCATGTTTCACTATTTCATCACAAGGTTTAATTGCCTAAATGAGGTTTGACTAGGTCAAACCTCTATCCCCTAACAATCAACATTTTTTCTTCTATTGATGTGTGATTTTAGGTTGTAAGTTGAAGATCAAATGGAGAACAATAGTTTCAAAGTTTTCATCTACATTGCAAGATCATGGAAGTTTCCTACATAATTTATTTTTTACTTTTGATCACCTAGGAGCTTGGAGTGCAGACATTGAAGAACAGAACCTGGAAATCAGCTTTCAAAAATCATAACAAGGATCCATTCACCACTGGGTGAATGGGTCCTTAATGAGCCTTGAAACAACAATTTTTCTGTAATGTACACATCATTTTAACATCTTAAAACCTTCCTTATTGATTTTATAACAATTAGGGTTATTTTCTAATCGTTGTTTATGCATGTTACCCCTCATAATTTAATGAAACATTACCTTAGATAAAATTGTGGTTTATCATCTTGTTAATTTATTTTGATAAACCTATTTTTTGATGTTACATTTAGTTATTAATTAAATAAATATGCTAAATTTGATGATATAATTATGATGCAATTTACTAATAATTGTTCATTGTGTAGGTCATTGTTAGCAAAACGGTAAGTACATAATGGTATTAATTATCAATTAATTGTTGGAAGTAGGAGTTACCTATTTGAATTAATGGTATCATCATAAAATTTTATGTTTCTATTTCTTTGTATAACCATCATGAATTATCATACCATTGTGCATAGTGCATTATTAAATTTTTAATGAAATTCTTAGTTAGAACCTTGCAAAGGATGTATAGGGTTTCTTACTCGATTTAATTATAATTCATTCATGTATGTAATAAAGTTAGTACAAGGTAGACTTATAATGATATTGAGTTTTGCAAGATACTTCAAATTGAGAGTTAACTTGTATATCTGAGAGCATTTTTTTGTTTTCGATTATATTAACTAATCAACTAGTTTCAGATAAACATGTTAACCTAAGCTATGTAAATAGGTAAAGTAAATTGATTGAGTAATTTTCTTTAAGAATTGAGGTTTGTGCACCCAAGAGACTAAATCATTAGCCCCAGATGTTGGGTGAAGTAAACATAGGTTATAGGTAATTTGGAATATTCCAAACCAAATTTAATATTAGCACCTCTTTGGAGTGTCTTTCAAATCAGGTTTTCATCCTTGTTCTACCTAAGTGGGTGGAAGCTGATGAAAAGCTATCTAGGATAATTTTTCCCTAGAAAGGGTTGTATACCCGCTAATGCAGTGATTTAGTACTATGACTATCAAATAGCAATCTTGTCTCATCTAGAAAAAAAACCTATGATTATGGATAGTCCTTTTCTTGCTCCAGGGTTTGGCTAGAGTCCACGTGGCTTCATGATGCCAATATGGTTGGGTGGTGAGCAAGCCCTACTCAATGCATGCATCATTATAAATGTTGGATAAAGATGAACTGGAAATTCAATTAATGTGTTATATATTTATGATGGTAATATGCTTCTTATTTATATATATATATATATATTTTATTTTTTTACCTATTTCAGGTTGTTACATATGGTATTAGATCATTTGGTTTGGACACTAGGCTTAATGACCTACTACCAATGCTCATGATGCAAAATAAATTTGTAATTATATTGTAGTCTAACAAATACTGGAATTTTATGCTACAAGAATGGAAAATCCAAAGGTGTGAGGAAGAACAAAAAAGGGTAATTGACTTTCTTAGTTAGTCTAATTTAAAAGTGGTATATAGATTTTATAATGTTGTTTCTCTTGAAATAAATACCATATTGGTTAGAACAAGAGGTATCCTAATCATGCTTTAAGGATTAAAAGGAGGAATGTAACTTTAAAAGAAATTTTGTTCTTTGTATACTCAGAAAGAATCCTAGATAGATTTGCTTGATTGCCAAAGGCTTTAGGCCCAATTTTGAGGCGGGATTAAAGCTAATTATTAAATATAGACATACTCCTAAAGATGATGAACTCAGTACATTTCCAATAGGGAAGTGTAGTCTTTAGAGAGTGAGTCAAGACCTAAATGATCCCGATGAGTCTAAGACTCTGGCCAAAGTATATATTGTTATCCTTTATGGATAGATTACTACCCTATTTGGGTAGATTCCTATCTCAGATGGATAGATGAGCCCCTATCTCATATAGATGGAAACCCAAACTGTATGGTTAGATTCTCATCCTGAATGGATGGATGCCTATTTCGTACATATAGAAGTACCCAAGTATACAAATGAATAAAATACAAAATGAAGTTAATAAATGAAAGAAATAGTGGAAACTTGAAGATTTTCAAGAGAAGATGCTCAACTTCTAAGGTAAGGAACGCATGGTAAGTTCAAATTTTGAAGATATTGTTCTTATATATAAATATCTGAAATTTATACTTTTATATTGTATGAATCAGTAAAATATACCTTGATATGATCTTATTCTATTAATATTTTGAAACTTAAGAAGTGGAGTGTGAAACCAGATCAATTTTTTTTTTTAAAAAGAACATATAATTATTTGAATGACAAGAGATATGTAACTTGATTCTTATACATGGTCTCTAACTCATATGATCTTGGAAATATAGGGGAGTTGCAACGGTTACTTCCTTGTGTGAGTATCACTAAAATTTGGAGATCTCTTTGACCTTGATGGACTTTTGAAGCAATCATATACATCTATTGATTTGTTTGACAATCTTTATTTTTTCATTTGAGTTTATTTTATACCTTGCTGATGGAATAAATACACTTTATTACTTATTGTTGGAATAAACATTTACTCCACTTGGTGTTATTCTAATTCTGAGATGAATATGTACAGATGTCTCAAATATTATCATGGTAGGTGGAAAGGGAAGTATCTTGGTAATTAGATGTTTTCTTTAGAAACACTGATGTTAATTATTCTAGATGTAATGTTGTCATTTGATTTATTTTTTTAAATGTGATATTGGATTTTGAAACACAAAATATATTATTGGACAAGTCTACAGGAAATAATAAGGATCATAATAAGTTTGGAGATAAACTATGGAGAGAAAAGTGTATCAATCGATAGGATCAACAGGTATGAATCTTGGAGACTCTTAATTTAATGTAACCCACTACACCAATGAGTGAATTGTGAAAATATGTTTATAAAGAGAACTAATAATTTTAATTATTCCTATGTTCTTGACCCATCAGTTCTATGTTTATCTTTTGGTAATCATTTTATCACCTCATAATAAATAGGCGTTATAATGAACCCTAAGTGAGACATGGATATGTTAAGGAAACCCTTATAGATAGGAAATCAATACAATTGATTATAGTGAAAGAAGTGGTCTCTCTATGTCTTACATTATCATATCATCGGTGCCTTGTGGATGGTAGGTCCTTTCTTATGATACTTTCACTTAAGGGTGTTCCAAAATAAGAATTCAAGTTATCTTATAGTGAATTCTTGATGGTCATTACTTATTGCCAAATTAGAAAACTTGTGTCAATCGAGGTGATGCACAAATTGAGTGGGGAATGATGTCACAACCCTCCTTAAAAATCCAATTTATTTTAGATTTATTTCTAAATTAATCAAGTAAATGATTTATTTTGGATGTAATTCTATTATGGTAATAAAAAAATAATTAAGTTTCTTGGAATGAATAATTATTTAGTCTTCTTAACAAATAAATAAAATTAAGGATAGAAAATAAATAAACAAAAATTATTGCTTCTCTTTTTTTGATTTAATAGGGGATGAGTTCAAGAATAAAGCATAACACCACCCTCCTTTCATTACGTGGAGAGGCATTCTTATAGTCATAAAAGGGTAGAAGATTCTTTGTAAAGAAAAACTCCTCAAGTAAAAATTGACGTGCAGGTGGCAATTTTTTTTTATCACAATAAGAAAATAAGTAAAAAAGAAATAATCTAAATTTACTATTTCATATAAAAGTAAGTTTCTAAATTAACATATTTAAAACTAAAAAAAATTCAAGATCTTCTTAAAAACATATTCTTTACATTATATATATATATAAGTAATCTTATCTACTAAAAATAATATTTATTTATAAGGATAAGATGTTAAAAAATATGTAAAAATTACTACTCATAAAAGAAAGTTTCTAAAATTTAGAAAATTAACTATGAAAGAACTTTCCTAAATTTACTATTGAATACAAAAGTAAGTTACTAAATTAATATAATTTTAAAATTACAAAATATTGAAATTTTTAAAAAATAAAAATATTCTTTGATGTCATTGTAAAAAAAAAATTAATAATAGAAATAAAATTATAAAAACATTCAAAATAGACGTCTCAAGGTATTTTACGTAGAAGACGTCTTACAATGCCATTTTTAAGTGTTCAGAAAAGCTCTACTTGAAATCAAGGAGAGTTCTTGACATCATCACCCTTCATTTATGTAAAAAACCTTGATAATGCATTATGAATGAATAATATTAATAACTATCAATCATATGCACAGGCATGCAACAATTAGCTGATAGGGGCCTACTGCGGCGAGCAACATTTGTGGTGAGGAGGGTTGAAGCTTTTTATTTGTGTGGAAAGGTGACCGTGAATAAAACAAATGAGTTAGATTGTATGAATCAAGTGATCACGAATAACTTTTTGTATGAACTTTATTTAATACTATTAGAAAATTTAGAAATCAATTTTTAAATTTGTTTAAAAGTGGGAACTTAAAAATTAAATTAAATATTGAATTTAAAATAATTGTTTCTTCTAGTAAGAATATTTTAGTTTTATATTTATTGGCAATAGATGCACATGTATATTGTCACTTTTTGTGTAGGTTATTCAATCAATTAAGTATATAATTTTGAAGTTAATGGAAGTATTTTGTAAGGGTCATCACGCATGTGTATATTGTTTAAAATTAGACTAAAAAAGTACACATTTTTTCCATGAAAGGAAGACATTCAATATTGAGTACTTTTTATAATTAGTATATCTCTATAGTTTTGGAAATTAAATTTTTAGTATGCATGTGTTTTTGACATCGAGAGATGGAAATTACCTATAGGAATCTCCACTTGTAATTCTATTACTATCTAGACAAGGTGTGAGACCAATTTGTAAGTAACAATTGGTTTCCCAATTGAAGATTCAACCTAGATTATTTGCCACTAAATATTATAGACAAAATAGGGAAATTGTAAAACAACTCGTAAAAGAATAGTTAAAAATTATAGCTAAATCATAGATTAGCTAGATCCACAGTAAACATTTTCATAGAACACAAGTATTACGGATTAAAATGCAATTGAGAATAAAAAATCCACTTTGAAATGAATGATTGCATAGTGAAAATGGAGAGTGAAAGTAGATAATGTTGTAGGAGGGGAAAGTTCAGTACAAAATATCCAAGACAATATATTGGGGTATCTGCAGGATCATGATGGGCCAAAAAGTGGCGATATGATGGGTATGTGGCTAACGACTATATTTTTACCCAAAATTGATGAAACGAAAAGGGTTTTTAAAGGAGATTCTCAGCTTTCCACCGATATAAATTATGCTTTACTTTGAATTTAATAAGTAATTATTAATTATTTTATATTCAAATTATGACTAAAGTCTTGATTGATAGGCTGGTTGAAAAACATCTATAGATTTCAAACACTATGACATTTTTTGAATCCAAAACATGAGTCACATTCTATGCTTCACATAATATAGGATTAAAAAAATAAAAATTGAATTTCATGAAGTTTTGACGAAGTTAAGGTGGTCAGACATACGAGTTTTTATATTTTTAAAAAAATTGTAATAAAAAATTCATAATTAATTATTTACTTGAAAAAAAATTACAAAAAAATATGCATCACATCGAGGAATTTTTCCTCTACTTATATCTAAAATATTAGAAAAAAATATTATCATTTTATTGTGGTTAGGGTGGTCAGACAGACACCTACTTATTTTTTCCCTGAAATTTAAGTACCACTGCATTGAAATTTCAAATTTTCACCATTTGAATAGATTTTTTTAAAAAAAGCCTAGTAGTTTAGAAACTAAATTCAATTTGCTAAAAATTCTATTCTTACATATTTTTGAAATAATATAGATAACTTATTCAAATTTTTACTTCAAGTTATCTAACTTTGATTTTTTTGAACTTTTTGCCACTTAAAGGCCTGTTTTTTCCATGATGATCCTACACATACCCATTGATTCAGTTACATTTTGGAAAGAGCCATTTTGGGACTATAGATATGTTACACATATTGCACAATTTAATGTTGGATTTTGAACAAATAGAAATTTCAAACAAATAGCACATAAGCTAAAGATGCGACCACTTGGTAGTACATAAGAAACATGTTACAAACCATGTTTTCTATAAATGTATCTATGTGAGAAAATCTATATGGAATGAAAAGGAAAAAAAAAAAACCCATGCTCGTTATCCACCCTTCCATATTGGCATCATGGAGCCCTAGGGACCCTAGCCAAACCCCTTAGCAAAAGCAATATGAAACGTCCACTGTAAATGGGTAAAAGCACAAAGTTGTGTCACTTTCGGCCAAATAAATAGTTCCGAGCAAAATATTTTGCTGGAAATGTTTGACCCGACTACGTTTGACCGAAACCGTGGTATTACGTGGCACATAGGTTTCGGTCGAATAAGTTTCGCCCGAATCCAAAAAAATAAAAATTTTCCTTTTCCCGCTTTAAAACTGCCTTCAAAATTGGATTTTTTAATGTGCGGGGTTTCTATAGAAAGGGTTTCGGTAGAAATAGTTTCTATAGAAAGGGTTTCGGCCGAAACCCTTTCTATAGAAACTGTTTCTACCGAAACTGTCTATGTGGCATCCTAGTTGGCAGCCAACTCAGCTTTTTTCAGAATTTTCTGAAACTTTCAACTTTAGCTAAGTATTTCTTTAGTCAGAATGATTTTTTTGCAAAAAAAATACCCTTTGTAGAGCTCGGAGTGGAGAATCCAAATATATAATTTTTTAATATTTTTTATTAGTTTTAATATATTTTATTTTTAAAATAATGCAAGTAGGTTTTCAAAATGAAAAAAGAAGTTGATTACAAATTAAAAACAAGATAGTAAAACTTATTAAAAAAATTTAAATCTTATATGGGGCACAAGAGGAGAGAGTATTCTTCAAAAGGGTATAATTTTTTTTTTGAAAATGATTTAAAATTTTGAAAATAGTTGACCCCGTGAAAACTGTCAAATTCTGACATGTTTGACTTTAAAACGTTATTACAAGAAAAATATACATCAAAATTTGATTTTTCTTTTTCCATGCACAAGATATTGAAGTTACCTATTTGGAGAAAAAAAAAATTAGGGAGAAAATAAGTTTTTTTCAATTTGTTTCTTGACGGCCCGTGAAGTCACTCTTTTCTGAAATTTTCAGCATTCCAAAATTTGTCCTTAAATTGATAAAACATAATTAATTTTTTAAATTTAAAAATTACAACAATAAACTTCATCAAAAGTTCTAAATTTCATTAGTTTACACCATTTTGAAATTCAAAACATAAAGACCACTTTTATGTGTCGAAGTTATAATTTTTTCTTTGTTGGTGATTCCTTTATAAAGTGTGACAAGGTTTGTGCTTTTACCCAAATTTTGTGGAGTTCCATCTTTTGAAATTGTCATCTATGCTTTAGCCTAAGACCTGCAAATAGAAGAGAGAGGTATGTCAATGGATGGTGAAAGAAGATGAGTAAGGGAGGATCAAATATTAGTAAATATATAGCAAAAATCACTAAACACAATTAGAAAGTAGAAATGATGCATAATATTTGCAAGGGGGTCACAAAATCTATTTATTGATTATGGAGAAGTTCTACACTTACATGTACTGTTGGTTATGCTTGAGAACCTGAAGGAGAATTGGATTGAGTTGTTAGAGCATTGAAAAATTTGGAAATTATGCAGCACATAAGTGTTCAAACCCTGAAACCTACTGTCAAAATGAACAATAAGTAGAGAATTGAAGATATAAACAATAAATTAATCATTTATGCAAAATACCCAAGGAAAATGACTTACTGATTGTATACATATATTGGATGGCAACATGTGAACATATATATATATATACATGTAATGCAACTTAATCAAAATATACTTTCGCACACTAGTATATTCAATATTGCATTTACTTCGACCAACCACATTTACTTCATCCACCACCATAGTACAACAAGCAAAAAATGCATTAAGGCTTGGGTGAGAGAACACTTAGCATATACAATTAGTCTATTTGTTAGGACGGTACAAAGAAGTAGTTCAATAAATGTGCAAATGTATATATGTAAACACAAGAATAACTTACATAGCGATTAACAATGTACAACAACCTATTTCTAAGGATTTCTACTTAAATGAATTAGAACACTCGAAAGATGCACAGAGCAAAGAATGTAGCAATGTAGGAAAGTATACACTAGAATATGCAAGAAAATATTTTTAATTCAGTTGCATTGTGATAATAGGCATTCTGGTATTATGAATATGTAGTCTAGAATATGCAAGAAAATAGGTTTATTTCGTTGCATTGTCACAGGTCTGTTCTTAGCAAATAGAAACTTCAAACAAATAGTGTATCAGCTAAAGATATAAATTTCAACAGATTCAATGGGTCTTTTGAGAATGCAATTTAATCAATATACTTCCTCACACATTTTTTAGCACATGAGTGTTAAAACCCTCCAACTTGCTAAATTAATCATTAATGCAAAGTACCTAGTATACATATACATGTAGATATACATGTAATCCATTATATGTATACAACATATATACATGTATATATATATGTATAGATGTATATATTTAATATACTTCCTCACACATTTTGTAGCACATGAGTGTTACAACCCTCGAAACCTGCTATCAAAAGGAACAATAAGAAGAGACCGAAAGACATGAACAATAAATTAATCATTAATGCAAAGTACCTAGTATACATATACACATATATATCCATGTAGATACACATGTAATCCAATATATGTATACAAGCATATATATATTTATATATATAGATGCATATATATATATATACATACATACATACATATATATATCTATATATATATATATAGATGCATATATACATACATCCATACATACATATATATATATAGATGCATATATACAGACATACATACATACATACATACACACACATATATATATATATGTATGTATGTATATATACATACATACATACATACATATACATAAGCATGCATATATATATATATGTATATGTTCACATATATCTATATATATATATGTATACTGTGTGTCATGCAAGATGAGTAGTTTGCATAGATGGTTAATTTATTGTCTATGTGTTCTTCTCAAATTTTTATATCTTTGTCGTTATACCCATTGTGGAGATTTGAAAGAGATTATCATTTTGTATGGATGGACGAATTGCAATTAAATGTTCTTTCTTTCCTTAGAAAATATATTGAGGGTTAGTAATTTGTTTGTCATTGGTTTATGGTTTTGGTTATCTGTGTCTATTGACCAATGAGGAAGATTTAGGAAAATCCTTTGTTTAAGAGGTGAGATCCACACTGTCAATAAAAGCCCTGGAGAAGTCTTTTCTATTTTCCTAAAAGCACTAGTTATAATAGAGCTATTAGATGGTAAATCCTATTCATGGTTGGGTTGATGGAAGCCCTATTGAAAAACATATAACAAGACATTAACAATAAATTAATCATCTATGCAAAACACCCATGTGGAAAGGAGTATAACCTCACAAGCCTCATTAAAAATTCCACATGTGTTGCCTCATACTAAATACTATAGAGAAATAGAGAAATTGTAAAAGAGGTAATAGAATAAGACAAACAAGTGCAATGAAGTTAAATGCACATCATCACAACACATGGATAGAATGATTAAGGAAAATATATTTTGAAGTCTTTGAAAAGATCAATGCATGTCTACTTCCACTTGTATATATATGTATGTATATTTTATTAATAGTTATGTTACAATTTCCCCATTTTTCAATAATACTCAATGGTAGATAATGCAACTACTATTATACAATTCCTCTATTTTTCAACACACTACAAAGAAGTTGGGCATCAGAATAAAATGAAAACCATGGCAGCTCAATGAATGTGCAGATCTATATAGGCAAAGGGAAGAATAAATTACGTAGCCATTCATAATCTACAATGTTCTCTTTGTAAGGATTTGAAGTGAAATCAATTAGAGGGATTCAAAGTGGCTAATTGTACAAAATGTGTATAGAACCAAAGATGCAAAGAGTGTATATATGTGTCTATATATTTTTCACCTTTCCATGCAAATAAAAAGCTTCAACCTTTATTGAGAAATTACAGTTAAATGTTGTTGTTGTTGCCAGGAAATATGGATAGCGATAGTCTATGCCCTATTGTTCATATGTTCTTTGTAGGTATCTCTGTACACTTTTCATGTTATAACCATTTACATAGGAGAAATTGTAGATTAAGAGTAGTTTTCTGGATGTGAAGTATTATTCTAATATCTCTTTTAGAATTTCTTTATTCGTTTAGGTTAAGTAGAAAAGAGTATAAGTTGAATTTTGAATTCATAGTTGAATTCTTATGCAAATTGCTTGTCTTGTATTAATATGTTTAACATGGCCTTTAAGATATAACAGAAAGAGAATAACATGAAAAATATTAATACAAAATACAGGGAGGTTGAAAGTGATAAGGGGGAAAAAATACCATCAAACATAAGAATACAAAAGAAGCAATTGATGCAATAGTTCACATTTGCATATTAGCTATTTGCTTCAAGTTCCCATTGGGATTTGCATAAGAGGCAAGTATAGGACGATGGAAAAATGTAATGTGAAAAAAAAACTACAGTTATTATAGTCAAGTACATGTATAAATCTATGCATGATTGTTTATATAAAGCAACAAATACATAGATGATATGTAGCCATGGAGGGAGGGGAAAATTGAATGTATAAAATAGGAAAATATAAATATGTAAAACAAACCTTGTTTACAATTATAGCTATGGGCGTCTTTCTGGCACCAATTGTTGAATACATGGGCTACATTTTTTCTTATTGATCTATCTTTGTATTCAGCGCAACATCATACAACTACAAAACAACATTTTGTATTGTTATATCAGAATACATTTGTGAAATTAGATAAGGAATGGGGAAAAGGCATGGTGGAATGTCTCGTCACAAGAACAACAACGAAGATATCACAGGCTACGGACGAGGGCAGTTGTGGAGCTCTCCAAACTGACACACAAGGGAGGTACACATCAATTTCTTTGATAGGTCTACTATGAAACAAACACCAAAGTTTATCATTTCACAAGGCAGCCAAAACAGTTCATATCATTATACTAGAACAATGAATATTATCAACTGGCATAAGAGAAAACACCTACCATTTTGTGTTTGTTGAGCAAGGCACGATGAGGAATCCACAAAGCCAATAAACCCCATGGTCATTTTGGGCATGCGTGAGCAAGCCATGACAAATAGCATGGAATTTTATCATGTATCACAAAAAAGAAAATCAATGTACACAACACTATATATTTATGAATGTAATATATAGGAATAGTGAAACAGGGAAAGGATGGAAAAAAAAAATTGTAGAAAAACATTTGTAGCAATTTAAATCAAATAAAGCTAATAGCAAAGATAATAGCAAGCCATTTAAATTTTTGGAAGGAAATCACATAGGAGGAATGTGAGAAATCAAGGTATATAGGCTATCAGAATAGAAAACACAACATCATTGGAGGATTTTAAACTTATTAGTGAAATGGAAGACAATTTTTTTTGAGAAGGAATCTACAACATGTGCATATATAGCTTAATAGATTGGAATGTTGCAAAGACATTATTTACCCATCGAACTTTGATTTTCTTTTTATTGTTGGTTCCAATGTTCATGCATTTTAGATAGCTGAAGTTGTTTGTATTTGCATATGTATTAATGTGTAAGATCCATAACTGTATGTTTACACTACTATATGCTAAAATTAGTTGGAAGAGAATTGTAGGTATTCCAATAAATAGTTGACTTTGTGGAATTTTAAAACACTTAAACAAAGATGAGAAAATGGAATATACAAAAGACTATATTGGTTTGAATTCCATATAGTAAAAGGATCGCACAACAAAATCTTAGACCAGGAAGTCAGTGGTTTAATAGAATAGAATCATCAAAACATGGAATTGGCATGTACAAGTTGTGGCCTCTAGTTATTTGTGCATGGTATATTTGTGCATCTTTTGCATTATACCCATTTTACACAAATTATTACTTAGTATGGTTTTTAAAGATACAACTTAGAAAATGTTTGAGGAGGCCATAACACACAGGCTAAGGTAGATTCAAGAATAATTATCCTAGAGCCTTTTTTGTAAGACGGCCTATCGGGTGGAACCACAAGCACTTGGCAAGGCTTGCAATTGCTCGAGGTGTGTTTCTTCGTTGCAGGGATGAGCAATGTACTTGTTGGTGCCAAGCCTAGAGTATATCTCAAATGAGAAAGGTGGATCAATACGAAGTCTTTCAATTGATTTTACACATGAAATAGTTGTAAAATTCAACCCTTGCCTCTCTTTGCTACCTATTTTTATTGTTGCTCTATCCAATGTTAAGCCCTGTGCTTTATGTATTGTGATTCCCCATGCCATAGTGAGTGGAATTTGTGTTCAACTTCCTTGACTTATAATTGGGATGGGGATGTCTCTCATATGTTTTGGGTCCCATGGTGGGCCAATGTAATTTTGGAAGTGAACAACAATATAGTCAAGTGGGTTTGGCGGTTTAGAATGTGGATTGTACACAATAGTCGTAATAACACCAAGGGATCCATTGATGAATCCAGCTTGAATCCAAATTTTTTTTGTTAGTATCACCTATTTACCAATACAAAGTAGCAATTCTGGGAGAAGCTGGTCATCATCCCCATGATCAGATGCCTATTGTTGAGCCATTCGAGCAATGATAATGGCTATTCGTAGATTTAATTGTTTGATCATTTTTTTGTTGTGGAATGCGACCAAGTCATTTGTCGCAAACAAATGTTTAGCAACATCAAATTATTCTCTTTCTATGGTTGAGCACATTTTATTTTTTTGTTTCATAAGATCTTCCCAATCATTGTGGAGAGCCTTAGCATTTCTTATATGAAGAAGGATATCCCAAAAATTTCATTGCGAAGGGCTATCTCCTTTTTGGTGAAAGATAGTGTCTAGGGTTATTGAGATCATGAAAATGTGCCACAAGGCTACAACCGATGAGGATAAAGCATAAATAGGTGTATCCATGATAGGTGGAAACTAAGAAAGATCACCAACAAGGATCATAGAAACACCGCCAAATGGCTTTGTCTGCTTATCTAGGAATGCTTGGCGTAATCTACTATCTATTTTGAGTAGCAACTTTGGGCCTAGAAAACTCATTTCATCGATCAATGTGAGCAAGAAACTATTGGGTCTAGCAAAAGAGGTGTTCATTTGTTGTTGAATATAATTTATTATGAAGGATTTTCCAGTACTAGGTGTCCCCTAAATAATCATGCAGAGAGGGGCTTTGGGTGAAGGCTGCATATGGTGGGTTTGGATTATTTGAAGGGCCAATCATTGCTTCAGTGAAAGTTGATGGGTTGACATATCTATAGGAAAGAATTGAACCATAGCTTGCTCATGTTGTGCCTTCGCTGATGAAATGAACTGCAAAGAAATATTATAGAGCTCTTCAGGAACATGGTTTGCATTCCATGGATGGCTCATATCAAAATCCTAGCTACCCAATAATTGAAGTTGATTTATACTAAATTTAGTAGTAGCACCAAGCCGAGAGAAAACTTCCCATTCATATTCATCAATAGAAGGATGATGGTTCAAATCAGCAGTATCACTATCATCCTGTTCTTCAATTGTGGATGTAACTAGAAATCTATTAACATGCCAAGGATGATAACCAGCTATTTTAAAATTTTTCCAATTTTCTATTATCTCTTCTCTCCGAAGACCTATATTTTTTGTATGTTCCAGAAAGGTTTGTATAACATAAGTTCAGTCCAAAAAAATGTGTCAAATGTCTTTGTATCTTCAATAGGAGCATTCTTGAATAACAGGTAAACAAGGACAACTGTAGGCTGGTGCCTTGGTTTCCATTTAGCCTTTTTGTGTTGCTGCGAGTGTGTATATAAGCGGATCGAGTCAATAAGGGATAAAGAAGCTAACTCTGGAGGCCTTTGCATATAGAAATGAATATATTTTGTTGGAAACTCTTCATCAGTATCATCTTTGTTTATACAAAACCATGTCCTTTTGCCAACATTCAAGTGAACGTATCATTGGCTTGAATTAAGAAGAGGCAATTTCTATAACATATGGCACATCTCCTGTGCAGAGATGTCACATTCCACAAGCATATTCATCATGAATTTTTGGTATGAAACCAGTGCTCTATCCTCAACTATATTTGTATTTGCAACTCTTTTCAACATATCTAGATAATTGTTTGATTTTTTCTCAGATTTAGCTGCATATTTAGAAATATAATTCAAAAAGAAAATCCTAGAAACAACTGGTTGGTAGTCAACATTGGCACACCAAATTGCAAGCATAGATAGGCTATGAATATTTAGGCGATCATCATTTCTTGTTGGTTTGTAGGATTTTTTAGAGTCAGCATCAAATGTCAATGTAGAGGTAAGTTGTTGTTGCCATGGTGCTTTATATCGACATTGCAATTGCTCTCCTTTTCTTCTTAAACAAGTATATTTAGAGAATTTTGTGTTCCTTTCAACTATGTTTAGCAACTCTTCATAATCTATGATTGGATCATTGGTTAGGATTTGGCTCATCGTAAGCAAGCATAAATTTTCTTTAGATTAATGATACATTCTAAGCAATCTTTGTGCAGGGCAACGTGGATTCCAAGCTAAAACATATCTATCAAAAAAGTGCCTTGCTATGGTAAGATCATGGTCATTGGACCAATCAAGAGAATCCATGTCAGGAGCTTCTGAAATCCATAGAAAACCATGTGCATGTGTAGAGCCACGATGTTGCCATTCATATCTATACCAATAATCTTTTGCATGCAAAAGATTTTCGATCACCTCCTCATGGAAAATTGAGAATCTATGATGCAAATATAAAGATGCTATATGTGGATTTTGAACAACAATATCTATTAGTGTTTTTATTGAAGGCTCCATCACTAGATGAGATGCAGTAGAGAAAACATTTTGCAGGTCAGCCCATTTTGTGTCTACACAGCTCAAAGTGAAAAAAAGGGTGGGTGTACCAAGTTGTTCGATCATGGTAGTTAGTTGGGTCTGACAAGAGCCCAAGAAAGAGCGGGTACCATGCAAGGATGCACCAAATCACATCAACTACTTATCTAGTTGGTGGTTGGGAGTAGCTTGAAGTTGTTGCCTCAAAACAGTCAACAACCAAGGGATTCTATCCTTGAGATCAGCTCTAACAAAAATAGAGACAGTTTGTTGGTTGCAATGTCTCATAATCAAGTTGTAGAGAAAATATCTAAACCTAACATGTTTTCCAAACCTGTGGTCAAAATATCTCATTAGGTGGAGGGAATATTTATGTAAGTTAATTTTAATATTTCTTGGTTGAAGGGGAAGTGTTGCTCCAGTGGGGAACAATGTTGGAAAGGCCATTGAAAATAAACCTTTAGTGTTGTATTCATTAACAGGAGAAGAGCTAACTTCAGGCCAAGATAAGATATTTTGGTCTTTTTTTTTAATTTGCAAGACGTCTTTTATTGCCTGTAGCTATTGTCTAGCAGTTGGTAAGCAAGAAATAAATGATAAAAAGTTTGAAGAGACATTTTCTTCTTATCCAACATTTGTTGTGCTAGTTCATGGCTTTAGGTCTTCACCTGAAACTTGGTCTATTGTATGCAACAAACTAGACACATCAACAACAACATCAGGTAACATATTAAGAGCGTCAACATCAATATCAACATCATTGTATTATTTGTCATATTGTATTTTTTATTTCAATGCATCCATGACATGATGTTTATTAACATAACAATCATAATTCCCTCCTTCAATATTGGTTATGTGAATGATAACGACCTCAAGGTCTTGTAGATTGCATGGTAAAAGCTTTGCAATGCTTGAGATATCTTGAGGGAAGCTTATTGTGTGACCACTATATTTAAATTGGCCTCCTCTAGCATGGGTGACCTGTAAAACTGGAACCACCCTAGCAATAAGCATCTCTTCAACCTGTGTTAACTTTTTGAGTAACAATGGTTGTGGGCATGGGTCCATTCCATTTGCATAGTTGAACCGATGGGCACCTTTTTTAGAATAACACCTTACACATATGGCTTATGACCCTAGCATTTGAGTGTGCATCCCTATGTAGCTTTCCCTACATATTTGGAAAACAAAAAGGTTGGAAAGCACATCTATACAATGTCGAAATCACTTTACCACAACAAGATAGCTATCGTTGAATATTTCTTTGAGGTATTATTCTTGTATTCGTGCAATAGGGGAGCTCCTTTGAGATTGTATACAAGAGTTGGAATTTTCCATTGGAATTGTGTGCTACAAGGGAGCACTGTTACCATTTCCACATATAGATGTGGTTGCTATAGCTATCCTTTGTTGTAATTATTTTTTCCAATGCTTCATGGATATTTCCTCTCTATGCTCCCTATAGTAGAAATAGTTATGTTGTTGTTTCTTACCCTTTTTAAATTCAACAATTGATTGGGTTGTCCAACTTGACTCTACTCGTACAGCCTACAAGTATTCATAGAAGCTCAAGTACATTAGGATATATGAATATACATATATACCCATACATACATTGAAAGTGACAATTATACATAAACATATAAAAAAATAGATATGTCTATTCTTGTGTATATGAATCAATATCTATGAATGGCCAAAAAAGGAATAGTATAGGTTGAACATTAGGAAATGTTAAATTCTAGTAGAATCTTGTCCCTTTCCTAAAAAGATATATTTAGAGTTAGTAGTTCTATTAACCTCCATTTATTATTTTTGTTATACGTATACATCTCTACCGGTGGACGGGTTAACATAGGACCAATTGTAGATTATGAACTTTTTGCATATAAAATCAATTTCATGGATAATATATACATGTATAAAAACATGTACATATACGTGTATACATATGGAAACATATATACATGTATACATATACATACATTATGCATATACAACAACATAGATATGCATATACATACATATACATGCATACATACATACATATACATATAGGACTTGGGAACCTTGGGATAGGGAAAACTGGGTAGTAAGTCTATGCATGTATGAGGCTTAATGCATCCTATCATCGCTGCACAATGGGGGGCAAGCAAAGCAAAGTAAATGTGAGAGGATGAAGTAAATGCAATATTGAATGTTACAGTGTGACGAACTATACTTTGATTAAGATACATTGTCAAAGCAATCATTCTGGTAGTAATTTCATAGTAATAGGGAAAAATTTTCTATCTACATATCTAATCTATAATATTGTAGTATTTCTTTTTGCATATACATAGACATACACATATGCATATAAATACACATGCATATACATACACATACATACATGTACATATACAAGCATATACATACATATACATATGCATATACATATATACATATATACATACATATACATATGTGTATACATAGACATATATACACATATACATATAAAATGTTGATTGTTCCAGTGTCAAAAACTATACTTTCATTAGGTTGTACTATCAAAAGAGCCATTGTGCCATTCATTTCATAGCAAAATATGTTGTCCTCATATCTAATCTATCATATTGTAGTATTTGTTTTTGCATGTCCATAGACATACACATATGCATATACACATGCATATGCATATAGATGCATATGCATACACATATGCATATACATATGCATACATGCATACATATACATACATATGCATATACATACACAAACATATACATACATATACATATACGTATACATATATACATATATACATGTATATATACATAGACATATATACACATATACATACATATACATATACATATACATATACATACACATACACATATACATATATATACATACATATACATATAGATATACATATACATCAAAGCCATCCTTTTAAATGTTGGAAAATAGGAATGCATATCTAGTTCCAAATCTATATGCTTTGTCAAAATGGCCCATGTAGATGTACACCTAGAAGGAAAGAGAATTGGAAACAATAACACTAAATTTGCAACAAGTACAAGATAAAGTAAAACCATACTTACGAAATCAAGATCTGAAGGTCAGGCGGCAACGCCCTTAGAGTTAGACTCCATAGGGAGACCAATGGGGGCTGCCAACAAATCAATAGTGGGGGCCTTTATGAGCCCATCCACAAAGGCTGCTTCCATAGACATAGTTCTACAAGCTTATTTGCAGTGATAGAATGTTGCAATTAGAGTTAACCAATTGACATCTCTATTTCATAATTAAAAAAAAAGATCAAAGTACTGTAGCATCCAAATTCTAATTAGTACACAACTTACAAATATCAATTTATAAGCATTCCACTTTTAATAATATTTAAAAAATATGAGATACAACAAGAAGAATAGAAATCCACTTTTAATGGTATGCAAACACCAGGGGATACATCAAGAAGAATGAAAATAATAAATGCAAATGCATATACCCTCATATGTATCTCTCTATCTTTCAGGATGCTTATATGTGGATGCATGCAGGTTTTTATTATTTCTATATATATGTATTTATGCAGAATGTAAATTTTACTATGTTATGGCAAGAATCATATGGTGCAATAATCTATCCAAAATGTGTATAACATCACAAGCTTAATTAAAAAGTTGGCCTACGTTGCTTGGTATTCAATATTATGGGAAAAATATTTATGCAAAAAACCAATGCAAAACGACTTACAGATTCGATAGCACAATAGTTTGGTAAACCTCTATTTTGTTAGACAAGAGAGCCAAGGAAGATGATTCTTACAACACTATACTTTTAGAGCAACACCGCTATGGCTCTTTTGGCAATGCAACTTAATCAATATTTTTTTCTTCCTTAATAACAAATGAAACAACAACAATTATTGAAGAATCAAACATATGTCATGCTTTAGTCTTTTCTTAATAGTTCTTTTATGATTTTCCTATCCATCTATAATATTTAATGGAAAATAATGGAGCTTGAATGTAGAATATATGCATGTATATATGTGTAGAAATAATCAAGTACATATATGCATTGAAGTTCCCCTTTATGAACACATTTACAAACACACACATATAAGCATATATATGTATCCATATGTACATATGTATACATATGCTTGTATACATGTTGACAGGATATGTGCAGGATCATCATGGAAAAAACAGGCCCTTCAGTGGTAAAAAATTTAGAAAAATCAGAGTTAAACAACTTGACATAAAAATTTGAATAAGTTATCTACATTATTTCAAAAATATGTAAGAATAGGATTTGTAGCAAATTCAATTTAGTTTCTACACTACTATTTTTAAAAAAAAAAAAAAAAAATAGTTGGTGAAAATTTGAAATTTCAATGCTGGTAATTTAAATTTCAAAAAAAAAAGAAGTAGGTATCCTGTCTCAATCAACCCTAACCACAATAAAATGATAATATTTTTATAATATTTTATATATAAGTAGAGGACTCATGCCTGATGTGATGCATTTTTTGTAATTTTTCCAAGTAAATAATTAATTATGAATTTTTTATTACAAATTTTTAAAATATAAAATTTGTATGTCTACCACCTTAACTTGGTCAAAACTTCATGAAATTCAATTTTTATTTTTTAATCCTATAGTATGTGAAGCATAAAATGTGACGCATGTTTTGGATTCAAAAAATTTGATATTGTTTGAAAGCTATAGATATTTTTCAATCAGCCTATCAATTAAGACTTTAGTCGTAATTTTAAAAGAAAATGAATAATAATTACTTATTAAATTCAAAGTAAAGCATAAATTATATCGGTGGAAAGCTAAGAATCTCCTTTAAAAACCCTTTTCATTTCATCAATTTTGGGTAAAAAAATAGTCCTTAGCCACATACCCATCATATTGCCACTTTTTGACCCATCATGATCCTACACATACCCCACAGGACTATATCTAAATACTTTTGTATAGTATATTTTTTTATCACCATCTAACTCTTGAGCTTGAAATTTATGAACACAAGAAACATCCAAATTGTTTTTCCCCTCAATTAGCCAATTGGGAAGGCTGCAAATTCAAACCTTTTTGGTTGCTTATACCATATTGTCTACTCCGATGTTTGGCATTAGTATAGGCAGCAAAATGGTTGAATTTGAAGCCTTCTCAAGTAGTCAGCTGAGGGAAAATCCAGTCTGGATGCTTGCATTTTGGGGACCCTAAATCTTTTTATGTAAGAAAAACTTTGCCAATTTGTTTGAGCTTATAGATAGAAAACAAAATTTGAAACATATTGACACAAGACTCAACCTACATCCTTTACTGGTAAATATCAAAGACAAATAAAGAATTGTATAACAGGTGCCATACACATCCTTTACTAGTTTCTCAATAGAAAATTCAAGCAACATTATTTCCCACTAAATATTATAGACAAAATAGGCAAAATGCAAAACAACTATTAAAAGAAAAGATAAAAATCATAGGTAAATCACAGATGAGTTGGAACCCATGCTAAATTCGAGTTGCATTGCCTCACACTAAATATTATAGAGAAATAGAGAAATTCTAAAAGAGGTTATAGAATAACACTAATGTAGCTTGGATTCTTGATTAAGTGTGTATATGTATATATCTTAATATGTAATTGGGAAATAAAATTACCAACCCTAACCATTTTAATGGAAGAACCCACCTGTTACCTTAAAAGCAATTGCAGTTAATGTTGGTCTATTGTTTTGGTTGTCTGTGTGTATACCCATTTTTCAGATTTGTAAGAGATTATCGTTCTATATGGATGTAGAAATTACACTTAAAGCTTCCTTCTTCCATTAAAAAATAAGGTTAGGGTTGGTTATTTGTATGTTGTTGGTCTATTGTTTTGGTTGTCTGTGTGTATCTTTGGCATTGCAGCCATTACCATGGGAGCAATTGTAGTTATCTATGTGTAGGGTTTAGTGTTGTATGAAAGCATTAATATATTGGAGATAAAATTACTTTGGTGGTTGTCCAGTATTATTTTGGTAGGTCTTTTACAATTTGTCTATTTGTGGTGATGTAGCTCAAATTTTCAATGAAGCTTGTGGTATTTTTAGAGAACATAATTCTACTAATTTCTACAAATAGAACCACACATATAATCTATGTTAAACTAAACAAAATCGTTGAGATTATGTTAAAATTAGTTAGTTTTATAGATATTATAAACTCTTCTCATGCAAATAATAAAAAAATTGCAATCCCATAGAAGAGTAAGAATACCTCACCTGGTTGTGTATACACAACACTTCATATTGAAAGAGCCTTTTCATCATTTGTGTATATCTTTGGCATTGCATATATATATATATGTCTATGTCTATATGTTTACATGTATATATATATATATATATATATATATATATTTCTATGTTTACATGGGTATTTTGCATAAATGATTAATTTATTGTTCATGTCTTTGGTTCTTTGTTTATTGTTGCTTTTGATACCAGGTTGAAGGGGTTTAATGTTGATGCACTGTGAAATGTGGGAGGTTGTGGCCTTGTACTAATGCTTTCATGGGTGTTTTGCATACATGATTAATTTATTATTATAAACAAGGGCCACAAAAATCACTCAGATCAACCATATCTCTTTGACAATAGGAAGAAATACAAAAGTCATAAAAGAGCTATTAGCATAATACTCAACAGCCGAATATTAGAAACCCTAACCATATTTTTCCTATAAAATGAATAACATTTAACTACAATTTCTCCACCCACAAAGAGCAGTAGTCTCTTTCAAGTCTCCAAAATCGCTATAACGCCAAAGATAGAAACATATAAGAACACATTAACAATAAATTAATCATGTATGCAAAAAACCCATGCAAACATCAACATAAGGCCACAATCTCCATTGAAAATTTGAGCTACATCACTTGACACTAAATATTATATAGAATATGCATATATACATACATACCTATATATATATATATATATGCATATATATATATGTATATATATGCATATATATATATATGTATATATATATACATACATACATACACACATGCATACATACATACATACATACATATATATATATATATATGTAGAGACATATATATACTCTGCGCATCTTTGTTGCCATACACATGGTCTGGTTTTCATTTTCAATGAAGCTTGTGGGGTTATACTCTTTTATACATGGGTGTTTTTCATAAATAATTAATTTATTGTTAATGTCTTCTTGCTATGTCTCTATATAAAAAGAGTTGCATTATCTGCCATTCCGTTCTATATAGAAATGGGAGAATTGTAATAGAGCTATTTGTAAAATATACATACATATATATATGCATATATACATATCTATACACATACATATATATTAGTAAAACATACAATGCCAAAGATGGAAACATATAAGAAGAACACATTAACAATTATAAATTAATCATGTATGCAAAACACCCATGCAAACATCAACATAAGGCCACAACCTCCATTTAAAATTCATGCTACATCACCTAACACTAAATATTATATAGAATATGCATATACATATACATACATATATATATATATATATACACACACACATACATACATATATATGTATATATGCATACATACATACATACATGGGCACTGTCACAATAGTGGTTTACAATTTCTGGGAGGAACTAATTTTTGTTGAAATCACATATTTTTAGAAAATATAATGATTTAAGCCTTAAAAATTTCTATTTAAAGCATCCCAATTGAAGAAGGTTTCATCAAACTACCTTAGATCAAACACCCTTGGCTAGAACCCCGCTAGTTTTAAACCATACCTATAATAGTCTCCTTTACACCTATCAAAATGTTGATTAAAACCACTTTTGATTTACCTTTTGGAGGATCAAATGAATTTGTTTAAAATTTATTTTTTGTAAGTGTGTAGTCCTTATTATAAGCTTTCCAAAAAGTATAATTTTAAATAAATTTAATTTTATTATTATATTTATTTTTTATTTCTTTTGAACGTATATTTTTCACCAAAAATTAAGATCTTTGTTTTGCACATGTGGAAAAATAGCAGATTATCAAAAAAATAAATAAAAAGGGTATGTGCAGGATCGTCAGGGAAAAAATAGGCCCTTAAGTGGCAAAAAAAAAATCGAGCTAGGCAACTTGATGTAAAAATTTGAATAATTTATCTATATTATTTCAAAAATATGTAAGAATAGAATCTATAGAAAATTGCATGTAGTTTCTAAACTACTAGGTTTGTTTAAAAAAAAAATCTATTTGGTGAAAATTTGAAATTTCAATGCAAGAGTACTTAAATTTCAGAGAAAAATAAAAAGTAGGTGTCTGTCTGACCACCCTAATCACAATAAAATGGTAATATTTTTTATAATATTTTAGATATAAGTAGAGGACTCATGTCCCGATGTGATGCATATTTTTTGTAATTTTTTTCCAAGTAAATAATTAATTATGAATTTTTATTACAACTTTTAAAAATATAAAAAAACTTGTATGTCTAACCACCTTAATTTAGTCAAAACTTCATGAAATTCAATTTTTATTTTTTAATCCTATAGTATGCAAAGCATAAAATGTGATGCATGTTTTGGATTCAAAAATGTGATACCATTTGAAATCTATAGATATTTTTCAATTAGCCTATCAAGCAGGACTTTAGTTGTAATTCGAATAGAAAATGAATAATAATTACTTATTAAATTCAAAGTAAAGCATAATTTATATTGGAAGAAAATTGAGAATCTTCTTTAAAATCTCTTTTTGTTTCATCAATTTTGGGTTAAAAAAAAGTTGTCAGCCACATACACACCATATTGCCACTTTTTGGCCCATCATGATCTTGCACATACCCAAAAATATGAGTGCACCAGATATTGAAGTCCTTGATCCAACAAAAAATATAAATTGAATTTTGATACATACAAAAAAAGTTACGCATTATACGGTCGCGCTATGTCTGAATTATAATTGTTTTGACTTCAAAACTTGATTAAAGAAAAAATATTCAATAAGAAATTATCTAACCAAGTGGAAGCACTAGATATTAGAGTTGAAAATCTAAATTTGAAAGAATTAGAATTTTACCCTTCATGGAAAAAAGTTGTGTTCTATGTGCGTCACTTTTTAAAAATGTTGTTTTCTAAAAAAAACTAGTTTTTGAGGGAGATGGAAAAAGAAATGCAATCTAATTCTAAAAATTTTGAAAAAAATATATTTAGAATCTAGAGAAAAAATTTCACAAAACTCTAGTTTACATCATCTTCAAATTCCTCATGGTTTAGCCGCTATAGTTGCTGGAAAGTGAAGATTTAGTTAAAAAAATTTATTCTAGTGTCCAGTTTGGCCAAAAATTGTAAACCACTATTGTGGGATCACCCACATATATATACATATGTAGACACATATATATACTCTGTGCATCTTTGCTGCCATACACATGGTCTAGTTTTCATTTTCAATGAAGCTTGTGGGGTTATACTCTTTTATACATGAATTTTTTGCATAAATAATTAATTTATTGTTAATAACTTCTTGCTATATGTCTCTGTATAAAAAGAGTTGCATTATCTACCATTTTATACTATACAGAAATGGGGGAATTGTAACAGAGCTATTAGTAAAACATACATAAATATATTTATGCATATACATATCTATATACATGCATATATATATACATACATGTATATATACATACATACATACAATACATCACCCCATTCATGAATTGGATTTTTTGGCTCTACTTATTGTTCCTTTTGATAGCAGGTTCGAGGGTTTTAACATTGGTGTGCTGCAAAACGTGTGAGAAAATATTTATATACACGTGTATACATGTGTGTGTGTATGCATACATTTATATATAAATACATATATATACATATACATATACACACTTAATCAAGACTCCAACCTATAGTAGTGTTATTCTAATACCCGTTTTAGAATTTCTCTATAATATTTAGTGTGAGGTGATGAAGCTCAAATTTTCAATCAACTTTGTCGAGTTATGCTCTTTTCTACATGGGTATTTTGCATAGATGATCAATTTATTGTTAATATCTTCTTGTTATACATTTTTGTCTCTGAGGTTAAATATAAAAAAATCCTGTTCATGGCTCAGCGGACGGAAATCCTGTAGAAAACTGCAAACAAATAACAAACACTCTGCATATCTATATACTTGCATATCTATATATTTGCAATTTCTCCATCCATACAAAACCATAATAGAAGACATCCATGGAAAATGACTTATAGATTCTAGAGAAAAAGAAAGTTTTTTAACATAAAAAATAAATAAACCATTTATACAAAATACCCAAGTAAAATGATCTACAGATTGTGCAGCACCATAGTTTTAAAACCCTCCAATTTTCCATACAACAGAGTAGAGGCCGACGATTTCATTTTTACAATAGTACACTATGAAACCAATAGCACAATGGATCTTTTGATAATGCAACTTAATCAATATACTTCCTCACACATTATGCACAAAATCTGAGCTACATTTGCTGGAATTCAATATTATAGAGAAACAGAGAAATTGCAACACACCTATTACACAAAAAATACTATTCAAGTCTTGGTTGACGAAGATCCCATTGGAAACTTCAAACAAATAACAAACCCTCTGTATATCCATATATATACAATCACTCCTATCTTAATCTGCAATTGGGAAATAAAATTACCAACCCTAACCATTTTAATGGAAGAACCTAGATTTAACTACTATTGCTCGTATGGTAACAAGTATAAGCCCAAAATTTCACAAAGATAACTACAAACAATAAACGAGCAACAAAAAAATTACAAACCCTAACCATATTTCTTGATGAAACAAAATAAAAATTCAATTGCAATTTCCCCACCCATAGAAAATGATAATGCCAGACATCCATGTAGAACAGCTTACAGAATCCATAAAACAAAAACAATCTATACAAAACACCCATGCAAAATGACTTATAGATTGCAGAGAACAACAACTTTTAAACCCTCCAATCTGGCATAGAAACCAACCAAACCCGATGATTTTTACAGTTGTCCCTATGAAACAAACCAGGGAACCATAGGTGACGGATCTTACAATATCCCGCTATTAATCCAACACCACAATGGCTCTTTTGACAATGCAACTTAATCAATATACTTTGTCACATATTATGCAGCACATCAGTGTTCAAACCCTCAAACTTGCTATCAAAATGAACAATAAGAAAAGAACAAAAGGCATACACAATAAATTCATTTTTGCTAAAAACCCATGCAAAACGACTTACTGATTCCACAACTCAACAATATTAAAACCCTCAAACCTGCTAAAAATCAGAGCCAAACGTGACGAATTTAACAATAGCTTGCTATCAAACCAACACCACAATGGCTCTTCCAACAATACAACTTCATCAAAGTATACTCTCGCACATGCCAATATTCAATATTGCATTTACATCATTTGCCTCCATCATGCAATGACAAGGAAGATTGGGCCTCGCACCAACAAATACTTGCCATTCACATTCCTTGTATCGAACACACCATTCTTGACCCCTACCAATAGATTTTCATTAGGAGAAATTCTCTATATTAATAATAGGAATGTTGAACATGGATCAAATCCTTTCTACCATAAAGGGAAAGTGTAAGGATGATTGAAATTTTGTATCATCACTACAAAAAGGTCAATACCAATTTAATATAGGACTCCTGCAGCTTCTTGTTTTTAAACAATATATTACTTCTAAGTAATCAATTCCTATTCTAGCTTTTTTTCATCCTCTGATATATACTTTAATCTTGTACTACAGGAGATTAAGACCAAGTTAGAAGATGAGGGTTTGCATGAAGTACAAGAAGTAATTTTGGTAGCAATGATATTAGTGTGGAAGGCTCAAAGACATCTAAGCAAGAGCCAGAAGGGTATGTGCAGGATCATGATGGACCAAAAAGTGGCGATATGATGGGTATGTGGCTGACGACTTTTTTTAATCCAAAATTGATGAAATGAAAAGGGTTTTTAAAGGTGATTCTCAGCTTTCCACCAATATAAATTATGCTTTACTTTGAATTTAATAAATAATTATTATTCATTTTCTATTTAAAGTCCTGATTGATAGGTTGATTGAAAAATATCTATAGCTTTCAAACAATAACACACTTTTTGAATCCAAAACATGTGTCACATTCTATGCTTCGCATACTATAGGATTTAAAAAAAAATGAATTTCATGAAGTTTTCACCAAGTTAAGGTGGTTAGACATATGAGTTTTTATATTTTTTAATAGTTGTAATAAAAAATTCATAATTAATTATTTACTTGGAAAAAAACTTATAAAAAAATATGCATCACATTTGGACATGAGTCCTCTACTTATATCTAAAATCTTATAAAAAAATATTATCATTTTATTGTGGTTAGGGTGGTTAGAAAGACACCTACTTCTTAATTTTTCCCTGAAATTTAAGTACTACTGCATTGAAATTTCAAATTTTCACCAAATAGATTTTTTTTTTAAATAAACCTAGTATTTTAGAAACTACATTCAATTTTCTACAGATTCTATTCTTACATAATTTTGAAATAATATATATAACTTATTCAAATTTTTACATCAAGTTGCCTAACTCTGATTTTTATGATTTTTTTGCCACTTAAGGGCCTGTTTTTTCCATGATGATCCTGCACATACCCAGAAGAAGGGATGTCACAAAAAGTAATGGAAGAGGACTGAAAAGGTTGCAAGAATGGGGGAGAAGTTGAGAAAAATGGGGATAAGGAAAAGATTCTAAAGAATCTTGACAAACTGTTACGTTGTCCTCACTATGATAGTCTAGGTACCAATTTCTGCTACTACAACAATTAAAATGTTAATCAACCTTGATATTTTTGTAGAAATTGTCAGAGATACTGGACCACTAGAGGAGCGATGAGGAATGTTCCTATAGGTGTTGGAAAATTAAATAATAAGCATTTAGGTCCTTTTGATTGGTCTGTGATGAAGTCAGATGATACCGCCTATTGCCAGGTTATTCTTTGTACTCTTTCTTCTTGTGCAAGTTTGACTTATGATAACTCCCTCTTGAAATAGCACTGTTCATATAGTTCAAAAGGATTTCTTCTTTTTGGTAGGGCTCAAATTAGTAAAATGTTATTATTTGCTCGTTGTATTTTTTTAGCCATTCAAATGTTTGTTTTTTACTTTGATATAATTTTTTTTCCATTGGAATTTATTAATCATCTTCTAAGGAATTCATCCACCTTTATTCAGATTTGTTGAGATTTTTCCCTAGGTAATGAAGGGCCTCTCAGTTTGTCGGGGTTGGAACCTAGACATTTTGTCTATTTTCAACCTATATCAACCAGTCAACTCTTGAGACTAGAGATAGCATCAAGAATTTGATCACTTCCAGTTGATATTGGATTAAACTAGCAATTTCACATTGGTGTGTAATGGGTATACCGAAGAGGTGTGGAAGGTTAATTAGAGAAAAATTGATCTATTTTTTATACATTTGTGTAGTACATGAGGTCAATTGGTAGGTCATTTAGCCAATGATGTGTTTGTGCAATAAAGGTCTCAATGGAGAAAGGATAAGTTCAAACAAACTATGCATCCACTTACAAAACCTCTGAATTAGGAAGATAATCAAGCTCCATTACTTGAATCATATTAATTTTTCAATAGGAAGAGAGGAAGTGGGGGAGATATGGAAATAAAGAGGGAGAGAAAGAGGGGTAGATCAAGAGAGGGTTAATGACATAGAGATAGAGAGGAATATAAATATATATATGAAGATGGAGATGGAGATGGAAATCCAAAGATGGAGAAGGAAGAAGATATGGAGAGGAGAGTGAGAGATAGAGAGAGAGAGAGGAGAGATGGATAGATAGATATGGAAGAGATAAATATATAGAGAGGGAGAGAGCTAGAGAATGAGAGAGTGATATATAGAAAGATATAGATAGAGATGGGAAGTGATATATAAAGAGTAGAGAGAGAAAGAGATATAGGGTAAAGAGATGGAGATATAATTAGATAGAGAGAGAGAGAGATGAAAGAAGAAATATGGAGAGATAGAGATAAAGAGGAAAAGAGATATAAATATTCTAATTCTAGGAAGAGGGAGAAGGAGAGAGAGAGATTTCTAGAGATAGAAGGGGAGAGAGGAAGAGGGAGACAAATAGCTAGATAGGGGGAAGGGAGGGATGGATGGATGGAAATACAGGGAGAGATAGAGGGGGGGAAGAGAAAGGGAGAGAGATAGGTAGAGGAGGGATATAGAGAAGAGGGGGAAGAGAGGGAGAGACATAGGTAGAGAGGGAGAGGGAGAGAGAGAGAAGAAGAGGGGGGAGATAGCTCAATATATAGAAAGGGAAAGGGAGAGGGATAGATATAGATAGAGGGTGATATAGAGAGATAGAGAGGGATAGGGAAAGAGATAGAGAGATAGGGATATAGAGGTAGAGAAAGATATAGACATGGAGAGAGAGATATAGGGGAGAGAGGAAGAGATAGCTCAATAGATAGAGAGGAGAGAGGCAGTAATATAGATAGAGAAAGATATAGAGAGATAGAGAGGGGTAGGGAGAGAGATAGAGAGATAGGGGGATAGAGGCAGATATATAGGGATAGAAATAGATAGAGAGAGGAGTGAGATATAAATAAATAGAAATAGATATAGAGATATAGTGGGAGAGATGGAGTGAACAAAAGAGAGAGGTAGAGATAATGATATATAGATAGAGAGGGGGGAGAGATAGGGTGATAAGGATAGAGGGTTCAAGAGCGAGAGAAAGAGAGAGGGAGAGAGGTGGAGAGGGGAAATAGAGAGTTTTTGTGTGTATGAGTGAAGAGAGAGATATAGATGAAGATAGATGTGTATAAATAGAGAGAGAAGGGAAGACAAAGATAGAGAGAAATAGGGGAGAGAGGAAGACAAATTGAGAAATAATGAGAATCATAAAGATAGAGAGGAATACAAAGATATAAATCTCTCTTCTCATTCTTTCTATCTCTCTCTCTATAAATATGTCTATTTCTACCTCTCTCTCTCTCCATATATATATACCTCTCTACCTCTCTCTTTATATATCTCCCCATTTATACCTTTTTACCTCTCCATCTCTCCCTTTGTCTCTCCCTTACTCTCTTTTTATACCCTATTTATCTCCCCCTCCCTCTCTTTCTCTCTCAATATCTCTACCTTTCTATATATCTTTGTCTCCCATTTCTCTTTATCTCCCTATCTCACTCTTTCTCTGTGACTATATCTAATCAAAAGTCAGTTTATGATTCTCTCTCTATTAATTTTAATTTAGGTTTTAGATTTTAGAATGATATAGAGAGGAGTGAGAGATATAAATAAATAGAGAGATAGAGATATAGAGTGGGAGAGATGGTGTGAACAAAAGAGAGAGGTATAGATAATGAGATATTGATAGAGAGGGGTAGGGAGAGATAGGGAGATATGGATAGAGGGGTCAAGAGTGAGAGAAAGAGAGGGAGAGAGATAGAGATGGGGAATAGGAAGTGTTTGTGTATATGAGTGGAAGAGAGAGATAGAGACAGAGATAGATATGCATAAATAGAGAGAGAAGGTTAGACAAAGATAGAGAGATATAGAGGAGAGAGAGGAAGATAAATTGAGAAATAATGAGAAACATAGAGATAGAGAGGAAAATTAAGATTAAAATATCTCTCTTTCTCTTTCTCTTCTCAACTCTTTCTCTCTCTATAAATATGTCTATCTCTACCTCTCTCTCTCTCTCCATATATATTCATCTCTACCTCTCTCTCCATCTTTCTACCTCTCTCTCTCTCTCTCTCGATATCCCTATTTGTCTCCCCCTCTCCCTCTTTATCTCTCATATATCTACCTCCTATATATATTTGTTTCCTATTTCTCTTTATCTCTCTCACTCTTTCTATGTGACTATATCTAATCAAAAGTTAGTTTCTGACTCTCTATCTCTCTAACTTTTAATTTAGATTTTATATTTTAAATTTATTTCATTATAAATAAAAATAAAAATTTGAAATATAATTATTCTACAATAATTAAAATTTTAATAAGATAAATAATTGTAAATTTAATTAATGTTAATAACTTTTAATTATTATTTGTAAAATTGCATAAAAGACATAAATAATTAAAATAAATTTTAAACTTAAATCTAAATTCAAAGTCAAAATATATCAAAAAATTCCAAATATTAATAGAAATAATAAGCTTATTAAGTTAATAAATAATTAAATAAAAAATAAAAATAAACTTAATATATTAAAAAAATATAAAATTGAATGCAATTTTTTACATAAATTAAATTTAAAATATTAAAATCATAATTGAAATAAAATATTTACAAATAAAATCAAAGTTTTTTATACAATTTACTCTCTTTTGATATCCCTATTTATCTCCCCCTCCCCCTCTCTATCTCTCTCTACCTCTATATATATCTTTGTCTCCCACTTCTCTTTATCTCTCTTACTCTTTCTATGTGACTATATCTAATCAAAAGTTATTTTGTGACTCTCTCTCTAATTTTTAATTTAGATTTTAGATTTATTTTATTATATAAATTAAAATAGAAATTTAAAATATAATTATTCTACAATAATTAAAAGTTTGATAAGACAAATAACTGTAAATTAAATTCATTCTAATAATTGTTTGTAATTATTAAAACTTAAATCTAAATTAAAAATTAAAATAAAATAAGCTAAATCTAAAGTCAAAATATATCAAAATCCAAATATTATTATAAAATAATAAATTTTTAATAAATAATTAAATAAAAAAGTAAAAAATAAACTTATTATATTAACAAAAAATAATTATTATAAAATTGAACATAAATTTTTAAATAAATTAAATTTCAAATATCCAAATCACACTTCAAATAAAATATTTACAAGTGAAATATAAGTTTAAACTTAATATTAACAAACAAATAATTATTATAAAACTAAACAAATTTTTTGAAATAAATTAAATTTAAAATATTAAAATCATACTTCAAATAAAATATTTTAGAGGTAAAATCAAGTTGAAACTTAATATTAAAAATAAATAATTATTATAAAATTGAACCAAAATATTTACCTAATATTAACAAATCAACAATTATTATAAAATGAACGTAAATTTATAAATAAATTAAATTTAAAAAAATTAAAATCATATTTAAAATAAAATATTTAAAAAATTAATTCATAATTTTAAAAAAAAAATTTAAAACATTTTTATTATTTTTCTAATTTACTTTTTTATATTTTTTCAAATTATAAATTAAGTAAAATCATTCAATATATGAACTTTATAAAATGCAAATATTAAAAATAATTTAAATTTCCACTTTCAACATCTTTCTTATTAACATAAAAAAAAGCATTTTATAAAAAAAAAATTTAAGTTGAAAAAATATATCTAATATATATAAAACAAGTAAAACCATTCAATATGTGAACTTTATTAAATATAAATATTAAAAAGAATTTAAATTTTCACCTTTTAATTCTCTCCAATTAACAAAAAAATTGACAATTTTTATAAATAATTTTTTAAAAGTTGAAAAAATATATCTAATACAAAATATAAATATGAAAAATAGTTTTAACACCTATTAAATTAATAAAATTAGATATTTAAATTATGAACATATTTTTTAAAAAGTTAAAATATATATTAAACCAAACTATTATTCAAAAGACATTTTTTATAAATAAGTTTTTAAAAGTTAAAAAAATATATCTAATACAAAGTATAAATATGAAAAATAATTTAACTTTTCACCTTTTAACATCTATTTAATTAACAAAATTAGATATTTAAATTATGAAGATATTTTTTTTAAAGTTAAAATATATATTAAACCAAACTATTATCAATTATTTCATACATTCAAATTAACATTGGGAGTCTTGGGAAATAGTGACGAATTTTAAAATTAAATTTATATTAAGTAGACATTTGTTTTCGTGCTGCAAAATTTGTTGAAACCTTCCTTCAGTAAGACACCGCAGAGAAAAAAGGGCAGAGTTTGCGATGAATGGACGAAATCACTTCAACTGTCTACCACTATACGCTGTCGATATTAACCGTTGATGGTCCAAGTTAGCTTGTTCATCTCAAATAGGATACACCTTTGTCGTAAAAAATGACTTGCCTAAATTTTTTCCATTGACAAATTACATGCTCCCTCATTTTTTCTCCTATCTCTTACAAGCGTGTTAACTAACCCTTACTTTAGGGTACTTTTTGGTGTCATGCATATCCATATGGAACTTTAGTGGTGCTTTGCTTTAATCACCCCTCCCACCATTTACTTCAAGTGATTGAAGAAGACATATTACCTTCCTTTTCATTAGTTGTTTTACAGCAGAGTTATTCATCTTTCCTATGCTCTTTTGGGGTTATCTGTCTCAAAGAGTGACATGTTTAGCCAAAATGACTAGCAAAGGGTTTTTAGATTGGTTAGAATAACACCTTTATAGATTGGACCTAATGAACCCTAGTTGAATAGTGTTTAGCAAGATGGATGATGCAGATAGATATTCAATTACTGTATCAATATGAGCATAATCTTCATTTATTCAACTGTAATGTTCAAATTTTGGGATTATGCAATGCACTAAATTTCATGTTAGAAATGAGTGTTTTTAAAAACTGATTCCAAAATATGTTCGTTATTTTTAATTATATTATTTTGGTCTCCCAAAACTAGTGTTGGTAGTAGACTATGCTCATCACCCAAACTCAGTGTTCCAGTTGGTGATTGGCAAGTTGCTTATCAACTCCCACCCATATTAATTGAGAGAATGATCTTTTGGCTCCCTTTGTTAACCTCCATATGACCATGCTTCATTTTTATTGTTTAATTTTGGTATTGGTTGGTAGATGAATTAGTTTACACAGTGATTTAATAGGTAATTTCATTTTTGTGAGAAATTAGATGTTAATTTCTTATAACCCAACAACAAATTAATTGCTCAATAAATTCACATAAAGAAATTTGATTTATAACAATTAACACTCTAGGTTACTTAACAATTAATAACAGTGGAAGCAAAAAAAAACAAGAAGCCAATCATAGATGCACAATAACATAGATATACCTAGGAAACCCCAATGTGGGGAAAAACTTGCAAATTTTGGATCTTCTATTCAGCTTAATAGCAATTTTTTCTTCTAGAAGACAATACAAATTTGTTACAACAATCTTACATATATAGAGCCCAGCTGCTTTACTTAGCGTGCAAGAAAAAGAACTTTCCTTGCATTCTTTGGCTTTAAATCACACATAAAATCACTCTTGGTTTTCAAAAACATTCTATTAAAGAATAAATAATTTTTTTGTTGTTGCTGAAAATCCAACTTGAGTTGCTTTAAAGCAACTCCACATCCCACCTTTCGAGCTACAAAAACTTAACACTCCCTCTTAGTGAGGAAGATGTTCTGCACAACACCCAACTTATCCCTAAAGAATACAAACTTACTCTTCATCAAGGCCTTGGTCAGGATATTTGCAATCTGTTCATTTGTAGGAATGTACTAGAGCTTCACTGTCCCCTTCTCCACACAATCTCTAATGAAGTGGAACTTGATCTCAATGTGCTTTTACTTGTCATGAAACACTGGATTCTCAAAGAGTTTGATACAACTCCGATTATTAGATTAAATGACTATAGGACCTAGCTCCTCATCAAAGAGCCCAACTAGAATTTTTCAAAGCTAGATAGCCTCACATATAGCCATACTAGCTACCATATACTCAACCTCTACATAACTTAACACAACTGACTTTTGTTTCCTATTGTACCAAGAGATTGCTCTTGATCCTAGATTGAAACTACACCCTGAAGTGATCTTCAAGTCAGTCGTACTACTTGCCCCATCTACATTAGTAAACATCTCGAGCTTGTCTTCATATCGAACACTGCTTACCATAGTCAAGAAGAAAATGGAGACAAAATACTGATTTGTTTTTCCCTTGAAATCTATGTCACAAATCTTGGCTTTGTATTCAGAGTTTAGTACTCTAATACCATGTTAATTTCTTATAAACCAGCTACAGATTAATTACACAATAAATTCATAGAAATAAATCTGATTTATAACAATTAACACACTGGGTTAATTAAATATTTGATTTATAACAATTAATACAATTGGGTTAATTAACAGCTAATAATAGTGGAAGCAAAAAAATAATAAGAAGCCAATCACAGATGCACAATAACACATATATACCTAGGAAACCCTAATGTGGGGAAAAACTTGTAAATGTTGGATCTTCTATTCAGCTTAACAACAAAATTTTCTTTCAAAAGACAATACAAGTTCGCTACATCAATCTTACATATATAGAGCCTAGATGCGTTACTTAGCGTGCAAGAAAATAAACTTTCCTTACATTGTTTGGCTTTAAATCACACGTAAAATCACTCTTGGTTTTATCCCAACCTCACAAACTCAAAAATGTTCTATTAAAGAATAAATAAAAAATCTATTGTTGTTGAAAATCCAACTTGAGTTGCTTTAAAGCAACTCCACATCCCACCTTTTGAGCTACAAAAAATCAATATTAGACACCTGGGCTATGGTTATATTCTTCGAGGCGACAGAGTAATATTATAAATGGCTCATTTTCTATGTCTTTTTTTCATGAGACTTTGTATGCAGTTTCATTATGCTAGGTATGCCCTATAGTACATTGATTTTTTATCTAAATTGTTGAAGCATTCAAAATTTTGTATGAAGTCTATAGTTGTGAACTTTTTAAATTTCTTTTAATAAGCACATTAAAAGAAATGAGTCAATGAAATTTTAGAGGGTTACTTGAATACTATTGGTGATTAACCCAAAGTAAATGGTTTTAGCACACAATATTTCTACATCATTTTCTCTCATTTCTCTCTTTAAATGAGCAATCTTGAAGCTTCTAGATTCTATATAGATTTCTTCCACGTGTTTATCTGATTGGGTTAAGGAAATGTCTTCTATGCTTTTCCAAGGATGATTGTTAAAAATAGCTATGGTGATTTTCACACTTATAAGAGTATTTTTCTTCTTTTTCAGGATCATATGAAAGATTCACGTCAATCAGCTATTTTTTAAGAGAGATTTTGAGAATGGTGTTTTGGTCTTTATCTGTTTATAAACTTATAAGCAACCTTTTGTATGGTTAGGAGAACATCCCCTAGCTTTAATGGTCTATTTTGGGTGATAACAAGGTTCAACATGTTCTATATGCATTCACTCCACTATCATCTAATATTTAAATGCCTTCCATTATAATTGAAGAGTTTTGGTCAAGACTTCACACTTCAGACTTAATTGTCCTAGCCAAACAAGAAAGTTGAAGCTATTTTGTAACTTAAAAAGCAATTAAACTTGGGAATTTTTCTATTTTCTTTAGATCTCATATTTATCTCAATGTGTTTATTTTATCAAATAATGATATAACATAATTTATAGATTGATATGTTATTCAATTTAATGTGAAAAGACAAAGAGATGGAAATAAAGGTAGGGAAGGAAAAAGAGGGAGTGTGTATATATGAGTGAGAAAGAAATATGGAGAGGGACATATATTTACAAATAGATAGAGAGGGGGGCGAGAAATAGAGAGAGGAGAGAGAAGTAGAGAGAAATAGAAAGAGGGAGTGATAAGGAGAGAGGGAGAGATAGGGATAGAGACATATATAACTTGAGAAATATAGAAGCGGTGTGAGAAAGATAGATAAACATATAGAGAGGAAGCAATGGAATGAGAGAGAAAAAGGAGGGAGAAATACTATTGATTGGCCAAATCAAGAAGAATGAAAGTTGTAGATGAAGCTATCAACCCACACAAATTGGTCTTTTTCCTTTCGTTTGTGATTTGGAAAGTTTGATAATCAAACTTATGTGTATCATAATAGAGTTAATGATGATGACACTCTTACTGTATATATGATAATATAATTCAATGATATTAAATTATGATGCAAATAATAAAAATATTATTACTAACATACAATATTAATATTAATGTCATTTTGGATTCCTACAATTGATATCTCTTGACGTATTCTATATAGACTATGTAATAGAATAGATATGCTAGTATATATATTAGTAAAATAACATATATGCTAGTATAATTAAATTTGAGAAAGTATTTATCAAATTAATTTCTAAATAATTCTATTTTAATAGTCAAATAAACTAAACCCTTTTGTGAAAGAATTAATGATCATTTACATGATTATAGGAAATATAAAATTATATATATAAAAAAGAGAAAAAGAAAAGAAGTGGTAATCTTGGTATTAATATAAATAAAATAAATAAAGATTTCTCACTTCCTTTATTATTTGAAATCATTGAATTAATGACGGTTTCTTGCATGTTATCTTCAAGATTTGGCAGGAGGAAAAAAGCTATGAAAAAAAGGGAAAGAAACGGAAAAAAAAAGGAAAGTGGTAGGGAAAAGAAGAAAAAATCAGGCTGCGCAAGAGAGGAAGCTATGCTGAAGGGTCAGGAGGAACACTTTTACAGGGTTGGATGGTATCGCAGTTGCGGAGGTCTTAACTACAGAAAGATGCAGGAGAATAAGGTATTATGAGGAGAGAAAAGAATATCGAGTTAACTGAAAGATGTGGGAGGGAGAAATTTTAGAATGCTGCTGCCATAAAGGAAATTATTTGCAGAGAATTCGTTGGGTAGAGAATGCAGATATGGAAGACGAAGGTAAGTAAATCATTTCTTTGGTTAAATGTCCGATCGGTTGTTTTGGGCCCATTAGTAATAGGTAACTACAGAGTATATTTTTCATTATTCTATACTCGATCTGTTGCACATCTATTTTCAGTCAAAAAGCATAACTTGTAAGCTAACCTCTTGTTAAAGATAATCACCCTATCTATTTCCACTTTTTCATTCACCTATATTAAGTCCATATCGAGGATGAATATCCTTTGTCTCTGAAACTGAATTTTCTATAGATGGAGACAGAGACATCTTAAAGCATTTCTCTATGGTATTCCATGAGATAAAAATCCTCAAGACACTATGTTAAGAAATTCATGGCTTTGTCTATGTTTTCAGGCTTTGCATGCATGTCTCGATCATGGAATTTGCAACTACAACATCTGATAACATTCCTCTATTCTTTATACCTAGACGGATGTCCACATGCTGTTCCAGAGTTCCCATTTAGCACAGACATGGAGGATGTTGGTAAAGGTTATGGAAATCAGATTTTATATCTACATGTTGTGTTTGCTTGAAAGTTTCTAGAGCTTTTTCAACAAACCCATTTTGTGCACAACCTGCAATCATTTCACTTCATGAGATGACATCTATTTGAGGCATTCTGTTCAACTATCCACATGCCATATTTGTTTCATTTCTCTGCATGGCATGAGAAAATTAAAACATAGAGAGGCATTGCATGAATTGCGTGATCTGCATTGAGTTTCAACTATAACATTCAACAAAATCCCTATCTTTGATGTTTCCAGTCTTACGTGAAGAAAACCTTCTTCATTTTAAAGCTCCCATCCAGTGCAAATGCTAGAGGATGCTGGCCAAAATCATGATACTTTGCCTTACAATTGGCAAACTTTATTTTCTTGAAAACTTCAAAAGTATTTTAAAGATATTATTTTTGTGCATATTCTGCAATCATTACATCCCATGAGATCACATTTATTAAAGGGTTTGAAGCAGTGTTCCACTAGGACATGTCCCCCCAAAATTTCAGCTGTCCCTCTGACCCAGACGTTTCAAAGACTTGGGGACGGCTGAGAAATGTCACCCTGCCATCCACCCACCACCACTGGGACTTGGGAAACTCCGAGGAAACGGCGGGGATGCCTGGATGTCTCTAAGATGTATCGGGGACTTTTAGCCATCCTTCAAGCGTTTCAGAGATGCCTAGGCGTCCGCCACATTGGGACGTCCAAAAAAGCAATTCTTTTTATTTATTTTTAAATTTTCTTGAAATGTGAGCCTTGGGCTGAACCCTAAAGGCTTGTGGGACCCTTCTAAAAGTCATAAGCTAAACAAAACACTCTCATTCTTCATTTTTTTGCTCACATATGCCATTTGATGTTTTGCTACAGCTAGGTGAAGAAGAGGAAAACCGGTCATATTTATGATATGATATTATGATGTGACATGTCATATTTTCAATATTCATATAATAGAAATCTCAAGTTCGACAATTTCATTTGTCAAATTTTAATATTTTATTTACTTTGTCTTTTAGTAATAGTATTCAAGTATTTAAAATGTTAGTATTTGCAATTTTATTAATTTGCCAAAGTTTAATATGAAATGTTATTCTTAAACATCTTTTTATAACTAGTTATTCAAGTACCATATGTATATCAGCACCGCCCCCCTCGCCATCCCCAAACTTAGACCCCTTGTCCCCTCGTCCCCAAGATGAGACCTCCGTGGAACTTTGGTTTGAAGGATACAAAATAGATGATATAAAACAAATAGAAAATAATATTGCACAATAAACTCAATTCATTTCTCATTCATATCAATGTATGTTTATACAATCAAATATTGAAATGAATTACATAACTGGCAACTCCCATACATAATTATTTTGTTAACACAAACCTAATCGATCATAAAAATGTTTATTATTTATCCAACATTCTCCCCCATAATAAACATCAGAGAAAAAATGGTCATTACAATATTCTCTCCCACATAATGATCATTTTGATTTGAAGAAGAAAACTCCAAAAGATAGTGCTGCAGCACTCTAGCCATCTCATCACGAGAGTCAGAAATGCCTAGGCATTCTACCGATGCTTTGATACCAAATCAAGGATACAAAATAGATGACACAAAACAAATAGAAAATAATATTGCACAATAAACTCAATTCATTTCTCATTCATATTGAAATATATGTTTATATAATGAAATACTGAATTGAATTACATAACTGCGGACTCCCGTACATAACTGTTTTGTTAACACAAACCTAATTGATAACATAACAATGTTTATTATTTATCCAATAGGGTTTATGTCAAACAATGCACTTTCCTGGCCTTTTCTCCCACATTTTTCATGCATTTGTTTCAAATCATTTGTAATTGGAACATCTATCAAAATCCCTTCATTTTGCATTCATGGTGTGACACTTAATACCTGCCATTGTGTTTAAATTTTTTTTTTTTTGAAAACTCTTTAACAAATCCATTTATGTATTTCTTGGATGCCATGAATAAATCTCCATTATCCTTTCGTCATTCAATGAGAAGCATTGAATCCACCAAAAATATTGGTTACCAAATATTTAGTTATTAATGAAATAAATATGATGGATTTATTGATCAAATTATGATGGAATTTACTAATGATTGTTCATTATGTAGGTCATTGTTACCAAAACAATGAGTACATAATATTCTTATTTATCAATTAATTGTTGGGAGTAGGAGTTACCTATTGGAATTAATGGTATCATCATAAAATTTTATATGTTTCTATTTCTTTGTATAACCATCATGAATTATCATACCATTGCGCATAGTTCATTATTAAATTATTTATGAAAGTCTTAGTTAACACCTTGTAAGGGATGTATAGGGTTCCTTACTCAATTTTATTATAATTCATTCATGTATGTAATAAAGTTAGTACAAGGTAGACTTCTAACGATCTTGAATTTTACAAGATACTTTGAATTGAGAGTTAACTTGTTGGATATCTGAGAGCATGTTTCCTTGTTTGATTATATTAACTAATCAACTAGTTTCAGATAGACATGCTAACCTAAGCTATGTAAATTGGTAAAGAAAATCAATTGAATAAATTCCTTAAGAATTGAGGTTTGTGCACCAAAGAGACTAAATCATTAGCCATGGATGTAGGGTGAAGTAAGCTTAAGGTATAGGTAATTTGGAATGGTTGGAACCAAATTTAATATTAGCACCTCTTTGGAGTGTGTATATTTTAAATAAGATTTTCGTCCCTATTCTACCAAAGTGGGTGGTAGCCGATGAAGAAATTTCAAAAGTAATTTGGACCTAGAAAGGGTTACATACTCGCTAATGTAGTGATTTAATAATATGACTATCAAATAGCAATCTTGTTTCATCTAGAAGAAAAGTATGATTATGGATAGTTCTTTTCTTGCTCATGGGTTTGGTTAGAGTTCACATGGCTTCATGATGCCAATATGGTTGGGTGGTGAGAAATCCCTACTCAATGCATGCATCATTATAAATGTTGGATAAAGATTTTGGAAATTCAATTAATGTGTTATATATTTATGATGGTAATATAGTTCTTATGTAAATTATTTTTTGACTTGTTTCAGGTTGTTACATACTCCCAAGAAAGAAGAGGGACAAAGACAACTTGCAAGCACAACGATCATGACATTAATTTTCTAAAAATTTTGCAAAAATTGAAATAAAATGTGTAAAGAACAAAAGCAAGCCTTTTTGCAAAGGCATTGCATTGTTGCTAGTCAAGGGCATCATAGTTTCACAAAAGCATCATGCTTTTGCATATATGTCACATTGGTCAACCAAAACAAAAGTGTTGGCCTTTTACAAAGGTATCAAGCCAAACAAGTCAATAGCATCACCTTATTACAAAGGCATCACGATATTTCAAAATCCCAATGTTATTGCAAAGCCTCGACACTTTTGACAAAAGTGTCGCATCAGGGAACAAAAGCTTGCTAATGGGTTTCAAAAGCTTTACAAAAAATAGTGATGTGTTTGTCCTACAACTAACCTACCTTTAGCTACCTAAAAATATGTGCAAGTGAAAGTTAAATTCGTACGTACTATGGATCTTGAGTCAACTAGTTGTTGGAACTCATAAATCAAGTTTTCGAGGTGTACAACTCGAACAATGTGTACCATTTTGACAGTCTCTCTACATAATTTGGAAGAAAAATATCTGAAGGGCTCTCAAATCTCACAAATCAAATTGTGAAAATGAGGCTAAAATTCACTCACATGAACATATATGCCTAGAAAAACCTAGGATTTTTGCTCTTTAACTCAAATTTTGCAGCTTTGCATTCAGTCCAAATTAGTCTTGAAGCTTCGTAGGACTTATTTTTTGTCCTTTATTCAACAAAACTAATCCCTTCATCATCTCAAACTTTCAAATCGAAACTTAGTTTTTTTGCTCAATCTCTTATGGGGGCAACATACCAACATTCCTTTGTCCATTGGAGCGTAGTGGGGCATCAAGAAAATCCTTTTTTTTTCTTTTAAATTTTCTTTGAGCAATATGAGTTCTTTGAAACAATGCAATAGATAACTTGCTTCAAAGAGAGACAAAATGTAGACACATAAAAATTTCCTAAGCATATCACATACCTTGATTTCACTTGCTAACACCATTTTCTTCATAATTTATCTATTCCTCTATTTAATTAAGTAATTTCCAATTATTTAGTTAAATTCACCTTATTCTCCTATTAATTGAATAATTAATTTTACTTGATTAATTCATCATTTTCATGCTAAATTTCTCCTTTGATAAAATAATTCCAAAGTATTTAATTAAAATTCCATTTTCCCTCTTTGATTAAGCAATTCTCAAATTATTTAATTAAAGGTCTTAATTCTTCTAACTTGCAAAATTAAATGATTTTCATAATTGCTTAATTGATTGATTTTCCTCTAATCCTCCAACTTGCATAAAGAATATTTCCAAGGAATATTCCCCTTTTTCAAATTCAAATTCTTCCCTCCACGTGAATAATATCTCCAATATATTTCCATAAATTAAGGGATATTGTTGAATTCTCATGTATTATGGACCCTTGATTAAATCTTTGATCCACACCTTCATGGATTATTGACCCTTGATTCATCCATTGATCCCCACTTACCTCCTTAATTTATTTTCATCCCTTGATTAGCATTTTTTTATCCTCAACATTGATCATAATTCCAAAAATCTATAAATACCAAGCCTTTTTACATGAATACCTAGGGATTCACAATCTCATAAGCATCCTTACTCTCTTGAATCGTTTAGCCATTTTTGACCAATTTGAGAACCCATTTTTGTGAATGAACCCTCATCACCAAGCTTTTGCACATGGAATAGGTCCAAATTGAGAAATCCACATACACTTGAATCTTAATCCCCCAATGGGATTGGAGGTTAACACATTATTTTAGATTCAATTGCTTTAAATTAGGTTTTTAATGCTCTTGATTGTATCTCTTTAATTTTGTTGGCTAAATTTCATTGAGTATGACTTCTAATTTGATAATTTTCTTGCTAATTTATTTAATTCAATTCTTATTTGACCAATTGAGCCAACCATACGATAATTACAAACTATGACAATTTTTTATGATTAGTTATGACAAGTTTAAGATATATGTATGACACTTTTATATTTCACACTATGATAGTGTAAGAGTGATTTATGACAAATTGGTTATTGGTGTAAATAAGTATTTTACCTATCTAGTTTACGTATGGGTCCTATTTACATGTTAAGTTTACTTAGGTCTTAGGAATATTTCTATAAGTCTTATATGTCATGTAATCTTATCTTATATTATCATGTCATTTAATACTTATTGCCTAGGTCATTTAATATTTGATGAGTTAGTTGTCTCATGACATAGAATTATGATAGTTGTCATGATCTTGTCTAATCGTATGTCTCACCCTGGCTATATAACTAGGGGGTTCTCATTTGTAAATTATTCCACTCCATTCTATTTTAATATTTTGTATTTCATATTGATAACATTTGATCTAATATTATCTTACATCTATTATTGCAAATTTATGCTCTTACTTTTCTCTCTTGTAGAAAGGTTTTTTTTGCAGGTGATCCTAGAGGGTTGAGTCCTTGAGTGAATCTAACATTGGCTATATGTAATGGGATGCTCAAGTCTAACTTGGTATTTGCATGTTTATATGTTCCTTGCATGTTGAGTGGTAGATAATTATTAGGAGGAAGATGTGGAAATTAGAAAAAAAACATAATTTATGGGTCCTAACTATGACTACATGCCATAATGGACTCATGTACACACATAGGCATGGGTTTTGGTTTTGGAATATTTTGGAATATTATATTCATGTGGAGTAGTATATATATGCGATATCTTAGTGCATTTGAAATATGACATGTTGAAGATTTGTTTTTGTAATATTATATTCATGTGGAGTAGTATATATATGTGATGTCTTAGTGCATTTGAAATATGACATGTTGAAGATTTGTTGAGATGCCACTATGCTACAAAAATCACTCCAGATTCTTGTAGTGTGAGAACTCTTGAAGAGCACTGCTTTGACATTGTATTGTAATATTTATTGTTGAATAATATGGAATGAGCTATGTGTTTGGAGTGTGGTATTTTCTCAAAAGGGTTTTTTAACATAAATCATGGTTTTCCTCATTTATTTTTTCTTCATGTTTTGAATGTTCATATATTTGTAGTTGTAACTATTTACGGTTCTAAAAGGAATTTTTACAAGTCTCTCCTACATAGATTAGTGTAGGATGCTTCTTTTGTACTGAACTTTCCATTAGGACAAAAGTGTTTCAATAAGCACTGAAATATCTCATAATTGTGGATATATCTTAATTAAAGTGAATCTACCTCTCTAGCCACATATTTGTCTATTAGGTATGTATATATCTCCGAAGCACAGAAGAATTCATCTAGCACATTAGTTTCATATGCAACTTGAGTACTTTATACCAACTATTACAATACTTATCATGTATAAAAAGTAGAGGAAAATGAGGTGCCTATCAGACATTTAGGAGTTTTCACTGGTCAATCCTTTATGAAGTATGTTTAAGATTTAAGTATTCAAAATAATATAGGAAGAAAGGGTGTCAATGGCACATTTATGAGCTTGCATTGGACAAGCCTATATGAAGTATAATTTAGCTTTTATTGTTGAAAAAATTAGAGGTGTGTGGTCCTAACATGTTTATGTAACATTGAAAGTGGTATGTATACTAACCATGGATGATGTTCTAAATGGTTTTCAAGAAGAAAGGTTTGTTTAGTTGTTTCTAGGTGCCAACAAATAGTTTCCATCTTTTGTATCCCACTTAAATAAGCTATATTGAGACTAATTTAACAAATAGGCATAAATTAGAGTTAGTTTTCTAGGAGAAAAGAATGTTTAGTTGGGAAAAGGAAATTTTAATAATTTAGGATGCTACCATGTGCAAAAATATCTTGATAGATAGGTTTGCATGATGTTTGTTAGACTTTGAGTAGAGCTGACCAATGTAAACAGAGAAGCTTTAAATGTCCAAGTGCTTTTCAAAGAATTGGGAGTAATTTATAATTAGACTTTCAATAAAGATAGCTAGTTTGCAAATATAAACATCTCAATCAAATTATAGTTCACTCAGAAGCATGCAACTTCATAGTCTCGTTTAACAGCTTAAATTCTTACATTCGAAATTCCACCTATGAGCAAAATCAGAGAATTCTTTCACATCCCTGCCAGTTGCGTATAGGGTGGATATTGGGGAGAATGAAATAAACTAAATTCCAAATTTAAAGAGGCATATCATGAGGGTGTTGCGTGTGAGTGAAACAAATAAAAGTAAATAAAAATATGAAAGTTTGGATAGGGATGGTGGCGAGGGAGACAAAGTTATTAAATAAATATGGCCAAGCGATATCAGTCAATGACCTAGCAAAGAAGGCTTTCCAAATTAAATGGGCATGGCATGGCATGCAAAGCATGGTGTAGAGGAAGCTAAAGGAGTCTTTGTGTCATTAAATGAGTATGGCGACATTGTTGGAAATATTGTCATTGATGTCAAAAATGAGATTATTGATTTGATTATCATTGATGCCAAATAACTATTGTCATTCATGTCACAATGATTTGATTATAGTTGAAAGAAAATTTAGTGCATATAGAGCCAGTTGAAGGAATCATTATTGAAAAAATCTTAGTCTTCCACAAATGTCTACAAGAATTAAGAATGCAAAGATAGTTGTCTTGACATGTTCTTTTTAGCCAGCAATGCGAAAAACAAAGCATAAGGTTGACATTGATATGGTTGAAAACTTTCTTCATGCCATTACTCAAAAGTTGGGAATATCTTGATATCTAATGATGAGAATCAAAGCTTAGTGAAGGACAATTCTATTAAGTAGAATGAAGCCAAGAATGGTTAGAAGCAAATATGGAAAACATACAAGTGGAGAAGAAAGGGTTTTTGTTAAAACAGACCAAGACACACTTAGAGAAACATATAGGTTCATACACAATGAGGAAGATGATCTCAATCCTTCAAAGTGACACAAGCTAACTTCTTCTATGACAGTGCTGAATTTAGTTTCGAAAAGAGATATATATTACCTTTGTCATAGGATGAGGTCGGCCTAGCTTAAACAAGTGTTAAATTTAAACTCCACTGAAGTCAGCCAGAGATTATAGTTAAAGATATCTCTTTTGTAAACTAAATTCAACACTGCCATAGAAGAAGTCAGCCTTTGTTGCTTTGAAGGATTGAGATCATCTTCCTCATTGTGTATGAACCTATATGTTTCTCTAAGTGTGTCTTGGCATGTTTTAATAGAAACCTTCTCTTCTCCACTTGTATGTTTTCCATATTTACTTCTAACCATTCTTGGCTTCATTCTAGAACTTAATATAATTGTTCTTCACTAAGCTTTGATTCTCATCATTAGATATCAAGATATTCCCAACTTTTGAGTAATGGCATTAAGAACATTTTTGACCATATCAATGCCAACCTTATGCTTTGTCTTTTGCATTGCTGGCTGAAAGGAACATGTCAAGACAACTATCTTTGAATTCTTAATTCTTGTCGACATTTGTGGAAGACTCATATTTTGTTAATAATGATGCCTTCAACTGGCTCTGGATGCACTAACTTTTCTTTCAACTATAATCAAATCATTGTGACATGAATGACAACAATTCTTTGACATCAATGACAATCAAATCAATAATCTCATTTTTGACATCAATGACAATATTTCCAACAGTGTTGCCATGCTCATTTAATGACACAAAGACTCCTTTAACTTCCTCTGTGCCATACTTTGCATGCCATGCCATGTCCATTTAATTTGGACAACCTTTTTGCTAGGTCGTTGATTGATATGACTTGGCCATATTTATTTAATAACTTTGTCTCCCTAGCCACCATCCCTATCCAAACTTTCATATTCTTATTTATTTTTATTTGTTTCACTCACACGCAACACCCTCATGATATGCCTCTTTAAATTTGGAATTTAGTTTATTTCATTCTCTCCAATATCCACCCTGGACGCAACTGGCAGGGATGTGACACAATTCTCTGATTTTGCTCGCAGGTGGAATTTTGAATGTAAGAATTTAAGCTGTTAAATGAGACAATGAAGCTACATGCTTGAGTGCTGAGTGAACTACAATTTGATTGAGATGTTTATATTCGCAAACTAGCTATCTTTCTTGAAAGTCTAATTATAAATAACTCTAATGCTCTGAAAAGCACCCAGACATTTAAAGCTTCTCTATTTACATTGGTCAGCTCTACTCAAAGTCTAACAAACATGTTTGGATAGTTAATTTATCATTCTAATAAATATCTGCGAAACATCAATCTGAAGACTTTTTATCTTTACTTTACCTTATCAAGACAATGATAGGATTTTAAATGGCTTACAAATGAAGATTTGGAGTTCATGAAAGGTTGCAGCTTAGGGATATCATTTTAATCCAAGATCCCATCTAATTTGCAATTTCTCTCTGAGCTGATTCCCTGTGCAAACAAAATTTGAAATCTGTTCCTAGTAAACATATTCCAATTCAATCTATAAAACTGGAATGTTAATAATTCCAAAGGATTGTACGTCAATATATGACTTTAAAAGTGGTAGTGAGTAAAGGGAAATCCTCTTTAAAAATGGGTTGGAGTTTCATCTTTTTTAAAGATGTGGAGCTGCAGTGATCTTTCGATTATGATCTACAATCGGGTCGGAGCATTCAATGCCTTTACAAACTGATTGTTATTCTCTGCTGCAACAGCCTTTGCAGATGCAACACGCCTCTTATCTTTCTTGTATCGGATGCCACATGCATTGCATAGAGACTGCTTATCAACCCACCAAAGAAAACAAGTATTGTTTAGAAATATATATTGTGAAACAGAAGAATCTGTAAGTCAATGATGGTGTATTTAACCTATCAATACAAAAATCCCTAAAGGTAGATATAAGTGTGCTCTTTAATATATCTGATAACTTATTGTATCTTAAAAACATAAGTTTGGTGAAATTTATCTTGGCACCCTTAGGACTGTTCCTCTACAAAGGTGTAGCAGTGGTGTGGCATGTAGAGCACCATCTTCCTGCATCATCTGAAGTAATATTACTTATCTGTTGCACTGTACTTATGGAGCTGCCATTATTATTGTTCATGGGGCTACTGTTACTTGTCTTCTTGGGTCTTTTAGGTAGTCGTTCGGATCCCAAATCTGTTGCATAGTTTTTATGTGCCAGAATATCCTTGGAATCCATAAACTTTGATCTGGAGTTGGCTGTTGGAAACCAAGATATGGGATTGGAAGTGGTAGAAGCATTAGTTGCAGTGCTCTTTTGAGATCCATAAACACTCTTGTTTACTGATGATAACATGCTGTTTAATCCAACAAATGGAAAAGTCGTGTTGAATGAAGCTTCCAATTCAGAACTGATTATCTACTAAAAAAACAAAAAAAAATCTGTCAAAAAACAAAAACAAAACCCAAAATGATTATCTGTTATATTAAACTATCTGTGATTGATAAGCCCTTACAAAAAATTAAGTGCACCTGGTAGCATAACATAAGCTGTTTTAAAGTTTTACAGTCAAACATAATAACATTGTTCTAGTTTTCAATATCAAGCAGATTCACCCTCGACATTGCCAGAAAGTTATCTTATTTTGAAAAGCATTTCTACCTGACTTCCAGTACTAACATAACAATAAAATGAGATTGGTACCTTCTGTGGAAAGAGCTGTGGAAAGAGCGTACACGTCATCACTCCTATTACTTCCTCTATGCTACTTTTCTTGTACATCTGCAGTAGGTTCTGCTCCTCTAGACTTGGCCCAGTTTGGGGTATGGCCAGAGACAGCGTGCAATCCATATCAGTGCTGAAACTATGGTTCTTCGAGCTCCTATAACTCTTCATTATACACCTGATAAGGTCCTTCTCCTTTAGTTCCCCCACTGGATCAGCAGAGCTACTGTTGTTGCTATTATGCAAACTCTCAGTGATTCCAGCAGCACTCCTCCCATTGAACAAATCCAGACTGCAACTGTACCTTCTTTTTCTCTTCACAGGTGAGCAGCAGAACTTCAGTCCAAGCTTCGTCTCCTCCTTGCCCCAGCAATCCATATCATTGAGATCCAGAAATGCAGCCCTCAAATCCAAAAGGCAACTCTAGAGGAAAAGTTGCATCAGGTGAAATCGTGAAAGACAGATTTGGTTAATCCATATCGGAATTTTATTGGCACAATCGATTGAATAGGTCATAGTCAAATATTAGGGCTTTAGAAGAAGAGTGTATAATAATGATAAGAATATTAAAATTGACTGCTCATAATAGCCAAGTGTTTTTCGATGGTCATTGACTGGTCATAGTCAAATTTAGGGCTTTAGGAGATGCACATCCTTAACTTGAAAAATAGAAAATGACGACACTGCCAGCACAGAAAGCAGTCAATGTCACTATGGTCTGCAATCAATTTCCAACACTCCAAGAATATGAAGGCGTTATAGTGCAGACTGGAGAAAATAAGGAGAACATTTTATGTCTGAACGACATAATATTTGCTAAATAAAGGTGTTCAACGATATATGTATGTGACTGAAACTTGTAACAACGGAGATATTTTTTGTCTGTGAAAGATTATCCCGCGTTTGATCTTTTCAAGAAAAACCATCGCCGAGCAAAATGGGCCGGGTTTGTCCACCGTTCGAAATTATTTTTTTCCCGTCTACACCCTGCATCTTAATCCCACATGTATGGGGTGAGTAAAAACAAGGGAGAAGAGGATTATAGATGAAGGCTTAAGATAAATAAGTTAAAACATTGATAATAAATATTATAATCTTTAAATATAAAATTCAATATCTATCTTCTAAAATGTATATATAATTCTAAAATCTAAATTTGAAATATATATATATTTATTATATTGATTGGATTTATTCATTTTTATATACAATTAACTTTTTTAATGTTGAATTATTTTATTCTATTTTTGTAGA